>OX369258.1:19293717-19754280 GCA_947284805.1 Coleophora flavipennella
ATTTGTAATCATTTTGAATAATTTTTAATCGTTCAAATCATTTCTAATTCTTATGAGCGTTTAACATGTGATTTACATTCAAATCCTTTTATTATATCAGGGAGGCTGTAGTTATTAGCACTTGAATCCAGTCTATCTCTGTGCTATGTGAAGGAAAAAAAAATGTTCCTTATAGACTCCAAAACGGCTGGACCGATTTCGATGAAATTTTCAGACAATCTTCAGATTCCAAGTAGGTCCTCTCTCTCGCTTATCTTTTCTTTCTCCATTGGCCCGACTGACCTAGGGTCCTTTTTACTTTTAAATTGCATATTTTTAAAACCGTTTTTCAAACAACTATCAAATGTCCACGTAAGCTATTTATCTCTTGTTATTGAAGTGTGGTTTTCCTTAATAAATGCGATGTACCTATGCTGACCACTCTTATCTAAAAAGTTTTATGTTTACATATTTTTAGTTCGGGAATTCACATGACTAATATAATGTGTGTGTTACAGTCGTTATCTGACAGAAAAACATATTGTTTTGAGAGTAGGGAAAATCCCAAAGTTCTGTCATCCACGGATTGTAAGTACAGTCACCATCAACCAACTGATCTATCTCAACTGATCTATCTCAACCAGTTCACGTATTTTGGGTACCAAGAAGCTAGAAGCTAAGAAGCTAGTGGGTGTTTGATAGACATAAAATTAGCATATGATTTGACTAGGTTAGGGATCATCTATTTTGAATGGAAATTATTTATTTAAAAAAATGGTCAGATTTCAGACAAGTTTTGTCATCAAATAAATCCTATGAAAAACAATCGCTAAAGCGTAGAAGTAATGTCGTGTTCACAACTGTTACAACATTTAATATAAAAATAATTTTAATAAACTTATTAAAAATCGTATGTAGACTAAATTATAACTTATCCTAGGTACCTATTTTTCATCGAAAATCGTGTTTTCTTAACTTTTTCATGTAGGTAAGGACGTACTGCATCAGTAGACATTTCACGGTAAATGGATTTACCTATAATCGGACTACTTACTCTTTTAATAACTACTTTGCTGTTTGTATTACAGTCATTTGACACTCGTGTAATGTAGTCGTCAGTTTCCTGTGCCACAGCTAGTTCTGCGAAGTCGATGGAATAGAATAGAATAGAAAAACTTTTATTTAGAGCACAGTACAACAATTTCCAGGTACAATTTACAAACGATAGAAATAAACTATAAAAAATAGCTGTACTGTGCACCAAAACGGTACTGACTCAGCATATGCTGCAGTATACTCTGCAGCGCTGTTATTCTGCCAGAAGCCGGTTCGGCCTACTTTGCTATTTGGTATAATCAAACATAAAATGCCTGAATACCTGCACAATAAACTCACTTGGTCTGCTGCTGGCCATCGCTACAACACTAAGGCCTCTGCCTATCTCCTATGTGTTCCACGGCATAGGTCCTCTGCATTTCGTGGAAGCTTTAGCTATCTAGCCACGAAATGCTGGAACAACTTACCTCCTCCTGTCCGCGATGTACAAAGTTTGTTCTCTTTTAAGGGAAAGTATCGCGAGTATCTCCTTGATTTGCAAACATCAGAGTAACTACTTACTACATAATAATTCTTCTTTTTTTTTATTTTTTATTTAACTAACTTTATAAAATGTACTCTAGTATGATATATTGATATTCTTTATACCCATAACTAGTTTTTATCAGCGGCTTCGCTCGCATGGGTATCGTTTTTGTGACTATCACTGAGGGTGAGTGGTGCAAGCGGTTCGTGAGCGTAGTGTCAATCGGGAAAGTGTAGCTTTCTACTGGTGAAAATATTTTCTAATCGGTTCAGTAGTTCCAGAGATAACTTACTACAAACAAACTTACAAACTTTGCCTCTTTGTAATATTATTGTAGATTAAGTACCTACCTTTATATATTTATATCTTTATTTATTATACATATGCTCAGCTATTTACTAACATACTAGGCATGCATACAATCGCACACAGTTGTACCTATTTAGTTTTACAACGATGTAATTTGTTCGTTCTTGTGCCTCTACTTTTAAAAAATAACATTTTTATTGTTTCTATTTTTTTTTTAATTTATTAAATTTATTTTTAACATGTGAAGAGCGTGCGTTCGTTCGCCGAACCGGTTTCTGGCAGAATAACAGCGATGGCTTACTAATACTAAGTTATCTGACGGCGATGACTGTCGGGCAATGTATTTCTGCTACACGTGATAACGAGTCAGCAACTATGTTCTGTGTACCACTTAAGTGTCGAATGTCCGTTGTGAATTCACTAATGTATAGCAAATGTCTAGTACGAGTTGGCGTTTCTGAATTACTGTTCAATTTCGAAAAAACGTAAGTCAATGGTTTATGGTCAGTAAATACAATAAGTTCTCGACCTTCAAACAACTTTCTAAAGTATTGAATCGCCATGTAAATCGCTAAAAGTTCACGATCATAAGTACAGTATTTTCTTTGCGAATCAGAAAGCTTTTTAGAAAAATATCCTAACGGCTTTAGTCTTATCGTTTTTCTTGGAATGATGTATGAACTTATTGAGTTCTATTTGCGACTCTACTGCCCTCGGAATATGTGAACGATAAAAGCTCACCATTCCCAAAAATCTACGCAATTCTAAAACGTTTTCTGGTTTTGGAAAATTAAAAATTGCTTGTACTCGCGACTTTAAAGGTTTAATACCTTTATTCGAAACCTCAAAGCCTAAAAACTCAACTTTAGTTTGACCAAATGTACATTTTGAAATATTAATTGTTAATCCAAACTTTTTTAATCTTTCAAAAACAGTTTTTAAATGTTCTCTATGTTGTTCTTCACTCTCGCTAGCAATGATTACGTCATCAATATATGCGAATAAAAAATCTAGTCCTTCCAGTACAGTCGAGTTGATAAATCTTTGAAAAGTTTGTGCGGCGTTGCGCAAACCAAAACTCATTCTAGTAAATTCGAAAAGGCCAAAAGGTGTAATAATGGCTGTCTTTTTAATGTCATCTGGATGGATTGGTATAAAATGGTACGCTCTATTAACATCTAACCGAGTAAATATCTTTTGTTCGCCAGTATATAGGTAAAATCTTGTAATCGTGGCACGGGATAACGGTCCGGCTTAGTAATAGCATTGAGTCTCCTGTAATCGCTGCACGGTCTTATTTCACCATTTTTCTTCGGTACAACATGTAAAGGACTAGCCCAGGAACCTTTACTAGGCCTACATATTCCCATCTCTTGCATGACCCTGAACTCTTCTTTAACTTTAGCATACCGGTCGGGTGGTAATGGCCTTGCTCGGGCATATACCGGTGGTCCGGTTGTCTCAATATGATGACAGACTGAATGTTTGGGAGGGTCATTGAAAGATGTGGGCCTAGTAATTTCGGGAAAATCGGAAATTACATCATAGTAAGGCTGATTACAATCTAAAGTTTTTATAGATGGAGTACAACTACTTAAAACTGAAACATTAACATTTAGGTCGGTCACTTGGTCGATCAGCTTTTTCGCGCTGACATCTACCAAAAGTTTGTGATAACTCAAAAAGTCTGCTCCAAGGATAGGTTGTTTAACATCTGCAACTACAAATTCCCAACGAAAACTGCGACGTAGTTTTAAATTCAGCACTAGGGACTTAACACCATAGGTTAATATTTCCGTACCGTTTGCTGCGTACAGCTTATAACTACACTTCGGCACTGACCTATTTCTTTTATTCACTGGTATAACCGAAACATTAGCACCTGTATCCACTAAAAAGTTTAAACCGCTATTCACGTCGGATACACAGAGGCGGTGGGCTGGAGTGATGGTGCAGATTTCCGCCGCTGGCTGCACCTTCTCTAGTTTTCCGGTTTCTCATCCCACGCGCAAGGTTTTACGCAGTCTCGAGCTTTTTTTCCATAGCGGAAATGGTAAAAACAAAGCCAATCCGGTTTTCTTGATGCAGGTCGTGAATTACTTCTTCTCTTGGTAGTTCGCGGTTGGCGGTTTTGGCTACGTGATCTATTATCTGTAGCACGCCTTTCCAGTTGGTCAAAACGTGCGCTAAGCTTTGCTATTTCAGCTAGGATGGATGTCTCTGAAGAAGTTGAGGCACGGGGTTGCTGTTGTACGGCTGCCACGGTGCCTAGTTTCGTCGCTTCGTATACATCGTCAGCTACGACCGAAAGCTTTTCAAGGTCACGGTTCTCCGTAACCGTAAGTAAAGCACGGACCGTGGGTGGAAGCAGGTTTTGCCAAAGAACTCTGAGGGTGTCATCGGGAACCTTGTCACGGGCGAGCTCTTTCATTCTACTCAGGAGCTGAGAGGGTTTTTGATCGCCCAACTCCATTTCACTAATTAATTTCTCTATTTGCCGATTTTTCGAATCTTCAAATAGCGTAAGTAACTTACTTTTCAGAGCTTCATATTTTTTGGTTTCTGGCGGATTCACAAGAAAGTCGGTGATCTGTCCAATGACGTCAGCGCCTAATTTTGATACGACAAGGTCAAATTTTGAGCCGTCTCCAAGTTTCTGCGGGCCCAGTATTGCCTCCGTCAGTATAAACCATACCCTCGGTTGGTGGACCCAAAATTCAGGAATCCGTGATGAGACGGTAATGGAATGGAGGCCAGGTCGGGAACCCCGGTGGATGCGGCGGCCGGCGGTGTTACAGCAGCAGGATCCGTAGACATTTTTCACTATACACAACGTAATCCGTAGAAACAAAAATTTAATGGTTCACGGATGGTTTAGTTCAAACGCGGGTCACCACTTTAATGATCTTGGTTTTATATCATTATTTAATTGTCCTAATCAGAAGTTTGCTAATAAAATGTCTAAGTTATTCCAGGATAAAATTTATATTTTATTTGATTTAATTTTATTACATTGAGTGTGGCTGCTTAGTACAGTAACTTGGAGGCGACTGAAGTCGCAACGGGAAGTAGGAGGCCCGCGGAAGTATCTGCAGCCGATTTAGCAGTGTAGTAAAAATCATTACTAATAGTGCTCAAAAAATGTAAGTCATGGGGAAGTAACCAAGTCTCTTGGAGTGCCACTACATCAGATACCTCACAGAGATCACGTACAGTATCAAAAGATCTTTTCACGGACTTACAATTAAAACTAGTCAATTTACAGTGCTTATTAATTTTAGTCGTATCCATAAAAAGATTATTTATTTATAACTCTATCGATTGAACTTTCAGGCTTAGTTTGGTACATTAAATGTACAAAACGCCTAATTTATTCCTTCTGGCCACAACTGCTCGTCTAGGAATACATCAACTTTATGTCTCGATACATATAACTTATAAGCACTGTATTTTTTGTTGTATTTTACATTTATCTTTTTCAGATCTATTACCTCATTTGTTTTTTCCTTAATGTAACTTATAATGTCCTCCTCGCTGGTTTCGGGAGAAACGTTCGATATGAATAACGGAACCTTTACGTCTTTAGCGGCCTTAAATTTACCATCCGGGTTGAATACCTTGAATTTAATGAATTTCTCAAAAACACGTCTTACAAGACACTTCAAAACAACCTGCCCGTCTCACTGTCGTACGTAGAATGCCCGCTTGCACCGCCCTCTGTCCGTAATTGCTGTATTTATTTGTGAATACTTCTAACAGACGGCCATTCTGCATTAGGAATGTCCTCATTCCTAACCGCCTCGGCCATTCTACGTTAAACAAGGGTATGACCTCATACCAAAGAAAATTACTGATATGATAAACATGGTAAACAATCGACTAACAACTTACTAACAATAACTAAAACTAGGCCATTTGCCAATATTTATGCAATATTAAAACTTTTGAAATGCTAATTAACAGTGTTTCTTTTTCAACGGTGTTTATCTCATCATCATCATCATATCAGCCGAAGGAAGTCCACTGCTGGACATAGGCCTCCCCCAAGGATCTCCACGACGACTGGTTCTGCGCTGCCCGCATCCAGCGGCTTCCCGCGACCTTCACCAGGTCATCGGTCCACCGAGTGGGAGGCCTGCCTACACTACGCTTTCCGGTGCGTGGTCGCCACTCGAGAACTTTACTGCCCCAACGGCCATCTGTTCTACGAGCAATGTGCCCCGCCCACTGCCACTTAAGTTTAGCAATTCTGAGAGCTATGTCGGTTACTTTGGTTCTCTTACGGATCTCCTCGTTTCCGATTCGATCACGCAGAGAAACTCCGAGCATACCACGATCCATTGCCCTTTGGGTGACCTTGAGCCTTCTTATGAGGCCCATAGTAAGCGACCATGTCTCAGTTCCGTACGTCATCACTGGCAACACACATTGGTCGAAGACCTTGGTCTTAAGACACTGCGGTATCTGGGACGTAAAGATATTGCGAAGCTTCCCGAACGCTGCCCAGCCGAGTTGGATTCGACGATTGATCTCTTTCTCTAAGTTGGATCTACCTAACTGGACTGTTTGTCCCAGGTATACATATTCGGTAACAACTTCGAGTGTAGAGCCTCCAACCTTCAGAGGAGTAGGTATGACACGGACGTTTGACATAATTTTCGTCTTGTCCATGTTCATTCTAAGACCCACTTGTTGAGAGGTTCTACTGAGGCCATCGAGCATTGTGCCTAAGTCGTCCATAGTCTCAGCCATGACCACGATATCGTCAGCGAATCGAAGGTGGGTGATGTACTCGCCGTTGATATTGATGCCGAGTCCACCCCAGTCCAAAAGCTTGAAAACATCTTCCAGGGCGGCGGTGAACAGTTTCGGAGATATAACGACTCCCTGTCTCACCCCTCGCTGCAGCTGGATAGGTTCCAAGTTTTGATCCTGGAGGCGAACCGACATGGTGACGTTTTCATACAAACACTTCAGCACTTCGATATATCGATAGTCAATTTGGCACCTCTGGAGAGACTGTATCACAGCCCAGGTTTCGACCGAATCGAAGGCTTTCTCATAGTCCAAGAACGCCAAGCATAGTGGCTGATTGTACTCTTCGGTCTTCTGTATAATCTGCCGCAGCGTATGTATGTGGTCTATGGTACTAAATCCTTTTCGGAAACCGGCTTGTTCGGGAGGCTGGAAGTCGTCAAACCTGCGTGCGAGACGATTCGTAATGACCCTCGAAAACAGTTTGTAGACATGGCTCAGAAGTGAGATGGGTCTGTAGTTCTTCAGCAGGGTATTGTCGCCCTTTTTGAAGAAAAGCACGACCACACTTCTATGCCATGCCTTAGGCGTTTGTCCCTCAAGTATAACGGAATTAAATTATTTCTGAAGAGCTTTAAGTACCGGTGTTCCACCTGCTTTCAGAAGTTCAGCCGTAATTCCATCATCACCCGGTGCCTTATTGTTTTTAAGCTGTTTAAGAGCCATTCTAATCTCGTACAGACTGAAGTCCGGGATATCTTCGGTATAGTGTCGGGTAAGTCTAGCTCTTGGGTCTTTAGCCAGATCGCTGACAGGCAGACGTGTGGTCGTGTACAATTGTCCGTAGAACTTCTCAACTTCTTCCAGCAACTCAGTCTTAGACGATATGATCCTGCCGTCCTCAGTCTTCAGCTTGGTCAGTTGGCTTTGACCAACAGACAGATCTCTAGCGAACACTTTTAAGCCCTTGTTGTTCTCAATCGCCTCTTTAATACAATTTGTATTAAAGTGGCGCAAATCGCGAGTTAGAGACTTAGAGATCTGCCTGTTTAGTTTACGATACTGAGTAGCGTCTTAAGAGGACTGCAAAACCAATCTGCGTCTTTCTTCCATGAGGTTGCTGGTGAAGTCAGAGATTTTTTTTGGTTCTGTTTGAACGGCGAGTTTTGAAAATCTTAGACCCGACCGTTTGGACAATTTCCACAAACCTGTCGTTATAATCGTCCACATTTTCGCAGTCTCCTAGGCATTCGAAGCGATTGTGCAACTCGAGCTGAAAGTTTTCGGGGTTTTGGAGCTGGATGGGCGCTGGTCGGAGTGTGGACTTCATCAGTCGACATCTTTCTAGCTTGGTCTTTAGATTCAATGTGCCTCTTACCATTCGGTGATCGCTTCCTGTATTGACTGAGTTGATCACAGAGACATCATTGAATATTTGCCTTCTTGTCGACAAGATGAAGTCGATCTCGTTCTTCGTTACGCCATTGGGATGCAACCATGTCCACTTTCGCTGTTTAGGCTTTTTGAAGAAGGAGTTCATCATAAAGAGGCCCTCCTTCTCCATAAAGTCGGCCAGCAGCTGGCCACGTGCATTTCTCTCTCCATATCCAAATTGCCCCACTCTCAGCTCACCATCACTTCGTTTGCCCAGTTTCGCGTTAAAGTCCCCCATAACAATGGTGTATTGAGTCCGGGAGCTATTATGTAGAGCTCTAGAGATATCCTCATATAGGAGCTCCACTTCGTCGTCGGAGTGTTGCGCGGTCGGTGCATATACCTGAATAACTTTCAGCGAATACAGTTTGGTAATTCGGAGAATAAGGTACGCTACCCTCGTTGAAACACTCTCGATCCGGACCACATTGTTAATGAGGGACTTGTGGACTAGAAACCCGACACCACCCTCGGACAGTTGGTCGCCCTCCCGGAAATAGAGCAGGTTTCCGGATTTAAGGATTATGGTGTCCTCCCCCTCTCTTCGGACTTCACACAATCCTACGATGTCCCATCGTAACCTGCTCAATGCTTCCTCGAGTTCTGTTAGCTTTACGTCGGTTCGCAGTGTGCGCGTGTTGTAGGTTGCCAGGGCCAGAGGTCTTTTGTTTAGGTAGCCTGGCATCTGCCGGGGATTCTTCGCACCCCATGCCCCGCCGTTACCTTGACCGCTACCGGAGCCTGGAATAGCGGGGCCGCCGGGGACTAGGGGCCGTTTTTTTTTGTGTCGGTCATTTGGGGGGTGTTGCCGTAATCGCCACGCTTGGCAGGCGGGTTGGCGATCGCAGTGTTGCAGATTGGCTGCAAATCACGGAAAGACGCTGCTGCCCATCCTCCGGTTTGAGTCCCTTAGTCGGCTCTTACGACACCTATTGGATGAAATAGGATGGCCCTATTCTAAGCCGGGAGCCAAACGGGGGTTTATCTATCACGAGAATATCAAAACAAAATTGATTGTCATCAATTCGTACATTTTTAAATCATATGAAAATCGAGTAATACATTTCATAGATGAACTTAGTGTAGAGCAATTTACTAATTATTATATGCACAATTTATGAAATATTTGGATTATTTACTAAATATACAATCTCATACCGGTGTATTCATAACACTAGTTGCAATATTCCGAAGATTCGATTCATAACTTTCACTGATCGCGGTATGAACAACATATACACTGATTTCAGGTTTTCACTCAGCACTGACACAAAATTTTGCTCCTTCATCCCTCACTGGGATCCAAAATTTTTCTTCACCCAACGGATTGCCCGGTCAGCTTCCGTCTAATCACTACAAGTGAGGCCACGGCTTGCCCTGTCAGCTTCCGTCTGGCAATTAGGAATGGGGTCTACGGCTTGCCCTGTCGGCTTCCGTCTGGTTACAAGGTATGAGGCCACGGCTTGTCCTGTCGGCTTCCGTCTAACCAACCGGAGGCCACGGCTTTCCCTGTCGGCTTGCGTCTAATCAACCGGAGGCCACGGCTTGCCCTGACGGCTTCCGTCTAGCAATCCGGTGTCTATCGGCTATTCATTGTCTACGGCTTACCCTGTAGGCTACCGTCTCATTAGAAATGTTTATCTTTCTATATCTTATGCTCTAAACATTTCCATGTCCTGCCCTGTGTCAGCTTATGGGTACAATCAACTCTACCCATCCTGCATCCACGGCTGGACCTAGGCTGAAAAGGACATAGGAGGGGATAGTATCGAGAGAGTCAACGCTGTTATATCATATACATTATTGTGATTCATATACTGTATCATAAACGTAATAATAAAATAAATAAATGAAAACTAGAAATATTTATATAACATATTTATACTAAATGTAAAATAAATATTGTAATATTTAGCTCATAATATAAATAATTAATGCAAAAATATCCAATGTCTGGTATTACCTTGACATTAAATTAATCAGTTGTCTGAACTAGTGTCACTATTGTCACTTTTTTCACTAGCATCAGGGGTTTCACTAAAAGTAATCCAAGGCTTTAATTGATCTGCGACAAATATATTTTTTTATTGTCTTTGCGAGTGGCCTTGAATACTAGATACTTCGTACCTGTCTTTGTCTAGAACTGCCGTTACTTTTAGAGGTCCTCGAAATTTTGGAGCTAACTTTTTGCTTTTGCCCTTTTCTGGGTTATTGTTTGGTATCATTATAAGATCACCTTCCTTAAACACTTTTGTCGGGGCTCTAGTTTTATCGAAGTTATCTTTCATTTTTCTATGTCCTTCTACTATTCTTTGTTGAATTTCTTGCCTTATTTTGTCTCTGTCAGTATCCGAGATCTGATTGTCTAGTTCTAGGGCTCCTCTTAGTATTCCTTCAGTCTGGTTCGTAGTTCTTTGTCCAAACACAATTTCTGACGGAGTTTTCCCAGTACTTTTATTAATTGTGTTGTTCAGACTCCACTGTAATTTGGCAACATTTGTGTCCCAATCCCTCTCGTCAATGCCGTGATTCATAGCAGATAGGGAGTTAAGTATAGTCCTATTGTAGCGTTCCATTTATCCATTGGCTCGTGGTGTAGCCACGGCGTTCAATACATGCTTTGCTCTAATTGAACTAATAAAACTTTTGAACTCACTAGAGGTAAAGCTAGAACCTTGGTCCGACACAATTACTTTTGGGTTTCCAAATGTTGCAAAAACATCTTCAAGTGCTTTAATAGTCGTTTTGGATCTGGTGTTTCTGACAGCTTTAACATAAATTAACTTGCTGAATCCGTCAATGATTCCGAGAATATAACTGTTTCCCCGTTTACTTTTTATGAATGGCCCTAAATGGTCCATATGTATCGTATGGAATATTAAGTTTACTTTCGGTATGGGGTTGAGATAGCCCGATTTCTTTCCGGACATTTCTTTATTATAAGCGCAGTTAATGCATGCGCTAACGTACTTTTTGACGAAGCGGTACATCTTAGGAAACCATTAATCAGCTCTTATCTTCTTCTACGTTTTTCTGTGGAAAAGTGTCCAGCTTCGTCGTGTCTAAGCTGACATATCCGCCATCTAGCTGAGTTTGGTACGACCCACTTCAGCTTTGACCCTACACGTCGATATATTGTATTATTACGTAAAACATAGTTATTCGATATATCTTTAATGTCTTCTTCAGTAGTTTCCAAAATAGCCTTAATATGTTTTATTCGTGGGTCTGTCATTTGTACAGTGTGAAGCTAGTCATTAGTTGTAATGCTAAGTACTTCAATCTCTTCAGGGATGTCAGGCGAGACTATAGGGTTACGTCAACATGTTGCATGTTATGCCCTGGCCTGTACTCTATGGTTAAATTGAATTCCTGTAGCATAAGCCACCATCTGGCTATCTTGGTTATCAAGTCTCGTTTTGTAAGGGTGATGCGTAAGGCATTACAGTCCGTTATGACTTTAAATTCTAATCCTATGAAATATACTCCAAATTTCTTTAAATTCATTACCACTGCCATGGTCTCTAACTCATAAGAGTGCTAAAATGACTCTTCACGTGTCGTCAGACGACCAAAATAGGCAACTGGTCTAAATGGGGTTTCTTCATTGGGTCTTTGCAGTAAAATACCTCCTACACGTACCTTACTGGTATCACAATGAGTCTCAGTTATGAAAATTGGATCATATAGGGCTAGTATTGGTCTTGAAACTAGCCTAGACCTAATTTCCTGAAAGGCGCCCTCTTGTTCGTTATTCCATTGCCAGGGTTCATCAGCTTTTGTTCGTAAGAGGTTTTATAATAGACGCGAAGTTATACACAAAACGCCGGAAGTAGCTAGTTAGACCAACAAACTGGCGTACCTGATGTACATTCGTAGGTTTTAGGAAATCGGAAACAGCTTCTATGTTCATGCTTCCTGGCCTAAGTCCAGCTTCCGATATTTCATAGCCTAAATAATTTATGGTTGATTGAAAGAAGAAGCATTTTTCCAAACTCAAAGTCAAATTGGCTTTCCGCAACAGTTCCAGAATTGATTCCAACTTAGTAAATGCCTCTTCAATTGAACCCCCAGTAGACAGTAAGTCATCTAAGTAAGGAATAGCTAGTTCGAAACGCTGCGAACCTAGTGCTTTATTTATCATGCCTTGGAATACAGCAGGAGCGTTCACGAGGCCAAACGGCATCCTTGTGTATTCGTAGTGGCCATCGGGCGTCACGAAAGCAGTAATGTGGTGTGACTCCTCAGTCACAGGGATTTGATGATAACCCGACGCTAGTAAAAAACGACTTGCCACTCAATCGATCTAGTTGATCATCGATTACCGGCATAGGATAACTATCCTTTACGGTCTTCAATTCAATTCAATGCCCGATAATCAACGCAAAGCCTATATTCGTTGTTCTTTTTCCGTACTAAAACAATAGGGCTCGCGTACGCAGACTAAGATTCTCGTATTATACCGTTAGCTATTAACTCACCTATCATTTCTCTGACTTTACCACGTTCGCTAAATGGCAAACGATACGTTCTATATGTAACAGGAGTGCTGTCATTAAGACGAAGGGTCATCTCAGTCACGTGCGTCGATCCCAGCTCCCCCATATTAAAAGCAAAACAGTTTCCAAAATCATTCATGAGTTGTAACAATCGATTTTTCTCTTTGTCTGTAACACTGGGGCCTATTTTCAACATCTTCAAAGTTATGGGTTCCTTTCTTACAGTACTATTTTTATCCGTGTTTAGTAAATCTTCATTAACCATAATCGTATTAACATCGACTGATTCAATTTTGGCAAATATGTTTTTATCTTCACCTAGTTTTATTGCTCGCTCTAACAATTTTGACTAAGATAATTTAATTGCTGTCTGGGATAAATTAATTATAATACAACTTTCTCTCTCATTAATGAATTTATACACACCCTGTAATAGTATATACTCATGGTTTGGCTTGAAACATGCATTTCCCGCAATAAATAATAAACCTGTATAATTATTGTCAGTGTATACTTCGATGTCTCTACATCCTTGAATTAATACGTCATCAAGATTCATGACACCAATTCGCTCCACATCAGAATGATCACAGTATAAAACCAGTTTTGTATTTGTTTTGTGAACAACTACTGTGGGCAATTCCGTTAGCGATTGCCCTACTGGGACGTCAGTATTGAGCAGATGATCAGCTACAACATACGCTTCAATTTCCGCCTTCACTGCGTCTATTATTATGGTTACAAACACTCTACCTATCGGTAGAACACTACCAAATCAAAACCTTTTATAACTGGAAGTCCAATTTTAAAAAATTCTACATTTAAGGTTTTTGCGAAGGTTTCTCGTAAAAGTGTACATTAACTCCCAAAATCTATATAAGCGGAACAAGGCCTTCCATTATTTTTTTTGGACTTAAAAAACTTACAATTTGTTTGATCAGTAATGTTATCTGTTGAACATTTTGCGTATAACTAGATTTAGTATTGCTAGTGTTTTCAGTTGGTTGTTGCACTTTTAGACGAGCATTTATGTTTTCACAGTTTTGTGACTTATGACCCAAGCCAGAACATTTATCGCATCTTTTTAATGGCTTTGTACATTTTCGTACAGTATGCTCAATCTCAGCTCAGTTGTAACAACGGGATATAAAGAATTTTCTTCGATTAGTTGGAGTTGATCTTTGAAATGTCCCATTTCGTGATGTATCATCTTTTACACGGAAATCATTTTTAGTCGAAATAAAATCTTTTCTGGGAACCATGTTGTTTCTTTTTGAGATTCTACGTAAATATTTAAGTAGCTGTGACGGTCTTTTAAAACTGGCACCTTGCGCATTTAATTTTAATTCGTAATCAAAAATACCACTAACAATACAGTCTACAGCGTTTCTTCCCGTTAATCCGCACATTTTTACTAATCTAGCTTTTTCATGAAAGTATTCTTCCAGTGGTTCATCTCGCCGATTTTTTCTACTCAGCATTTCATTCAAACGGTCGGCGTAGTTGCAGTCGTCCGGAAAAGATTTAATTATTTTCTTTTGCCACTGTATCCAGGTCAAATCAACGGAACTCCTGCCTTGATACCACTTTTTAGCTTGTCCTGCGAGTTTAGGAATAGCGTAGTATACGATCTGTCTGTCGCTCCAACCGTATATTTTAGCCGTTTCATTCAATTTTCTTACCCAGCTCACTGCTGTTTGAAAATGAGAGTCGGGATCAAATTCCGAAATTTCATTTTGAGCCCCTTCGAAATTGTTGGTTTTGTTATCTACTAATTTTGCGTACATTTTAAGAAAATCTTGTTCCTGATTCTTCTTAGATCGACTATCAGACCGTCTACGTTTCGTCCTACGGCGTGAACGAAACTTTGAACGAGAACGTTTTCTGTCCGGTGAATCATCAGACGAACTGGAAGTACTTAGTGAATTAGTGACGTTTTCTTCTGATACGATCAGTTCCAGTTGAACTAAAACTTTCCGAGTCTGTTAGACGTTTCTTACGACCATGTCCTGAGAAATGCTTTCTACGCTTTGTTCGTTTATATTTGGAAGAAGAACTAATGTCAGAATCAGTTGTACTGCTTGTATCTGATGACTTATATCTACGCCGGGAACGGCTACGGAAAGTATCACGTTTCTTTTGTCGTCTATTCGATCTTGTCAAAGACCTCTTTCTATATCTATTCTTTTTGCTTTCAAGAGGTGGAGTGTAATGGGATCTTTCACTCGAAGACATGGTCACTAAAGTTAAATAGTTAACGTAAAAACTAAACTCCTTTTCTCTTTTTAAATCTCTGTTCTTGTAGCCGCATTGACTAGTTTGGTTTCTTTTGTTTTACTCTTATTTGTTCTGTTAAAATGTTCATCGTTCACATCCACAGCGATAGTTTTTTGTAAAGTAAATAATTAAGGAAACTGTAGGTCTATGTTGAACTAAGACGTATTATATTTATTTAAATGACTGTTTGTTTCTATTTAATAAAAAATTAATAATAACTTTTAGTGCGCTCCACCACAAAGTAGATCTGCTTTGTGGCCCCACGTACCTAGTATTAAATATAATTATCACAGGTGAAACTTTTGTGCGGCTGCCAGTGGATACGTACGCGACGTGCGACGTGCGACGAGACCGCCACGACAACCCCTACGTTGTCTTACAAACCCATTTTCTTATGATATAGGTAGTTAAATTCATTTAACGCATAAAAAGTTAAATTAGGTCCACTGTTCAGCTCAGAGATGTCGCCACTCACCTGATGGTATACTTACACGTATATTACAGAGATGTAACCACTCACCTGATGGTATACTTACACGAATATTATAGAGATGTCGCCACTCACCTGATGGTATACCTACACGTATATTACAGAGATGTCACCACTCACCTGATGGTATACTTACACGAATATTACAGAGATGTCGCCACTCACCTGACGGTATACTTACACGTATATTACAGGGATGTCGCCACTCACCTGAAGGTATACTTACACGTATATTACAGAGATGTCACCACTCACCTGATGGTATACTTACACGTATATTACAGAGATGTCGCCACTCACCTGATGGTATACTTACACGTATATTACAGAGATGTCACCACTCACCTGATGGTATACTTACACGAATATTACAGAGAAGTCGCCACTCACCTGATGGTATACTTACACGTATATTACAGAGATGTCACCACTCACCTGATGGTATACTTACACGTATATTACAGAGATGTCGCCACTCACCTGATGGTATACTTACACGTATATTACAGAGATGTCACCACTCACCTGATGGTATACTTACACGAATATTACAGAGAAGTCGCCACTCACCTGATGGTATACTTACACGAATATTACAGAGATGTCGCCACTCACCTGACGGTATACTTACACGTATATTACAGAGATGTCGCCACTCACCTGATGGTATACTTACACGTATATTACAGAGATGTCACCACTCACCTGATGGTATACTTACACGTATTTTACAGAGATGTCACCACTCACCTGATGGTATACTTACACGTATATTACAGAGATGTTGCCACTCACCTGATGGTATACTTACACGTATGTTACAGAGATGTCACCACTCACCTGATGGTATACTTATACGTACATTACTGCACTATTCTGCTCAAGAAACCCACAGTCTGTCGCTGCTTCCACTTAATTGGTACCTAATATGTATGCAGTAGCTGTTCAGGGCAGTGATTCTCAATTCCTAGTCGGATTACTTATTTACTATGTATGTACTGACGAAACCTTGCAGCAGTGCGCGTGGGCGTGCTGACAGCGGAGCGGCAGCGCGATAGCAACACTGGTGAGGTCAAGGGCGCGGGCTCCGTCGCAGGCGCGGTAGGCGAAGGCGCGGGTGGGCATGTGGCAGTCGGACAGTTGTCGGCGCACCACCTCGACATGGCGCCGGCACTCGGCTCGCGCGTCATAGCCATGCGACATCGGGTATGTGTGGATACACTGTCTCACACACTTTAAACGAATTATTACATTGTTACCAATTTGAGAATAGAGGGCTCCAGGCTAAGGCTCCAGGAGCAGAGGAAGACCGAAAAAGAAGTGGTTCTTACAATTTTACCGCTGAAGATGCGTCCAATAGAGCGAGCGGAGAGATCCGTGAAAAAGGCAGACTCCACCACCAAGTAGGACTGAATGCAAAGAGGAAAGACTGAATTAACGAAAGCGGTCGTCGTAACTCTGTGCGATTTGCGTGGTTGGGTCGACCTGGCGACACGCAGCAGGTGAACTGACCCGATAATTACCTGAATGAGTTCGACTGTTAGGAGCTTTTTTTTGGAACGTTTCCTGCTTCACAAGGCGCGTTCCATCGTTGGAGCCGCTGCTATCACTAGAAGGTGGCAGTCGTTAAGCCGTGACAGGTGCCTTGAAGTTTGCTTGAAATACTTCTGACAGTGGGGTTCGCCACTAGCCCTACAATCGAAGTCGGTGTGTAGAGTTGGAGAGGCGAGCCGACACCCGCATTTCTTCTTTTTAACCCCCGACACAAAAACCCCCCTTTTTTATTATTAGTTTGACGTGTGTCTGTGTCTGTCTGTCTGTCTGTTTGTGACATCGTAGTTCCTAAACGAAGGGCCGATTTTGATTCGGTTTTTTTTGGTTTGAAAGCTGACGTGATCGAGGTGGTTTTTAGCTGTAATTTATAAAGATCTGCTCAGCCGTTTGAAGATCATCAGCTCTTTTCTAGGTAATGAAGGGATGACGGCTACTTCTACCGGTCTGATTGTTAAACCATGGTAACCTTGACCTGATGCTGCAGCATCTCCTGAAATCTGCAGGATACACAGCTCCTCACCAACCTACAGTAGAGGCACTTTATTTGGGCTCATTGGAATAGTCTCAATGAATAGGTGTTAGATAGAACTGGTAACCTTGACCTGATGCTGCAGATCTTTTGGAATTTGCAGGATACCCAACTCCTCACCAACTTACAGCAGATAAATCTTGTTTGGACTGATTTGAATAGTCTCAATAAATAGGTGTTGAATGAAAATGGTAACCGTGAACTGATGATGCAGCATCTCCTGGAATCTGCGGGAGTCGTCCTCGCCAACTTTCAGCAGAGTTTAGCGTGTTTAGGCTTATTGGAATAGTCTCAATGGATAGGTGTTAGATAGATCATGGTAATAACACAAAACACATCTGAAAAAACGAAAGTTATGAATCTACCTCAAGAAGATTGAATAAACAAAGATGTAATTGATGCCCTCAGTCAGAGAAACAAAAGAACCCAAATGATACTGCTGTAGAGAGAGATAATGTTCGTGGAAAAAAGAGAAGCCACAATCGACTTAATCAAAACTACGAAAGATTATAACAACCTATTCACGAACTGTATTACCCAACCAAATAAAACATAGAATCTCATAAACTGCCTCTCCAATAACAAAATAAAAGCTAATTGTGTTCCTCTCAAGCAAATGAGTACTACAAAAACAATCACAAACCCTACAGACTTCTGCAATACATTCAATCAATATTTTGCTTCCATTGGAGTTAAACTGGTTAATGAAATACCCTCGCACTATCATAACACTCACACAGACACTGTGCCACCAAGTAACTCTAATAATTTCGTGTGTAGGAACAGGTGAGCTTGCGACTCTTACACCCACAAATGAAGACGAAATATCAAAAATTATTGACAAGCTTGACCCAAATTCAAGTACTGGTCCAGAAGGTATTAGCACTAAAACAATCAAATGCATAAAACCGTTAATAATACCCAATCTTACTTAATAAATTAACGAATTACTATTAGAAGGTCTTTTTCCAGACTCACTGAAACGTGCAAAAGTCAGTCAGTCAGTTCAAAAATATTACAAAACCACAGTATATATATTAGTACTAACGTAACAAAACGTTCTGTATAACCGCCTAGAAAATGACTTGAATTCATTTAATTTCATCTCTAAGCGGCAGTTTGGCTTTAAACCCAAAAGTAATACCTTAGCTGCAACAGTAGACTTAATAACCAAAATCAGACAAAACATTGACAAACAGAAAACAGCCTTAGGTATATTCATAGATCTTAAAAATAAAAATTTAAAAAAACCAAAAACCGACTTGAAAATGAAATTCACTCAAAAGTATGAAATAATATTATTATACTTAAATACACAACATTCAACAATAAGGAAATCAAAGATGGGTACGAATTAAATTAGGGGCTTTAAATTTTTTTTGAGGTCGGTACCAACCAGCACACAGTTACTTACGTATCAAATGTTTTAGGTTCGATGGCATTGCTGACACCGAACTCAAAAAAAATTTTAGCTCCTTATTTAATTCGTACCCACCTTTGATTTCGTTATTGTTGGTTAATGTTGTGTATTTAAGTATAATAATATTATTTCATACTTTTGAGTGAATTTCATTTTGATGTCGGTTTTTAGTTTTTTTAAACTTTTATTTTTATTTTCTTTATTTTTAGTGATTATGCTATCTATCTAACAACGTTAAACCCAATCACCTACTCACCAATAGGAATTATCAAATCATAATACATGTATTTCATTAACACATACAGAGTCCTGTGGCTTCCATCATCATCTCAGTAGCATGAAAGTTAAGGAGTTAAATCGTCCATCATCAGCTCATCTGAAAACCTAGAAGAATACAACTATCGGTCTATGCATACCTACGTATATACATATCTATGTATAATATTGAAAGAATTTTCCTCCAACTCTAAACCGTTAAGGACTTGTACCTTCCTTCATCAGCTTATCAACATGAGATGATGACTAACAGACGCAAGTATTTTAATAGCTTTAGAAAACATATGAATCACTATAAAAGAATAGAATAGAAAAACTTTTATGTAGAGCACAGTGCAACAATTTCCAGGTACAATTTACAAACGATAGAAATCCCTACTAATATTATAAATGCGAAAGTAACTCTGTCTGTCTGTTACGCTTTCCCGCAAAAACTACTGAACGGATTTGGCTGAAATTTGGTAGGTAGACAGATTAGGACCTGGGTTAAGACATAGGCTACTTTTTACCACGCTCGCGAGCCGCTGGCGGCTCGCGCACTGCGCACCCTCGAAAAGTCATAGAAACGTGGTCCACGCGGGTGAAGCCGCGGGAAACAGCTAGTAAACTATAAAAAATAGCTGTACTGTGCACCAAAACGGTACTGACTCAGCATATGCTGCAGTATACTCTGCAGCGCTGTTATTCTGCCAGAAACCGGTTCGACGAACGAACGCACGCTCTTCACAACATGTTAAAAATAAATTAAAATAGAAACAATAAAAATGTTATTTTTAAAAGTAGAGGCACTAGAACGAACAAATTACATCGTTGTAAAACTAAATAGGTACAACTGTGTGCGATAGTATGCATGCCTAGTATGTTAGTAAATAGCTGAACACATGTGTAATAAATAAAGATATAAATATATAAAGGTAGGTACTTAATCTACAATAATATTACAAAGAGGCAAAGTTTGTAAGTTTGGTTGTAGTAAATAATCTCTGGAACTACTGAACCACCAATAGGAATTATCAAATCATAATACATGTGTTTCATTAACAGATACAACGTCCTGTGGCTTCCATCATCATCTCAGCAGATGATGATGGACGATTTAACTCCATAACATGAAAGTTATGGAGTTAATCGTCCATGATAAGCTCATTTGAATAACCTGAAAGAATACAACCTATCGGTCTATGCATACCTAGTACCTACGTATATATCTATGTATAATATTGAAAGAATTTTCCTCCAAATCCTAACCATTAAGGAGTTGTACCTTCCTTCATCAGCTTATCAACATGATATGATGACTAACAGACGCAAGTATTTTAATAGCTTTAGAAAACATATTATGAATCACGTAATAAGTGCCTACGTACTGAGTAATTTGAGGGTTGCTCTCGATTTCCCTGGGATCCCATCATCAGATCCTGACTTGGTGACAATGGGACCCCCTCGGGAGTATACTCTTTCGAATGAAAAAAGAATTTTTAAAATCGGTGAACATACCTACATTAAAAAAAAAATATACAGTCGAACTTAGTACCTCCTCCTTTTTAAAGTCGATAAAAAGGCGTTCGATACAGTCTGTCATCGACTATTAATAACGAAGCTCGAAAACAAAGGCGTTACTAGCAATGCACTAAATATTATGTTTAAATCGTACCTCAAAAACCGAAAGCAAGTTGTGAAGATTGGTTTGTACCTATTTGAGCCCCTACCTATATCCTACGGAGTTCCTCCAGGATCAGTGCTAGGCCCATTACTTTTTCTGATCTACATAAATAACATTAACGACTTCACGGGTACATTACACTCTATGCGGACGACACATGTCTGTTCTACTTTGGGTCTTCTATCCAAAACATTGTTGACTTGACGCGGCATGTTCTGGACACCCTTTATGACCGGCTGCAAACGAACCTTTCGACAATTAATGTACAGAAAACCTCCTACATTATCTACAGAGCTAAAAACAAACCAATACCAGAATATACACCATGGACAATAAATAACACTCCAATACTGGAAAAAAAACAGAAAAATACCTCGGATTGCACATTGACGCTCTACCAACATGGGACACACACATTCAACATATTGAAAAAAGTTATCGTCAATCATAGGTTCATTACGGGGTATAGCACGTTGCATCCCACGTAAAATTCATATGACAGTATATCCGTTATTCTCTAGCACGCGATACTTGTTAATAACTTGATAATGAAGGTCTGCTTATATAACGCGCCGCACGCACACGAACCGTTATTCTCTAGCACGCGATACTTGTTAATAACTTGATAATGAAGGTCTGCTCATATAACGCGCCGCACGCACACGAACCGTTATTCTCTAGCACGCGATACTTGTTAATAACTTGATAATGAAGGTCTGCTCATATAACACGCGCCGCACGCACACGAACCGTTATTCTCTAGCACGCGATACTTGTTAATAACTTGATAATGAAGGTCTGCTCATATAACGCGCCGCACGCACACGAACCGTTATTCTCTAGCACGCGATACTTGTTAATAACTTGATAATGAAGGTCTGCTCATATAACATGCGCCGCACGCACACGAACCGTTATTCTCTAGCACGCGATACTTGTTAATAACTTGATAATGAAGGTCTGCTCATATAACACGCGCCGCACGCACACGAACCGTTATTCTCTAGCACGCGATACTTGTTAATAACTTGATAATGAAGGTCTGCTCATATAACGCGCCGCACGCACACGAACCGTTATTCTCTAGCACGCGATACTTGTTAATAACTTGATAATGAAGGTCTGCTCATATAACATGCGCCGCACGCACACGAACCGTTATTCTCTAGCACGCGATACTTGTTAATAACTTGATAATGAAGGTCTGCTCATATAACACGCGCCGCACGCACACGAACCGTTATTCTCTAGCACGCGATACTTGTTAATAACTTGATAATGAAGGTCTGCTCATATAACACGCGCCGCACGCACACGAACCGTTATTCTCCAGCACGCGATACTTGTTAATAACTTGATAATGAAGGTCTGCTCATATAACATGCGCCGCACGCACACGAACCGTTATTCTCTAGCACGCGATACTTGTTAATAACTTGATAATGAAGGTCTGCTCATATAACACGCGCCGCACGCACACGAACCGTTATTCTCTAGCACGCGATACTTGTTAATAACTTGATAATGAAGGTCTGCTCATATAACACGCGCCGCACGCACACGAACCGTTATTCTCTAGCACGCGATACTTGTTAATAACTTGATAATGAAGGTCTGCTCATATAACGCGCCGCACGCACACGAACCGTTATTCTCTAGCACGCGATACTTGTTAATAACTTGATAATGAAGGTCTGCTCATATAACACGCGCCGCACGCACACGAACCGTTATTCTCTAGCACGCGATACTTGTTAATAACTTGATAATGAAGGTCTGCTCATATAACACGCGCCGCACGCACACGAACCGTTATTCTCTAGCACGCGATACTTGTTAATAACTTGATAATGAAGGTCTGCTCATATAACGCGCCGCACGCACACGAACCGTTATTCTCTAGCACGCGATACTTGTTAATAACTTGATAATGGTCTGCTCATATAACATGCGCCGCACGCACACGAACCGTTATTCTCTAGCACGCGATACTTGTTAATAACTTGATAATGAAGGTCTGCTCATATAACGCGCCGCACGCACACGAACCGTTATTCTCTAGCACGCGATACTTGTTAATAACTTGATAATGGTCTGCTCATATAACATGCGCCGCACGCACACGAACCGTTATTCTCTAGCACGCGATACTTGTTAATAACTTGATAATGAAGGTCTGCTCATATAACACGCGCCGCACGCACACGAACCGTTATTCTCTAGCACGCGATACTTGTTAATAACTTGATAATGAAGGTCTGCTCATATAACATGCGCCGCACGCACACGAACCGTTATTCTCTAGCACGCGATACTTGTTAATAACTTGATAATAAAGGTCTGCTCATATAACATGCGCCGCACGCACACGAACCGTTATTCTCTAGCACGCGATGCTTGTTAATAACTTGATAATGAAGGTCTGCTCATATAACGCGCCGCACGCACACGAACCGTTATTCTCTAGCACGCGATACTTGTTAATAACTTGATAATGAAGGTCTGCTCATATAACACGCGCCGCACGCACACGAACCGTTATTCTCTAGCACGCGATGCTTGTTAATAACTTGATAATGAAGGTCTGCTCATATAACATGCGCCGCACGCACACGAACCGTTATTCTCTAGCACGCGATACTTGTTAATAACTTGATAATGAAGGTCTGCTCATATAACATGCGCCGCACGCACACGAACCGTTATTCTCTAGCACGCGATACTTGTTAATAACTTGATAATGAAGGTCTGCTCATATAACGCGCCGCACGCACACGAACCGTTATTCTCTAGCACGCGATACTTGTTAATAACTTGATAATGAAGGTCTGCTCATATAACATGCGCCGCACGCACAAGAACCGTTATTCTCTAGCACGCGATACTTGTTAATAACTTGATAATGAAGGTCTGCTCATATAACATGCGCCGCACGCACACGAACCGTTATTCTCTAGCACGCGATACTTGTTAATAACTTGATAATGAAGGTCTGCTCATATAACATGCGCCGCACGCACACGAACCGTTATTCTCTAGCACGCGATACTTGTTAATAACTTGATAATGAAGGTCTGCTCATATAACGCGCCGCACGCACACGAACCGTTATTCTCTAGCACGCGATACTTGTTAATAACTTGATAATGAAGGTCTGCTCATATAACATGCGCCGCACGCACACGAACCGTTATTCTCTAGCACGCGATACTTGTTAATAACTTGATAATGAAGGTCTGCTCATATAACATGCGCCGCACGCACAAGAACCGTTATTCTCTAGCACGCGATACTTGTTAATAACTTGATAATGAAGGTCTGCTCATATAACATGCGCCGCACGCACACGAACCGTTATTCTCTAGCACGCGATACTTGTTAATAACTTGATAATGAAGGTCTGCTCATATAACATGCGCCGCACGCACACGAACCGTTATTCTCTAGCACGCGATACTTGTTAATAACTTGATAATGAAGGTCTGCTCATATAACGCGCCGCACGCACACGAACCGTTATTCTCTAGCACGCGATACTTGTTAATAACTTGATAATGAAGGTCTGCTCATATAACATGCGCCGCACGCACACGAACCGTTATTCTCTAGCACGCGATACTTGTTAATAACTTGATAATGAAGGTCTGCTCATATAACATGCGCCGCACGCACACGAACCGTTATTCTCTAGCACGCGATACTTGTTAATAACTTGATAATGAAGGTCTGCTCATATAACATGCGCCGCACGCACACGAACCGTTATTCTCTAGCACGCGATACTTGTTAATAACTTGATAATGAAGGTCTGCTCATATAACATGCGCCGCACGCACACGAACCGTTATTCTCTAGCACGCGATACTTGTTAATAACTTGATAATGAAGGTCTGCTCATATAACATGCGCCGCACGCACACGAACCGTTATTCTCTAGCACGCGATACTTGTTAATAACTTGATAATGAAGGTCTGCTCATATAACATGCGCCGCACGCACACGAACCGTTATTCTCTAGCACGCGATACTTGTTAATAACTTGATAATGAAGGTCTGCTCATATAACGCGCCGCACGCACACGAACCGTTATTCTCTAGCACGCGATACTTGTTAATAACTTGATAATGAAGGTCTGCTCATATAACACGCGCCGCACGCACACGAACCGTTATTCTCTAGCACGCGATACTTGTTAATAACTTGATAATGAAGGTCTGCTCATATAACACGCGCCGCACGCACACGAACCGTTATTCTCTAGCACGCGATACTTGTTAATAACTTGATAATGAAGGTCTGCTCATATAACGCGCCGCACGCACACGAACCGTTATTCTCTAGCACGCGATACTTGTTAATAACTTGATAATGAAGGTCTGCTCATATAACGCGCCGCACGCACACGAACCGTTATTCTCTAGCACGCGATACTTGTTAATAACTTGATAATGAAGGTCTGCTCATATAACGCGCCGCACGCACACGAACCGTTATTCTCTAGCACGCGATACTTGTTAATAACTTGATAATGAAGGTCTGCTCATATAACACGCGCCGCACGCACACGAACCGTTATTCTCTAGCACGCGATACTTGTTAATAACTTGATAATGGTCTGCTCATATAACATGCGCCGCACGCACACGAACCGTTATTCTCTAGCACGCGATACTTGTTAATAACTTGATAATGAAGGTCTGCTCATATAACGCGCCGCACGCACACGAACCGTTATTCTCTAGCACGCGATACTTGTTAATAACTTGATAATGAAGGTCTGCTCATATAACATGCGCCGCACGCACACGAACCGTTATTCTCTAGCACGCGATACTTGTTAATAACTTGATAATGAAGGTCTGCTCATATAACATGCGCCGCACGCACACGAACCGTTATTCTCTAGCACGCGATACTTGTTAATAACTTGATAATGGTCTGCTCATATAACACGCGCCGCACGCACACGAACCGTTATTCTCTAGCACGCGATACTTGTTAATAACTTGATAATGAAGGTCTGCTCATATAACACGCGCCGCACGCACACGAACCGTTATTCTCTAGCACGCGATACTTGTTAATAACTTGATAATGAAGGTCTGCTCATATAACGCGCCGCACGCACACGAACCGTTATTCTCTAGCACGCGATACTTGTTAATAACTTGATAATGAAGGTCTGCTCATATAACATGCGCCGCACGCACACGAACCGTTATTCTCTAGCACGCGATACTTGTTAATAACTTGATAATGAAGGTCTGCTCATATAACACGCGCCGCACGCACACGAACCGTTATTCTCTAGCACGCGATACTTGTTAATAACTTGATAATGAAGGTCTGCTCATATAACACGCGCCGCACGCACACGAACCGTTCTTCTCTAGCACGCGATACTTGTTAATAACTTGATAATGAAGGTCTGCTCATATAACGCGCCGCACGCACACGAACCGTTATTCTCTAGCACGCGATACTTGTTAATAACTTGATAATGAAGGTCTGCTCATATAACACGCGCCGCACGCACACGAACCGTTATTCTCTAGCACGCGATGCTTGCGATTGACTCTGATTTTGACGAAATTTCACTAAATTAAGGGCTTTAATTTATTATCGCCCTAATTCAGGGTACGCTCAATCCTCTCGAGAGGAACTATGGGAGCTGATATGATGAACAACTTTAAGTGTTATGATACGTTTTGAGTGGGCGCTGTGTGTGGATGCAGGGGCGGCTGTGCCAGCGCAACGTGCTGATGCCGGAGGGGCCCAAGTACGACAGCAAGGGTGCCGTCTACCTGCTCGCGTACAACCGCAGCAGGTACCACACTATACAGCCATCATTAACATAAGTTGGCATCGTGTGTGGGTGCAGAGGTGGCTGTGCCAACGCAACGTACTGATGTCGGACAGGCCCAAATACGACAACAGGGGCGCAGTCTACTCGCTCGCGTACAATCGCACCAGGTACCTCACTTACAGCCATCATTATGATAAGTGTGCGGGTGCGTGGGTGCATGGGCGGCTATGCCAGCGCAACGTACTGAACTTATGTCGGACAGGCCCAAATACGACAACAGGGGCGCAGTCTACTCCCTCGCGTACAATCGCACCAGGTACCTCACTTACAGCCATCATTAAGATAAGTGTGCGTCGTGTGTGGGTGCATGGGCGGCTATGCCAGCGCAACGTACTGAACTGATGTCGGACAGGCCCAAATACGACAACAGGGGCGCAGTCTACTCGCTCGCGTACAATCGCACCAGGTACCTCACTTACAGCCATCATTAAGATAAGTGTGCGTCGTGTGTGGGTGCATGGGCGGCTATGCCAGCGCAACGTACTGAACTGATGTCGGACAGGCCCAAATACGACAACAGGGGCGCAGTCTACTCCCTCGCGTACAATCGCACCAGGTACCTCACTTACAGCCATCATTAAGATAAGTGTGCGTCGTGTGTGGGTGCATGGGCGGCTATGCCAGCGCAACGTACTGAACTGATGTCGGACAGGCCCAAATACGACAACAGGGGCGCAGTCTACTCCCTCGCGTACAATCGCACCAGGTACCTCACTTACAGCCATCATTAAGATAAGTGTGCGTCGTGTGTGGGTGCATGGGCGGCTATGCCAGCGCAACGTACTGAACTGATGTCGGACAGGCCCAAATACGACAACAGGGGCGCAGTCTACTCGCTCGCGTACAATCGCACCAGGTACAACACTATACAGCCATCATTAACATAAGTGGGCGTCGTGTGTAGGAACAGGTAGGCGGCTACGCCAGCGCAACGTACTGATGTCGGACAGCCCCAAGTACGGCAGCAAGGGCGCTGTATATCTGCTCGCGTACCAAGTACGTTCTATCAACTACTGACTTGGCCCAACTGATTATTACAGGTGTGCAGGTTTCCTTTACCATTTAAAGTAGTATTATTGGTATATTGTATAACACACGAGTGTAATGTGTTGACGGCGACAGGTACGGCGGGCGCGACTACTCGGTGACGAAGTCGCCGCAACTGCTGCTGCCGGCGTGCTGCAACTGCTGCAAGAAATCTGTGCTCGGCTGCGAGTGACGTCACGGATCTCGTTGGGGAACCGATCCACGGGTTACTTACAAGGACTCGTAGTTTACTTTGGAGCACTCAATTAAGCCTTTCTTTTAAGAACTCATGGCTTCCTTTAGATTATAGACCTCATGACTTACTTGAAGAGCACTCGCTTTCCTTTGGAGGAATTTGTCTTCTTTTGGAGGACTCATGACTTACTTTGGACAACATGCATCGTGTGTCAAACTCAGCTCCAATTCTTGTTTGTATATATCAGATGGTTAACCCTAGAGTGGTCATTGTCATCATGTCATCCACGTTGATTAAGCTGACGGCATTTTTTATTTTTCATATGGCAACACATAGCTGGCGCCGAGTTTAGTATTGCCTATGATAAGCTTTGTGACGTCAGTATCGGCCGTGCGCTTGAGTGGCTAGGAAGTGTCAGGAGAAGGTAGAGTCTGACAAGCGAGTCCTGCTTCGAGATTTATTTCGATTGGCAACACTGCTAACTGTCAAACCATTGTCAAGCAGCAAGTAAGTACAGCTAAAACGTTTTGATACTGATTCAAACAAAAAAACGTAAAATATAGTTGTGATTGTATTTATTTCAATTAGTTTATATTTGTACTTTCATAATATATATCCAGAAAAAGTATTCATTCTTCTTTGTTTTAAGGTCTGTTGGATGACGAAGATTTGAAACGAAAGATTGAAGACTTTGTTATAGAGCTGAAAGGTATAGAGGATAAAGAATTAATTACATCTGAATCAAGTTATTTGACCCAAATATCCACTCTGACAAGTTGTATTTCAATATATTTATTACATCGTACGTCTAACTTACATAGTGCTATGGTCATCTAATCCAGTATTTAACATTTCAGATGTTAGTGTCAAAACATTGGAAAGTTGTTCAGTTTCATGAGTAGAAGCTCCACTATAAAAAATGTGCATATCTTTATTAAGACTATTATTGTTTTTTATTTTTTTTAAAAGTGTCCTTATCACAAGTTAAACAAAAGTATCTAGATCGCTTTTTCCGACTATACTTAGGGTTAACAGCTGAAAGATTTTTAAATTTCCCGCCATTCTCTTGGGACAGGACTCGCTTGTCAGACTCTAATGTTGAGTTTTGCGTTGAGAGTTTCTGTCTGTTGTCGCATTGAGCTTGATAAAACCTTCGGCTAGTAGAATTTATGTGTTTCTATTTTGTTAAGAAAACCCTTTTTTATAAATTTATTTTGTTTTAGTAAGTAATTTAATTTTTGTTATGTTCAATAAATACGAACTAAATACTGATATTATTATAAATCATTGTAATCGATTGACGCGTGTTATCCGCGAGGCCTCTTGTGGTATGATCATATGCACGACCACTGTAGGGTTAATTAGTCTTTTGTTTAATTTTTCAAGATATTAAAAGTGGTTTAGTTTTTATACGAGACGATCAAGTGCAATTGACAAGTCTCACGTGATTGAAGGTTTCACTTGATGAGGGACTTGACGCCCATTGAAGGTGCCGTCAAGTCCGATCAAGTGCACGTGCCACAGTCGCCTACCGATTTGTGCCCATTATAGACATCGCAAAAAAAATGGTTTCGAAGGCGTTAATGTTTTAATTCAATAATGCTTTAGTGTAGGTGGGTTTGAAGACTCGAAGTGTTTTCAGTGTGCTTGTTGAAGCAATCAACCTTTTATTTTTGTCGGCATACTCCTTTCTTTTAACTTTCCATAGTACAGGAAAATCCCTGTAGAGAGATATTAGCAGTAGGACAAAATCACGCTTTGTAATTTTGTCGGCGCTTGTCGCCAAACGTCTAGGTCCTGTTCGTCATCCGCCATCTTCGATGTCCCGGCCGCTAGTGAAAAAAGCTTGTCAAGTCACGTCAAGTCGCGTCAAGAGCAGGAGCATCAAGTGTCATTAATCAAAATTTATGTCAATTGTGATCAAGCCGTAGACCACTTGACGGTAAGCGTCAAGTCAATGCAGTAAACGATCAATATTCGGTTCAATCGCGTTGACTTTTCAAGTGCACTTGATCGTCTCGGGGACCTATAAACAGGAACACTTTAAAGTTTAATAGGAACATAGCGCAGCAATAAAGATAGTCTGCAAGTAAATGAATAGTAAAAATAAAACTATGGAAAAATGTACTATTTGTTTCAATGGGCCAAGTTTTCGGCGTAGTTTCGACTCGCAGTACCAAATTCACAAAGTGCCGACGCGACGCACACGGAAATAGAACTAACATGAAGTGATTCCATATATATTTATATATATAATTATTTTCGTTCTGAATAAGGCGCTCTAAAATGGAGATGTCATTTAGCCAAATAAAAACTTACTATGGGCCGCATAAGGAGGCTCAAGGTCACCCAAAGGGCAATGGAGCGTGCTATGCTTGGAGTTTCTCAACGTGATCGAATCAGAAACGAGGAGATCCGTAGGAAAACCAAAGTAACCGACATAGCTCTCAGAATTGCTAAGCTTAAGTGGCAGTGGGCGGGGCACATTGCTCGTAGAACAGATGGCCGTTGGGGCAGTAAAGTTCTCGAGTGGCGACCACGCACCGGAAAGCATAGTGTAGGCAGGCCTCCCACTCGGTGGACCGATGACCTGGTGATGGTCGCGGGAAGCCGCTGGATGCGGGCAGCGCAAAACCGGTCGTCGTGGAGATCCTTGGGGGAGGCCTATGTCCAGCAGTGGACGTCCTTCGGCTGATATGATGATGAGGAAAGATATCGAATTTTTTTTTCGCTAATACTGATAATTCGCATGAAGTCTAATATTACAAACTTATATAGCTCCATAGCCGTTAATATAAACGTAGACAGTTCTAAAATACCTAATACTTTATACGTCTTCTGTCAGAATGTATGTGGAATAAGTACTAAAAAAGATTTAATGGAAATTGACCATCATAGTATAACTAAAATACAACATTTTTTTTGTTTAATTGAACTTTTTCTGAATGACACATCGGCTTCCCTCCTAAATTTTGAAAAATATAGGTTGGTTAATTATTTTGTAAGGTCAAATAACTGCAGAGGCGGAACACTTCATTGGACACAATTATTTAGGTTCTCCATATCTAGTAAATAAGATTTTATATAAATGTCCTTGAGTAAATTTGCGCTCAAATCGTACATTTTCTATTCCTTTTTGTCGAACTAACTAAGCTAAATATCGTTATACATTATAAGAACTTGTTCAAAATATAACGATACTTATGAACACGTTGCTATTTTCTCGTCAAAGCTTAAACAATGCTATGCCTTGACTAGTTTAAGGGATGAATTGACTACTGAACAACTGATTACGGTGTATCCAGAACCATGGGGGACCCGCTACAAATATATGTTACAAAAAGCTTTTGTTGCGCAGAAAAGGGCTATTCGCATTATAAAACGTATACCACCTTGTGAGTCGTATAGGCCATACTTTGAGAAGTTAATATTTTGAGAGTACCAAGTATTTGTATCATGGTAGTTCTAACTAATTTATTTAAATATATTTTTTATGAAATCGAAGAGGAAATAGGTAAGACTGGAAACTAGAAGAAAAGACTTGGGCAATAAATTGATTTCACAACTATATACAGGTGTCCCAAGAAGCACAGTCAAGCGGATCCAAATCACACCATGTATGTTGCGCCAAAGTCTACGGTTTTCGAGATATTCGCATTTTTGTTTATAGGTTTTGATGAAAATCGTTTTTACTGGACTTTGACGTTAGTTCGTGAAAAAAAACATCATACAATTAAGCCAGCTAGATACATAAAAAACTTCCTTATTTTATCAGCTTTCCAAAAAGGTAATAAGAATTTAAAGAATATAAACTAATTATACCAAAATCAATTATTTCTGTAAAAAGGTAACGTCAGATCCCACAATAATTTACAATAAAATATTAATTCATGATTTTTTAATTTTCAAGTTGTATCATGTCTTTTCTATCAGACATTTGTGCCTCTCTATTGTCATTTTAATATCCTTGATTCGTATGCTAATCGAAAAAAAGAACCGGTTTTTTTTCATACTCGATACACCCTTCTGGTTAATTCCCAATTTCTATTGTGTTTTTTCATTTACTTAACTTTTACACTTTTTTGGAAAGCTGATAAAATGAGGAAGTTTTTCTTGAATCTGACTGACATAATTGTACGATGATTTCTTGCTACAAACTGACGTAAAAGTCCAGCAGAGATGTTTTTCATACAAAATCTAAAAACAAAAATGCGAATATCTCGAAAAGCGTACACATTCGCGAAACATACATAGGGTGATTCGGATACCCCTAGAGGTGTTCTATCTTTGGATTGGACTTCCGCTTGACTGTAGGTACTTCTTGGGACAATCTGTAGGTATAGTGTCTCACAGTGCAAAATATCAGGCTGTTAGATTCTATATTAAACTTCCCAATGACCTAAATACGGTGAAATCCCATAACATTTATAAAACTAAGATCAAACATCTTTTGCTAAAAAAGTGCTGTTCTACACTGGGGGATTTCTTATCACATCAATAAACATCTACTTATTACTGACAATTTTAACTTTTATCAATAGTTTTATAACTTAAGACTCACAGAATGTTAGTAACAATTTGCTTAAAAACTATGCTAGTATTTCTTAACCTACAAGCTTAAAAACAGAATTTAGTTGACTATATGTGAAGCCCTGCAACCAGATCACCACAGAAGTGTAAAGCCTGCAGCAGCGATTCCCATACGAGCAGTCGCGCCGGCTCGCGACGCAGCTCACGATGAGACTCTGGGGCTGGCCAGCACGCGGCACGCGGCGCACCAGGGATGCGCATCTCTTCCGCATTGTAGTGCAGAAGCAGTCAACGCCTGCTTCAGTGAACATCCCTGATGCGCTACAGAAACGAGCCAGCCCCAACATCACCCGGAACGTGTTGTTATATTGGACACGAAGGGCGCTAAACGTTTTTGGAGTTCACTCCTCAAGAATCGATTTTCATATAATATAAGCCCGGGGTATGAAAATTTATGGGAAATAAAATCAAACGTTATGCGTTATGCCATAGTTGTATAGAATAGTTATTATTTTGTGCTCAACTTACGAGGGGAGTTTAATATATTTTCGGTATGGGTATGAAAAAAAAAGTTAACGGTCTTAAAATTATTTTATTTTTCAATATAGTCCCATAATCGATATGCATTTATTTGATCGCTAAGTTAACTTTGATAAATCGTCAAAAAAATATTCCTTCTGTTTGTCCTCAAAATGTTCGTATACTTCAGCCTTCAGGGATTCATCATCCTCATATCGGTTCCCACGCAGGTCTTTTTTAAGGTTTGGGAAGAGAAAATAGTCGCTAGGAGCCAGGTCTGGACTGTAGGGTGGGTGATTAGATTAATTACTTGAAACCCGCAGTCCTGTATAGCAGCCTTCGAAACTCGGGACGTGTGAACAGGTGCATTGTCGTGTAGAAGCAACACACCTTTGGCCAGCTTTCCACGTCTTTTTTGTTTAATAGCTTCCCGTAACTGATGCAATAGAGAAGCATAATATTCTCCGGTAATGTTGACTTTATTTTTTTTATAATCAATTAGGATTCCTTCGTAATCCCAAAATACAGTGGCCACTATCTTTCCAGCTGACGGAATGACCTTGAATTTTTTTGGGGGGCGCTGTACCCTTTATATGCCATTGCATAGGACTCTTGTTTACTTTCCGCATCATACTAATGAACCCAAGTTTCATCTCCTGTCACTATTCTTTTGAAAATGTTATAGGGTTCTTCGCACACAGAATAGAAGAATTCTATAGAACGCTGATGTTGACTTTTTATTACGAGAACCGAGTAAGCCATTACAAATAAGTTTATGCTATTGAGTATTTTTTTAAAGTAACTCCTTCCAAAAAACATAAAACAAACCTATAAAATCTAGTAGACTTAAAACTGTACAACATAAGATTGAGTTTATTAAAATTGACAGAATGACAATAGTAAGGTGATACCAGGACAGTAAAATTGCCCAGTTTAATTGATGAGCATTAAAAATTTATAAAATAATGTGATTATTTAGAACTAAAGAAATAATATGTAAAGTGCAATTCATTAAAAAAAAATTATTTGGAATTACATTTCAGATCGTAAGATTAGAAGTAAAGTTATTCAATTGAAACTTTCCGTGCAATATTTTTTCCAAAGATGGTATCATTTTCATAGTGTTGTGATTATAGTTAGGCGTTTTTTAATATCGATAGATTACATTAGGAATGCGAGATATGATAGGTTTTTCAATTACTACGCCGATTGCTTCGAAAGTGACTACGGATTCGTGGTCAGAGACCTCAAGGACCTTCAGATATCGATTAGGTGTTTATTAAAATTTCATTCTCTTAACCTTCATTTTATTATAACATATATTTTAACTACTATAACATTATAATTATTAACTATTAGCCTTATAAATTTTCCGTAACTCAAAAATACACGGGATGTTTGTGATAGATATAGTGCAGAAACGAAACAAAAGTACAACGGTTTTTAGTTTTTTTTTTTAATGTTATGTTCTGTGCATTTGTTCTACATGGTGTAGCATTTAATGCATTCTTGTGTGGTGTAACCACAAAGTCATCATCGCTAAAATGCTTTGAGTAAACAGTGCTTGATTTTGTAAATACAAATACAAAGTGTTACGTTCTGTAGTTCAGATCTACTTTTCCATCAATTCGGGAAAATAAAAAAATATCGTTGAAAAATATCGACGACACCCTCGCACTAAATAACGAGAAACCAAAAATAAAAATTCATATTTTTATATAATTATTGATTTCCATTTAGGTTTTTCGCTTACACATGGTAAGAAACTCCACCATTTATTAAATTTACTTTGCCAGTTGCATTTTTGCACCTTATTATTGACCATTTCGGCAATTTTAACACCAAAACACACGGAGTTCTGCCTACCATGAAATTGTGCAATGTCTGTGCAGTACAATCATTTACGAACGAATGACAGCAACATATCTGGTTGTACAAGAAGCTAACTCGCTGCCACGCCTCCTTCAGCAATCTATCGGAGCGGCAATTTTTTTTTCTTATCTGTGTCTTCGCCGCACAACTCTAAAAACTCTTTGGTTTTTGAACCGGAGTAAGCATTCGCGGCACCCATATTGCAGAGACTTTTGACATATTCAGATGGTCATGACATGAATAATTGTATGTATGGTACCGACGGAAAGGCTGGTTTTCTCTGCTAATGATTTTATAGAGACTCGAGCATCTTCCAATATCAATTTCTAGACTATATTAATATTTTCCTGCGTAGTCGCCACCACACCAGGCGTAGCATGACGTCTATTTTGTCTACCCACTAATGTCAAATGTAGACTTCAAAGCGCGACAAAACGGTTGTATCTCGACACTGAGCATGGCCCTCGCGAGATAAGACTGGTCTCGCTCTCATCTGTCATTTGTAGAGGTGTGTAGAGATTTTTATCTCGTGCCGAGCATAAACGCATCGGAATAGGCTTATTTTGACGTTTGATTGAAGACATATATGTCGGCACCCCCTTGCTGTGTCGACAAACTTCTAGCGACTGTTTATAGATTTTTTGTGTTTTGTTATTGTTTTATCATCAAATAACAAATTAGGTACTTAATTTTTCCTTTTATTTTCCTATGCTTTAGTCTCAGAAACTTGCGCGAAAACCAACGGAGCTAGACAGTCCCCTCACCTCCAAATAGCATATAATCACAACGTTTTCCCACCTCACAAACGATAACAGTTGTTTTTGTGTCAAACTATTACTTATTCATATTCAATATTCATATTCAATTTATTCATAATATTTTCAAATATTACATGTCAAAGTGTGTAATTATTATAATAAAAAATAAACACAACAAAATAATAAAATTTAACAATAAAAAATTAAAATAATAATAATTGAGTCACAAATGTCAGAGAAAATAAAATAATCAAATTGTATTTACTAGTTAGTAGTCAAATTATAATTTACAAACTCTGTATAGCTATAGAAAGCGTGCTCGAGTAGCCAGCGTTTAAGTCTACTCTTAAAACAGCTCAGAGAAGGGGCTGCGATGACGCGCTCGGGCAGCTTGTTGTAAACGGTAGGGCCCATCACGTGGACGAGCTTGTCCGAATTAGCGAGCCGCCGCGGCACGGGAAGGAGTTTACTCATGTTGCGCAGTTTACGCCCATGAACATCACCCGGTCGTCTGTAGTCATGGAGGTGATTATATACGTAAATGGCAACCTGAAGGATTAATACTGACGGCAAGGTCAGAATTCGAAGATCTACAAACAACGGCTTCGCGGGAGTATCTTGTGGCACTTGTACAATCGCTCGCACAGCTCTTTTCTGCATGCGGAAGGCGCGTTCGCAGTCGGCGGCGCGCCCCCACAGCTCAGCACCGTATTGTAAAAGCGAATGTACAGTGGCGAAGTAACATGAGCGAGCCACCTTCCGAGGCACGACCCTTGCAAGTCGACGCAGCGCGAAGCATGCACTTCCCAGCTTCCCACACAGCTTGTCAATGTGGGATGCCCATGTAAGGCCGCGATCGAGCTCGAAACCAAGGAAGCTGGTCGCCTCAACCTGCTCTATCTTAGTTCCTCCCGCGAGAACCATCATTTTTTTCGGTAATTTTCCTCCGAGAGAAAAGTGTAAGAAGTGCGTCTTCTTCAGGTTCAGAGCCAAACCATTCAGCGCGAACCACCTATACAACTGGCCAGCGGCAACATTAAGATTATATTCTAGCTCGTCATGGGTCGGCGCACTCACAATGCAGGCGACATCGTCGGCATATATGTATATGTCGCCAGCCGAAACACATTGGGGCAGATCATTGAGCAGTATGGAGAAAAGTATATTAGAGACTGATGATCCCTGAGCAACTCCCATTGTCGTCGTCAGAGGATCCAAACGCACCTGTCCTCCGTCTCCCACTACTATCTGCGATCTGTCACGCAAGATATCGCTAAGAAGTTTTAACGCGCTGCCTCCGATGCCATAGTACCGCAATTTTTGTTCAAGTATGAAGTGATCAGCAACGTCGAACGCCTTCGAAAGATCGCAGCATAGCACAGCTACCTGCTGACCTTGCTCGCGGGCAGTCATCACCCGTCGCACCACTTCACGAGCAAGCGAAGTTGTGGAACGGCCCGCCCGGTACGCGAACTGGCGCTCCGACAATGCCTCAGTAGAGGCGAGGTAGTTGCTCAGGCGTGTGCTCAGTCAGGCCTTTGTTCAGCAGTGGACGATTTGTGGCTGATATGATGATGATGATGATGTGCTCAGTCCGTTCTCCAGTATTTTAGCCACAGCCGGTATGATGGGGACAGGCCTGTATCCATCGATGTTATCACGCTTGCCTTTTCCTTTAAAAAGCGGAGAGATTTTGCTTATTTTAAAAGCAACCGGAAAAATTCCCTGCATAAATTAAATAGGTCTGCCAATGTCGGTGAAATAGCCGCTGCCGTTTGATACAGAAGATCCATTGAGATATTATAAATATCTTTCGTCGGCTTATGTGGTATACGCGCAGTAATAATGCGGTACACCTCCTCTGTACTAAACCGCTGCAGCCACATTGAGCGATCTGCAGGCGCTCGGGCCGCCTCCAGCGCGCGGTACGCGAGTGGCACGACGGCGCGAGGGGCCCCACAAGCCGCTGCCGCCCCTACGAACTAGTTCATCGCATTGACTGCGTCCTTTTTTGACCCAAAACGAACTCCGTTAGAGTCTACTGCTATTTCAGTAAAGTCGGTTGAGGATTGACTGACCTTACCTCTCTCCTTGTTTACGACCTGCCACATAGTTCTACTAGCGTTCTACTTAATTATGCAAATTTTCATATCTCGGTCTCTTTTTGGAAATACAAGCCAAGCAATTTGCGAAAAACAAAACAAAATCATAAACAGATTTTTCGCCTATCAAACTGCTATGTCGCCGCGACTTTTTACTCTACACACTCTCTACTTGTAACGGCATGCTCGCACACGCGACAAAAGCCCGTAGAAAGAGATAATTTTCTCTCGTCGCGCGCGACATATGTCTATGGCCTCATGCTACGCCTGCAGGGCGGGGGTCGTCTACTATGATCTCTCTCCCACGCTTAAATTCACTTACCACTTTTGAACAGTGGCTAATGAAGGGGAAGTGTCCCCATAAACATCGTCCATTTGTTTTTATTTGTTGCTGAGTTTTTCCCTGTTTTGTAAGGAACTTGATTACGGCTTGGTGCTCCAATTTTGCCGACATTGTAAAGTTCGTTCTCACATATATATTTGGAAATAACAAATAAACTGACAAAGCAAACGTCATAAATTTTCGCATTCATAATACCAAAGAGTTTGTCATTAATATGAGACTGAGATTTCTTACGAATGAGTATAACATATTAATACCGAGAATAAATTGAACTCCCCTCGTATTTGGGTGTTTGTATGTATGTTTATTTCTTTGACACGTCCTGTAGCCTAAACGGCTTGATAGATTTTGGAGTGTGAGGTGTCGTTAGATTTGTCTTGTTAGATTTGAAAAAAGTGGCCGCCATTTTGAACTTTATAGTTACTGGACCACTTGCTTCCAAAGTCGATATATGAGGGTCCCTGAAGTCCTTAATCACGAATCCGTTGTCAGAAATGAAAGAAAGTGACTGCCATTTTGATTTCTTTAGTAACTAGCTAGACCAATTGCTTCCAAAATCGTTATCTGAGATCCCTAATCACGAATCCGTTGTCACAATTGAAAACAGTTGCTGCTATTTTGAACTTTTAAGTTACTGGACCGATTGAGGTCGATATTTGAGGGTCCCTGAATTCCCTTATCACGAAACCGTTGCCAGAATTTTAACAAAATTTGCCTTCATTTTGAAATAGAAAATCATTTATTTGCCTTAAACGCGGTCTATAGAGATCTTTAATGTTATAGCAATCATGTTTAGCTATTAAAAACAGCATGCAAATATTAGGGTAACAAGTATCATTACAATAATACTAGGTCAGTGATATTAGGATATGTAAACATTAGGTATACGTTCCTTTCCCTCTAATATGGTTGATGGGAGCGATGGCTGACTCTCGCGTTATACTCGTGACCGGGTGCTGTCCGTGTGAACTGACCTACTCTTGTCAAAGGTTTCAATGACATTCAATAATTTTATGTATAACTTTTCGTGTCATAATGTTTTCATGTTTAATGACATAATCTGGTTTATTCCTAGGATTCAATTTTGACATTATTAACTAATGATTGTTTATTTGTTTATTGACTATCAGAAAGAGTGTAATTTGCACCTATTTATTTTGAATAAATACCTTGAATCTTGAATAAATTAGTCACAATATAATCAATTACAATTATTTTAAGTCAAAAATTCATATAAATTGTAGAAATTATGAGATAGTAACCACTTTTGCATTTTCTATAGAGTCAGTGGAAGACTTTTGAATTCACTTGGTAATTTATTGAATATTTTAATGCTCAACTGTAGCAGTGTTTATGGTACATAGTGGTTCTAGGGCAGCAGTTAAGGACAAGCTTTTTAGGATTTGTCGTGTTCCTAGGGTACACTTCGCTAGCTTTGTAGAAGAAATGTGGATACAATTTTACAAATTTACTGCACTCGAGGATATACATGTTAGTAGAGTATGCCAAGCTTTGGAAATAGCGTCCTACATTTAAGGTACGGGCCAACATTACAGATAGCACGAACACATTTCACATACATTGGGCTATAAAGATTTTGTTGGCTAGGGAACAGTTACCCCAAATCAATAAGCCATATCTTAGTACTGATGCTACATAGCCATAGTACGCGGTTAAAGCAGTTTTCTGTGAGTCTGTTTTAGTCAGTCTACTTAAGACATACACAAAACGATTTATTCTGTTGCATAGGTTATCTGCATATGACTGAAAATTAAGATTCTTATCTAGTATTAGACCCAAAAGTTTAATATTATCACATTCTTCTAGCACTGTATTTCTAAATCGTAAGTCTAAATTTAAATTATTATTTCTAGGTAATGAAAATTGTACGTATTTAGTTTTTGCCAAATTTATACTTAAATTGATGTCAGAAAGTCATTTAATTACAGATTCAGTTGTATAATTTGTCAGTTTGATAAGTACTAATGTCATTTTTATTTGATGTCACTATTATGGAGATGTCGTCTGCAAACAATATATATTTGTGGCGAGTTACAGCCGGCAAGTCATTTATATAAAGTAGAAATAATAGAGGCCCTAAAACACTTTCTAGCGGGATACCAAAAAGAGTTTTATACTCTGATCGATAAGATGTTAGAATATTTAGTTCATTAAGTTCGCTTATTTCAACACGCTGTTTTAAATTTATTGAACTTTTTAGTTACTGGACCGATTGCTTCCAAAGTCGATATATGGGGGAACGTTAAGTCGCTAATCACGAATCCGTTGTCAGAATTGAAAAAAGTGGCTGGCATATTGATTTTTTTAGTGACTGGACCGATTGCTTCCAAAATCGATATCCGAAGGTCCCTGAGGTCCCTCATCACGAATCCGTTGTCACAATTGAAAAAAGTCACCGCCATTTTGAACTTTTTAGTTACTGGGCTGAATGCTTCCAAAAACGATAACTGAGGGTCCCTGAAGTCCCTTATCACAAAACCGAATTAGTTATAGTTAGTAAAGTGAAAAATAGTTAGAATATGAAAAAGTTTATTTAAAGCTTTTAATATTCTCCTCCAACCCCTATGCACTTATGCATTCGGGTGAACCAGCTTTCAAAACATTTAAGGTCGTGATTTTTCGACGGCCTCGTCTGCAAAGTAGAATTTTAGCCCACGAAGCATTTTTTTTACTTTGGGAAATATAAAAAATCGCACGGAGCTAAATCTGGGCTGTACGGAGGATGGGGTAACATTTTTACCCCTGAAGTTGCCAAATAGTCCATGGTTCTAACAGCTTCCATCTTCGGCAACATCGTCACTTACCACCAGGTGAGATGTTGTCAAGGGCTTACCAATTGTGAATAAAAAAAAAACAGCTGCGTGAGCGGGCGCGTCATCTTGGTGAAAAAGAATGCCACGGACGCCACTCCTTGGGCGCTCGAACAGTTCTACGGTCTTCTAGAGGAATTACTGCTACTGGTCCACTACGTCGAAAAAAGACGCCGACATTTTTTTATGAACGCTCCGACCGCGAACAACTTTTGTAGGCAACTGGTCCTCTTCAAACACCCATTGCGTGGATGCTGCTTCGTAAAAGGATCGTAGCTGTAGATCAAAGATTCGTCAGTTGTAAGGATGTAGGTTACGTTTTGCGAACGTCTCTTTGAACTTTTCCAGCATACATTTGCACCAATCAACATGAAGGGAATTTTGCTCTTCGGTGAGAGAATAAGGATTCCATCGCGAAGCAAGCTTCTTAACTTTACGGTGTCCGTGCAGGATGGCGGAAACTGCATGTGATCCAATCTTCAGTTCAGCCTCAATCACCCTATGTGTCATGTATCTATTCTCCCGCAATAGCCACTCTACCCTGATGACATTTTCATGAGTTACTCCAGTTGGTGGTCGGCCGCGTGTGGGGTAATCGTTTAGGTTCTCTCGGCCGCAATTAAATTTAAGAAACCAATAAGTAACTGTTGCTAACGCACGAGCGGACTCCCCAAGAGCACCTCGTACATTTTCGTGAGATTCCTTGAAGGTTAACCCTAGTTTATAATCATAGAAAATCATAGCACGAACAGCTTCTCGCGACACGTCCCCTGTTGCAGACAAGTCTTTAAAAATAATTTAAAAAAGAACTACAAATAGGTGATTTTCACCAAGAAGATTTGTATTGAAACAAAGCCGTAAATTCAAAATAGTTTCAGGAAAAAAATATATTTATTCTGTGGCTAACAATAGGGGATCGGACTGCACCAAAAATAAAATCTGAAATATGATTTCCTAAATTGCTCTCCTCTTGAAGTTTCAAAAAACCTTACTTGTTTTGTTTTTATATCACGTCTTCAATTTTTAACTGATCAAATTCACAAAATAAGTTATATATAATTATTTGGCGTTGAGATAAATAAAAACATTTAATATTATGTATAATATTTTAATTTATTGACTAAGAGGTAATAAATTTAACTTAGTTACAGGATATATCGCTAACGCATACATGCTCTCTCTCTCTCACACTAATGGACTACGGCCGTCTCTCTCAACCTCGCTAATCTGTTAAACAACACAACACAGCAATGTAACAATCTTACAGTCACACGCACACGCACACGCACACGCACACGCACACGCACGCACTGAGCGGTCGTCGCAAAACAACTTTTTAAGAAGGAAATAGGTTCCACGGAACAAAACGAATAGGAGACAAAAGGCACAGAGTTTCTACAATATCTCTGTAGAGGCACAATCTTTTCACGGCTCGACGGAGAAGTGGATTAAGTAAAAGTTTCAGACGTAGCTGAGAAAATCTGTTTGAAAACTACACTACATCTGTCTCACTCACAGTGTAAGAGGAGTATGCCGTACTAACGCGGTGCCATTTACGTGACTTCAATTTCCCTCTGGAGATATTATACAAACTCTTTAACAATGGGGGTTTTTTAAATTGCAAATTGGTTATTAAATTACTTATTGCGTGTCAAAGTCCCCTCGCGGCGCGCGGCGCGCTGCGCTGGTCAATTATTAAACGTACAATAGTACGTGTTTCACACTTCATTAACCATAGTACTAACTTCACAAAGTCCTAGTTGACCGAGTTCTCATACAGGTCTGTATCCAATCCATATTTCTCTTTGCGGATCTTCAAATTTGAAACTATGAATTTAATTTGAATTTATTCGGCGCTAACTATGCTATGTACAATGCCGTCGGCAGTTCGCGCGCCCCCCGCCGCCGCCCGCCACACACCAACAGATAGACACCTTGCCATCTACATTTCACATCAACTTTCAATAACAAATACTTATTTGTTTCTCAAAACAATCATTGCTACCGACTGAGCTATTTCGACCGATTCAAACAATCATCATTACAGCTCATATACGTCCCCACCGAGGGGCTCGAGCCTACCCTGAATCAGGGCGATTAGGCCTTAGTCGACCACGCGGGCCCAGTGCGGGTTGGTCAACTTCACACACAACCTTCGAGTTTCTTCGCAGGCGTGTGCAGGTTTCCTCACGATGTTTTCCTTCACCGTTAAAGCAATCGGTAAGTATGTACGTAAGTTTTTGAAAAACTCATTGGTACATTGGCCGTCCAGATTTGAACCCGGTGCCTCTGGTTAGATGGACCGAGTCGTTACCGGTTGAGCCACCGACGCTTTTTGAATTGAATTTATTCGGCCACCGACGATTCAAACAATATATTTTTAATATTATTTAGAGTATTGATTTTTTTAGTGGAAACAGGAAATGTTTGTTACAATAGCAGCCCAATCTATCGCCATTTCGGCGCTGCTCAATATGTAGGTACGTACAGAGAGCGCGCTCAGTGCCGCGAGCTCCGACAGCCCGCACGCACACGCACACGCAAACGCACACGCGCACGCAAACGCACACGCACACTCGGCGGCGCGAATTCATTGATACTGTGCGCCCGTGTGCGTCAACTGTTTAGTGCAGGATGTTTTTAATAGCGAGCAGCCGTTAACGGTAGGCCCTACTCATGAACCGGAACAATTTTCCCCATGAAACCCATACTGAATTGGCAAAAAAAGTTTTTTTTTTTTTACATGTCTTTAAATTTCACAAACCGATCCATGAATCGAAAAATGGTTATAGCAAACCTTCAGTAGTGTTGAAGACTTACTCAACTATATCTCACACGAAACGGTCAACATTCGCCCCCTCTACATGTAGGGGAGGCACCCTCAAAGTTGTTTTTCCAACATTTACTATAAAAGAGCAGAGCACCTGTAACAGATTGAAGATAGTAGTATTGTTAGATTGGCAATACACGACTCGAACGGGCCTTCTGTCTAATGACGGGCCAACCGACTGTCCGGCGGCCGCGCGCCCGTGCAGTGCACGATCTGCATCTAGCTCGTGTCCCTTCTGACGAGTCGTACACGGTCTGTTGGCTCCCCCCGCTACTGAGTGTGCCGGTGGTGGCGGCGACGGTGGTGGCGGCGTCGCGTGACGTCACTCGGCGGCGGCGGCGGCGGCGGCGCGGTGACGTCACCGGCGGCGGGCGGGGGCGCGGGTCACTTGTGCAGGCCTGCTCGCTTCGCCTCCAGCTCGTAGATGAGCAGCCGCCACATCTTCACCACGAACACCTCCGCCTCCTCGTCGAGCACCTGCCGACAAACACACATCCCTGTCAACTCATGAACTGAGAAAGTGAGTGAGAGAGAGTAGGAAGGGCCACCGACCATCTGCACGTCGTCGAGGATGCCCTGCGGCGCGGCGCCCGCCAACACTTTGCTGCAGATGAAGTCGACGAGGGTGGGCTCGGGCTCGCCGATGTACTCGATGATCTTCTTGTTGATCCACGGCCGGATCTTCTTCTCCATCAGCGCGTTGTCGATCTGCAACCGACAGAGTGTGGTGTGAGGCTTCGCGCAGGCGGGCAGGCGGGCAGGCGGGCAGGCGCACTCGGCTCCCGATAGCGGAGCCTTTCAGGTGACAAGTGACACGAGTTTTGGATTGAGAAATTGTTCCTTTTATTCAGATGCAGAGTTGTTAGGGAACATTTGCATACTTTTTGGATCGCATTATTCGTAATGAAATAATGCATTTGCGCGTCGCGATGCTATCAAAATCAGAAGAGAATCACGCTCATAGATAAAAAAAGTAATTGTGTGGTTTTATAAAACCACGGTAAAAGTGAAACTTTACAGAGGACGAAACGATCATGGCTGCTCTCGCTACGGTACAGAGGACGAAATCATACCGTCAGACGAAAGCGACCGTCACGCGACATGCAACACACAGACGAAAAAATTAGAGACGATGTAATAAAAGTTTCACTTTAAAAAGTTGTTTTAGAAAATACCACTGTCTCTAGTCAGTTGTAATTTTGGTGAACGTTACGGTGTACGTGCTTGCGCTTCCAACTCGTCTCTGTAGCTCTAGCGCTACAGGCAGCTGTCTCTCTCGCACCCGCCGCGTGTACCTGCGAGGTGTCGAGCTTGTGCTGGAAGAGCTGCTCCTTTTGCGTGGGGATCTTGTCGATGAGCGACTTGATGTGTTTGCGCTTCTCCTCGGCGCTGCGCCCGTCCCGCTCCCTCTCGCCGACCGCACCTGTTGCCGTCTCGCTCGCACCCGCCGCGCCACCGCTGGCCGCCTTCTTGCTCTTCTTGTCTTCTTTACCTGCAAGCACAATTGACATTAAAATTTAATGGATTAAATAAATAAATAAAAAACATAACCCTCCTATTTTCGCTTCGGGATCAATACAAATACAAATTCCACTACACTCGAAGCGTCTGGTAGTGGTCCATTCTGGCGCAAGTATTCCATTTGCATTTTTCCGTCACTCTATAACTGTTTGAAACTCAGAAAGGAGCGAGAAGACAGATCGCATTCCCTCGCACCCTCGCATTTGATCACAAAACTGATGCTCGAGTGTGAGGCTTGAGTATGCGCTCTGTGCGAGTATGTTTCTCAAACGACAAAAGGAATACAATAGTGGTATGTGGTACTCACTGTGCGGGTGCGGCGAGGGGTGGCGCGCGGGCTCCTCCGCGAAGGCCGCGTGCGGCCGCCGCACGCCGTTCTCTGCCACGTGACATGTGATCATGTGATTACAATGTTGTAAGAGCAACAAGTTAACAGATAGTGCGACGGAATACAACTGTTTTGTCTACTAGACACTTGTTTAGGTGACAAAGAAAAAATCACCCACTAGCCCCAAACTAGGATACCTGGACTGTGGGAACCAGAGACGGATTTACAAGTACACGTTTAAACATCTGAGTGTTGAGTTGACTCTGAGTGGACAAACTTGTTCGTCACGCGAATGTTTGCTCTGTCCAGGCCCACGGGCTTGGACGAATAAACCACTGGACGCGAAAATCGAAATTTTTGCCTTTACCCCTCTAGCTGCCAACCATGAACTTTAACCTAGGTCGAGCATGCCGCTACGTCAGTATGACATCATAGCTACGTGAGAAAACATGTCCAATATTTCTTGTTATTTTCTTGTAAAATATGTAAAACGCATAATAAAAATAAAAATAATAACTTCGATTTAAAATGTCCATATTTTTCTATGCATTGCAATCAAAATATTGTTGTACCACAATGAGTCGGATTATACCCATTCGTTCAACACATTTTTCTTAGTCTAGGGCTTGAAACTATCGATGAATGATATCGATAGGAATGATTAGAAAATAATTGAAGTATCATTTATTTACTCGTAAATTTTAGATTTCCAGTTCAATCATCAATTTGTATTCGATAAACTTGACAGCGCCACACAATATCTGACGAAATTAAAATTCAATGGTGACAGTATCATGAAGTCTGGCCGATTTACTGGATTTTTAGGATTTTGCGTGTGTGCAGAAAGTGCTTAAGGGCTTTTGGAAGATTTATTTTTACCTGAAACTGAGCCTATGAAATATCTGCCACTTCATAAAATTTTGCAGGATCATCTGGAAATTTTCTTCAGCAACGTTAGAAGCCACGGTGGAAGAAATGATAACCCAACAGTGCGGGTTTTTGAACCAATTTATAATTATTAGTTTTGAAACTGCACCCAAGATAACGTTGTTGCCGTGCGAAAGCTGATTGAGGAAGATTGGCATGTGACATATCGCGAAACTCGGGCATCTTTAGACAATGGCAAGAGTTAGATTCAAATAATCTTCAAATAATTCCCTATACTTTCAGTGCCGCCTTCTCGTATTAGTCCATATCTTGAACTTCATTTTGTTTGTCGTCATATTTCTACGATAGAGGATATTTCATACAATCATTCATTCATTATCGATTATCGACTTGGGTACAACACTGTCTATGACAAGTCATATTATCCGCACTATTTTAGAAGGTTAAAAAATACGTTATACAGCACTCTTTATATTTGATCGGTTATCATCTTTCATTACCTCCCTCCCCCTAATATTGGTTGAACGTATTTGCATACATTTTTCTTGCTTTTCGAGTCCAGTGGTTTATTCGTCCAAGCCCACGGCTCAGCAGGCACGCGCGCTCACCACTCGACCACTGCGACAATCCTACGCTAATTTTATTTCCTTTCACAATTTATTGTACACAGAAATCATATCAGCCGAAGGAAGTCCACTGTTGGACACAGGCCTACCCCAAGGATTTTCACGGCGACAGGTTCTGTGCTGCCCGCATCCAGCGGCTTCCCGCGACCTTCAACAGGTCATCGGTCCACCGAATGGGAGGCCTGCCTATACTACGTTTTCCGGTGCGTAGTCGCCACTCGTGAACTTTACTACCCTATTCTACGAGCAATGTGCCCCGCCCACTGCCACTTAAGTTTAGCAATTTTGAGAGCTATATCGGTTACTTTCGTTCTCCTACGGATCTCCTCGTTTCTGATTCGATCACGCAGAGAAACTCCGAGCACGCTCCATTACCCTTTGGGTGACCTTGAGCCTTCTTATGAGATATTGCGAAGCTTCCCGAACACTGCCCAGCCGAGTTGGATTCGATGATTGATCTTTTTTTCGAAGTTCGACCTACCTAACTGGACTGTTTGTCCCAGGTATACAAATACATATTCGGTTACAACTTCGAGTGTAGAGTCTCCAACTAAGGTCCGACCGAGACTACATTTTCAATCTCGGCCGAGACCGAGACCGAGACCGAGAATAAAATAAATCTCGGCCGAGACAGAGACCGAGAAACGGAAAAAAGGGTGATTTTTTCCTATATTTGCATTTTTAACTAAATCTGGCGATGACTGCGAATATTCAAACATATTAGCCTTGGCTGTCGAAGAAAGCTGAAAATTCTTGTCGTACCTTTGAGTCACTGATCGTATTATTCATAGGCTCATCCTCAGAATTAATAGAGGCATAAACCGCCCACAAAGAGTCATTGCCTTTTGCGCTTCTCATTAAATTTGTTGAAGTAGCTAGGAAGCTACTTCAACAATGCAGGGGCATTGGCTGCAGCTCTGTCTCTTGGGATTCAACATTAGTTTATATTTTGTGCCGATGTAAGTAATGTCGCAAAACACGAGCCCGGGCGGTGCGACCAATCAAAATCGCAAGAAATGCTCGCGCCACCGCACAGTGGTTGGTCCTCATAGAAGACGCTGGACATAGTACTATAAAAATATAAAAACTTGAATTTAGAAAAAGCAAGTATGCCACTGTGTTGCTCTATATAATAGTAACTAATGTTATCTTATCTACTTTTTGATTGGACTTATAGTTTAGGAGTGAATGAACTAAAACTGTTTACTTTGTATGGGGAATACCAGATAAGCCTCTGCTACTCGCGATTCCGGGCTTGTTTCGATTTGTGGTTTTCATTGTTGGTGTTAAGTAATTATATGCCACATTTCATCCAGAGATACATGGTGCGCCAAAAGTGCACCTTCCGAGATAATATGATGAAAAATCATATAAAAAATAAATATATCAGATAAAAGTGAGCATATTTTGCTACTGCATTTAACTCACTAGGTACTTATGAACCCAGTGACTTATCGTTATGGAATGTTTGACACTTAGTTTTAGGATGGAAAATTAAATATTAAATGTAACTATGTCTACCAGATCAGAGACCGCATATTTTACCACGCTGGGCCAACGCCGTAAACAGGCATCCGGAACGGGATAATACGACTCGCGCCCGGACACGGGGTACCGCTTTCGGACAGGCGATTTATTCTACTGAACAAATACACTCGAGAGCGATGAATCCGGGTCACATAAAGAATCCTAAAAATCTCGGAAACTAAGAAGTCTAGCTTCATGAAATAAATTGTGTTTAATAGAGACTTTAATACCCCTTAAATGAAAGTAATAAAATTTACGAGTCACTACATTTTATTTACAAAAAATTACATAAATAAAAAAAACTGCTGATCTCGCCTTAAAACAAAAATAGGAAACATGACATTTTTGAACAACATTACGATTTACTTGAATTTTAATACTTCGTATTGCCTCCTCGTGTTTCCATCACTGTGTTTACGCGGTTTGGCATGCTTTACACCAAGTTCCTTATACGATTTTGGGGAATATTCTCCCATTCCTCTGTGAGAGCAATTTTGAGCTCACGAAGCGTGATTGGGGGAGGGCTTCTTTGTTTTACGCATCTCCCTAGCTCGTCCCAAGCATGCTCGATCGGGTTGATATCCGGGCCACTCCATACGAGTAATGTTCATCTCTTGAAGGTAGTCATTCACAATCCAACCCGTATGAGGCCGGGCATTGTCATGCATAAAAATAGCATCCTCACCCAAATTGACCATAAATGGACCAACGTGTTCATTAAGGATTTCTTCCACATATCTTTCGCTAGTTAAAGAGCCGCTTTCTATGAACACCAGTTCTGTGCGACAATAACTTTTGACCAATCTCCAATACTCCAATTTAAGTGGTTCTGGGCATATCTTAGTCTTGAAATACGATGCCCACGCTCCAGTTTAGGGCCGTTTGCAGATCTAAGTGGTTTCAAGTTAGCTTCAGCAAGTCGTCGCCTTACTGACCATGCGCTTGGGTTACTTCCTCCGAGGCGTCGAAACTGATTTGTAAGTTCAGTTCCTGTGAGAAAGCGATTACGAAGCATTGTGTTCACCAAGTACCGATCTTCTCGTGCTGTGGTACACCTGGTTCTGCCTGTTCCTGGTCTGCGTAGGTTAGAGCCAGTTTCCTCGTAACGTTGGAGAACTCTTTGTACTGTTGAGAGCGACACACCGACAGTCGTGGCTGTATCGCGCTGACCCCGGCCGTTTTCCAGCATTTTAAGTATTCTGGTGCATTCTTCAGGTGTAAGCGACATGATTACTGCTTGAATAATAAATATTGAACACTATCAACATGGTTTATGTACCCACTTACATGACAGATTAGAAACAAAAGCAAAAACAAATGTAGTAATTTCGTAGTTCCATCTTCGAAAGTCTCCCTTTTTCAAATTTGATTTTTTTATGACATAACTTTACAATAACTAAGAAGTTTTAATGACTTCATTTAAGGAGTATTAAATTGTCTATTAAACACAATTTATTTCATTAAGCTAGCCTTCCTAGTTTCCGAGATTTTTAGGATTCTTCAAGTGACCCGGATTCATCGCTCTCGAGTGTAGTTAGGTGTTAAGTTTAGTCATAGTAAAAATAAGAATAGTAAGTTATCTTCATACAATATTACATCGCGTGGTTTATATGTGTGCGCCGTGCGCGTCAGTAGGCACGCACGAACACTAAAAAAAATAAAAACGATTTAAGACTACTACAACTGAGGCCGGCCGCGCCAATGGAGTACAGGGGTTAAATTTTAGTGTGTATGTATGTTTGTTTGTTTGTATGTATGTATCTATGTATGAATCTATGTATGTATGTACGTATGTTTGTATGTATGTGTATACATGTGTATACACCTGTGCCCGTGAATGCACATGTTAGTACTTTTGTATACCTGTGTGCAAATGTGTACACTTATTTGTCTATATGTGTACATGTGCGTACATCTTCGTACATGTGTGCACATGTATGTACATGTGTGCACTAGTCCATACATGTGTGTACATGAGCGTACATTTTCGTGCATGTATGTATATGCGTATACATTTTCGTACATGTGTGTTCTGAGCGAGGAAAGCAGTGCCTCTCTAAATAGAGCTGCTTTGTCATCCCTGGTGCTGCCTCAACCGCACTGTCGCCCCAAAGTTGCAGTAGAAAAGCGACCACGGCGTGTACTCACACCCCCAGGACCGCCTATGTGCAGCATCCAGACAAAGCCTAGCTTGCATCAGGCCAGACCTCTCAACCTCATCGCATCGCCACAGGACTTTAAAGAAATCTGAGTCCTTTACACGGAAGCGGTCAAATGCGCAGGACATTTTAGGGTGCACAGGCGTACGCGCAAATGCGTAAATACTAGTCCTTTCCTCTCTGATTCCAGTGGAGCAGAAACCAATACGACCGGAGAGAGAATCGGATGATGTGTCTAGCCGACGGTCACCTTTTCCTCTGCCGTCGCCCTTTCTAGGCCATTCACCTTGCCTTGCAGTCTCGCCGGGTCCGCCAGAGTCGGTTGCATATCTGCGGTGACTTGCCTTCCCCATCGAGACTGACTTTATGCTGACTTTGAGCGGGAGGATTCCGCTGTCAGAGTTTGATTTTGGAGTTTTCCTTCTAATAGACAGATTGCAGACCAATGCCAATTCCTTAGTGACAATTAATTACTCGGAAAAAAACTGAAATGGTCGTTTAACCTCGCTCCGTTTGGTTGACGTAATTGAGCGGTTGCCCCTAGAAACGTAAACGTAAGTTGTCGAACATTATGACTTATGACACAAAATATTCCTTTGCGTCAGTTCGCTAGACGATATTCAACCTTAAGTGGGTCCCATATTAAAGCTCATGACTGTACCTACGGATATAATAAGTACTTGCACGGAAGTGAAAACATAGAATGAACGGTACTTAAGTGTTATGTTATATGTGTAAATACGGACTTTGTCAACTATTTGTTATCGTGTCGTGGGCATGACGTCAGGACGTTTTGCATCAGCAGCGAGTGAATGCTGAGACGAGGTTTCCCTGGCAAGGCAGGACAAAATACGGAAGAACCCGGCAAGTGACACAGGTGGATTCTGGGTATTTCTCATACATTACACCACATATCACATATTATACTGCACGTCTATAGCTAGGTACACAACTACCCCTTCTGGCAGGTCGGAAATCAAGAGTCTACTAAGGGCGACCGGAGCTGCTTCTGGTAAGTGTGTTATGTACCATATCGTAGTGTTACTTCGTAGCTATTTCGCAGTTTTAATCCTTTAAAGAAGCGTCGGTGGCTGAACCGGTAACGACTCGGTCCATCTAACCAGAGGTACCGGGTTCAAATCTGGACGGCCAACGTACCAATGAGTTTTTCAAAAACTTACGTACATATATTTACCGATTGCTTTAACGGTGAAGGAAAACATCGTGAGGAAACCTGCACACGCCTGCGAAGAAACTCGAAGGTTGTGTGTGAAGTCGACCAACCCGCACTGGGCACGCGTGGTCGACTAAGGCCTAATCGCCCTGATTCAGGGTAGGCTCGAGCCCCTCGGTGGGGACGTATTTGAGCTGATATAATAAAAAAAAACCTTTATCAAGCGTGTGGGCATTTTCTACCACGAGTATCTGTATTCGGGCATATTCCGTAAATTGTATGTATTTAATTTACTTACCTATTTTGTTGTAACCTTCGTATAATGCCCTAGTCTTATTTTGACCAGGTATCAGAATGTCTGTCCTTTAGCTCGAGATATTGGGCATCGTACGAATTTAATTTTAAGTGTCTGACGGAACAATCGGGGTGGGTGTCTTGTGTTGATTTGTTAACCCCCCTCTCCTTCCCCTCATTTTTCCTTCAGGCTGGTAGCAGAAACTGTTAGGGACTTTTGTAGATTAAGTTGCGCGGTGTTACCGCCTGCGCTTCGTAAATCGAACATTATATCTTTAAGAAATTTCTTACAGCAGACCTTGGAAAGAGAAAGTTACAAAAGAATGGCAAAAGACGTGTACATAACATAGACTAAAATTTTAAACAACAGCTGTTCTAAAATATTACATTTTAGGGCGATATAATAATATAACATTTTAAGTTATTATATGTATTGCCAAAAATAACATTAAAATAGATTTCCGATCATCAGAAGGTTTTCGGCCGAATTGAACTAGTCTGAGAAGTTCTGGAGTGTACATTTAATATTGACACACGTTTACAACATAAGACTTCACGATAACTCGGATAAAAGTGGATTATTTTTAGAAACGGAATGTTCGGTACGGGGCTGGACACCCAAGTTGAAATTTCAGCTGCTCGATCGCTGGTAAAATCATTGGCGCCTCTATTGTAGCCTTTGTATGATGGCTAAACTGTATTCGATTCTACGAATATGATGATTCTGATTGGCCCACACAAACTAGGGTACAAACCAACATAAACCGGGCTCCAGGCTCGCACAGACAACACCCAAGCTAAGTGCTTGACTTTTCAAGACCTTTTCCTAAGTGTTTACGAAAATCTTGCAGTAGTAGCGCCATCACTTTCCGTTCCGGTCTCGGAGGAATAAGATCCGTGAAATGATCTAGAACAGAGAAGGCGGCGCTTCGAAGCATGCAGAGATGGCGCCACTGTTTAGCGCTCCGACATATACAAGTCTTATCTCGAGTACTTTGGCCGTAATTATTTATTATTTTACTAGCTTTTGCCCGCGGCTTCGCCCGCATGGACATCGTTTTTATGTCTGTCTTTTAGCGTGAGTGTTGCGCGAGCCACAAGCGGCTGTGTATTTTTTCTGTCTAAGAACATTTTAAGTGACCTATCGCATATAGTGTTTGTATAATAGCAGTAGGTTACAATCCTTATCCTTATATCCTTATAATATTATTAATGTGGAAAATGTGTTTGTTTGTTTGTTACCTTTTCACGCTTCAACACCTTAACCAATCTTGATGGAATTTGGCATGCAGGTAGCCTGTGTCACTGGGAATGACATACGCTACATTATATCCCGTGAAAATAACATAGTCCGATGCAGTTCCTGGGGGAACTGAAAATATACTCTTTTTTGGTTAGTTTCTTTAACATTGCAGCGGAACAATGGATTGCTATGATTTTTTGCACAGAGATGGCTGAGGGGGTGGGAAATGACATAATTTACTAATAAGCATATCCTGACATGGTTCCCGAAGGATCTGGGGAAACCTCATTTCCGCGCTCGCGCACGTAAGCGTCGCAGCGGAGCTACGGACTGAAGTGGTTTTTTGTATAGAATTGATTGAGGGGGTGGGAAGTGACATAATTTAATAATAAGCATATCCTGACATGGTTCCCGGGGGATCTGGGGAAACCTCATTTCCGCACTCGCGCACGTCAGCGTCGCAGCGGAGCTACGGACTGAAGTGGTTTTTTGTATAGAATTGATTGAAGGGATGGGAAGTGGGAAGTTCAATTCATATGTCACTTCTCAGCCATCTCTGTGCAAAACATCATAGTAATCCATTGTTCCGCTGCAATGTTAAAGAAACTAACCAAAAAAAGAGTATATTTTCAGTTCCCTCAGGAACTGCATCAGACTGTTATTTTCACGGGATATAATGTTGCGTATGTCATTCCCAGTGACAAAGGCTACCTGCGTGCCAAATTTCATCAAGATTGGTTATGGTGTTGAAGCGTGAAAAGGTAACAAACAAACAAACACATTTTCCACATTTATAATATTATAAGGATAAGGATTGTAACCTACTGCTATTATACAAACACTATATGCGATAGGTCACTTAAAATGTTCTTAAAAAGAAAAAATAGCGAGACAACCCCACAATAATAACTACGCTCAAAAGTTTATCGGCGTGACGCGCTCAGCTGACCACGCGACACTGTGCCGCGACGGTGACGACCCTCGGTCGATGACGGAGCACTCTGTGGGAGCGCAACACGAGAGAGAGACAATACTGACCTGTGACGGGCTGCGCGTCGTGTCGCGGCGTCCTGAAGGTGATGGTGAGCGGCGAGCTGCCCGCCGAGCCGCCGCCGCTCTGCGAAGCACACAACAACGCATCACTAAGAGCCGCCCGCTCGACCGAGTTGGTTCAGTCGAGCGAGCGAACGTTACATCTACCTACACACCTAAAATCACTGATAAATTGTCATGCAATAATAAAATAAATTCAACAGTCAAGTTGAATATTGGAGTAGCAAAATACAATCGGATTGTCGCAGAAGGATAGATATAGGTGAAAAACCTTCAAGTGTGTCCCGCACGCGGACGGCGCGACCTTGTCCTCTGCTTCTTGGCCTTGCGCCTGTCTCACAAAGGCCAACACTACCTACGTCTCGCGGCTCACTATTATACAGGATGGAAATAGCAAATTGTACTCAAAGGAAACATTTTTTATTTCAATAAATAACTTAAATTAACAAAATATAAATTAACATACTGAGCATAATTGATTTAATCTTGTATTTTTTTTATTTTTTTTTAAATTATATAATTTTATCATGGGAATCATTGTTATGGCGTTAAATATAATTTCAAAACATATTTTTTTAATTTTTAAAACCGAAGCTAATCGGTTTTAAAAATAAAATGTGATTAGACCATAACTACGACGCCTCGGCGTATGTACGAATTACATACGTACATGTAATTTATTTTTATATTATTTTGTTAAGATTTGGAAGCAGTCGCGCTTCTACTGTGTACTTTGCCCGCGACCCAGTTAAGAGTGCATTGACACACGACAACTTAGCATAATTTTATTAGTTTTTAAATCAGTGTTCAATTAGAGATCCATCTGACAAGAGCATTGCATTTTATTTGGGACCACCTCTAGGACACTCACTGACACATTGACATTGCATTCCTGTATCTTGGCATAATCATGAGTTCTCCAGTCCGCAGCCGACCGAGGCAGACCCTCTATGTGCAGTAAACTGGCTGCCTGGCCGACTGGCGACTATACAGCATTCAAAGAGTTTTGAAAAGTAGCTCTTCTCAGTCGGAAATTTAATTTGTATATTGCTGCTTATGATTTGATTGCAGTTATACGTATCTTTTATATTCGAAACCAAAGTCCGCATGACGACAGTGAGAAGTGGCCCACGTCTGAGTGTCGGGGGAGCGCGGGTACGCCGCGACGTCGCCGCCGCCCGAGCAGTCACGTATCCAGCCTTTGCGGCGATACGCATGTCGCCGGCCGTTGACTCGTAAGTCCTAGAATCGCGATACCCGGCTTGCAGCAGTGGAACTGATCGCTTTCGAAGTGTCTGAAAATCCCTACCTATTAATATGGGACAATACACTATAGCCTTGGTGTAGGTGCATTGTGGACGAGAGTTAGTATTTTAATTGACTACCGACTTCATTCGCGAATAGTGTCAGCAACCGCCCAGCGTTGATTTGTATGTACTTAGCTCAACCCGGTATATTAAGACTGGCCGCGTTAACGAGATATTTATTGTGTAATTAAAAATCGCGAGTTGAATCAGCGGAACCCTATGGTGGTGGTGGCCTGTGGAGTTACATACACCTATGTATATCAGACCCGGTTTACCGATCGTACGGAAGTTATCGGACCAGTGACAACTATTGTGTAGGTATGTATGTATAAATTCTTTATTGCACACAAGGAATACGTGAATAGATATATGTAACCTACTAAGTGGTTGACTAGCGACTCGAGTCCTTGCCAACCTGCCTACCAGCCGTCCAGCCGTCCAGCCGTCCAGCCGTCCAGCCCACGGAGCCCCGCCAGAGCGAGAATGGAGGCGCCCTTTGGAGTGGAGATTGAGGGTCATTGTGGCATAAGATACACACACAAACACATGCATATCACACACTTGAAACACAATTGAATTGTCACATACATTGAACGCCCACAGGGGGTCTTCGTGTTTCGAGTCTGGTGAGTATTATATATAAGTTTGTTATCTTTATAGTCATCATCATCATATCAGCCACAAATCGTCCACTGCTGGACAAAGGCCTCCCCCAAGGATTTCCACGACGACCGGTCCTGCGCTGCCCGCATCCATCGGCTTCCCGCGATCTTCACCAGGTCATCGGTCCACCGCGTGGGAGGCCTGCCCACGCCACGCTTTCCGGTGCGTGGTCGCCACTCGAGAACTTTACTGCCCCATCGGCCATCTGTTCTACGAGCTATGTGCCCTGCCCACTGCCACTTCAGTTTAGCGATTCTGTGAGCTATGTCGGTTACTTTAGTTCTTCTGCAGATCTCCTCGTTTCTGATTCGATCACGCAGAGAAACTCCGAGCATAGTACGCTCCATTGCCTTTTGGGTGACCTTGAGCCTTCTTATGAGGCCCATAGTAAGCGACCATGTCTCAGTTCCGTAACTCATCACTGGCAACACACACTGGTCAAAGACCTTAGTCTTGAGACACTGCGGGATTTGGGACGTGAAGATATTGCGAAGCTTCCCGAACGCTGCCCAGCCGAGTTGGATTCGTCTTGTTGGTATTGATCTCTTTCTTAAAGTTGGAACTACCTAGCTGGACTGTTTGTCCCAGGTATACATATTCGTCAACAACTTCCAGTGTAGTGTCTCCGACCTTTAGAGGAGTGGGTGCGACACGGACATTTAACATTATTTTCGTCTTGTCCATATTAATTTTAAGACCCACTTGTTGAGAGACTTTACTGAGGCCATCGAGTATTGTGCTTAGGTCTTCCATAGTCTCAGCCATGACCACGATATCGTCAGCGAATCGGAGGTGGGATATGTACTCGCCGTTGATATTGATGCCGAGTCCAGAAGCTTAAAAACATCTTCCATGGCGGCGGTGAACAGTTTCGGAGATATAACGTCTCTCTGTCTCACCCCTCGCTGCAACTGGATAGGTTTAGAGTTCTGGTCCTAGAGGTGAACCGACATGGTGGCGTTTTTATACAGACACTTCAACACCTCAATGTATCGATGGTCAATTTGGCACCGCTGGAGAGACTGTAGCACAGCCCAGGTTTCGACTGAATCAAAGGCCTTCTCATAGTCCACAAACGCCAAGCATAGTGGCTGATTGTACTCTTCGGTCTTCTGTATAATCTGCCGCAGCGTATGTATGTGGTCTATGGTACTAAAGCCTTTTCGGAAACCGGCTTGTTCGGGAGGCTGGAAGTCGTCAAACCTGCGTGCGAGACGATTCGTAATGACTCTCGAAAACAGCTTGTAGACATCGCTCAGATGTGAGATGGGTCTGTAGTTCTTCAGCAGGGTGTTGTCACCCTTTTTGAAGAAAAGGACGACCACACTTCTGTGCCATGCCTTAGGCGTTTGTCCCTCAAGTATAACAGAATTAAATAACTTCTGAAGAGCTTTTAGTACCGGTGATCCACCTGCTGTCAGAAGTTCAGCCGTAATTCCATCATCACCCGGTGCCTTTTTGTTCTTGAGCTGTTTGAGAGCCATTCTAATCTCGTACAGGCTGACGTCCGGGATATCTTCGGTATAGTGTCGGGTTAGTCTGGCTCTTGGGTCTTCAGCCAGATCGCTGACAGGCAAACGTGTGGTCTTGTACAATTGTCCATAGAACTTCTCAACTTCTTCCAGCAACTCAGTCTTAGACGATATGGTCCTGCCATCCTCAGTCTTCAGCTTGGTCAGTTGGCTTTGTCCAACAGACAGATCTCTCGCGAACACTTTTGAGCCTTTGTTGTGCTCAATCGCCTCTTTAATAAAATTTGTATTATATTTGCGTAAATCGCGATTTAGGGATTTAGAGATCTGCCTGTTTAGTTGCCGATACTGAGTAGCGTCTTCAGAGGACTGCAAAACCAATCTGCGTCTTTCTTCCATGAGGTTTTTAACCGCCTCCGTAGCTCAGAGGCAAAGTTCACTGGCTTTACACAGGAGGTCGCGGGTTCGATTCCCAGCGGGGTCAATTGTAAGACTCGGTTTGGTTGGTGGTAGGGCATTTTCTAAGCCCGCCTGGCTAGCTACCACCATCTTATCTAAGTCTTGCCGCCAAATATCAATGTTGATATCATTGGTGTGTTCCGGCATGAAGATAAGATAGCCAGTTCCCCATTGCGTTGGGGAATCTTGGTAAGCCCGCTTCCATCTTCGGCAACATCGTCACTTACCACCAGGTGAGATGTTGTCAAGGGTGTACCAATTGTGAATAAAAAAAAAAAAAAAGGTTGCTGGTGAATAGGGCTTGAGCTCCGGAATTGGCATAATTCCGGAATTCTGATAGTATTCAATATCGTTTTCAATTCCGGAATTGGCGATATCAATATCGAAATTTCGATATTGAAATAAAATAACATTTTATTACACGGCTTGAGGCGCGGCGCGTCCGTACTTCCTCGCCCCGTGCCCGGCACAAAATTGGTCGATTGTTTAATAACTTATGATTGTTGTAATTAGATACTTATTTTATTTCATTAATTCGTGACATGACAGTTTCCTTCGAGGGTACATACTTGTAAGTATTTGAGTTAGGAAGCTAATACCTAATAGTACCTACGCCAAGCAGAAAGACAGCATAAAAGTATAGGAAAGGAACTCACTCATACGTACGTAAGACGTAAGTCGGGTAAGTCCTATGTGTGCGACGTGCGAGCGAGTACTTTTCTCAGGTTTTGGTTGAATTGCGTGCTTTAGCTTTATGGCGGTTTTAAAAGCTTTTATTAAACTTGCAATGTATGTAACTATGTAGGTATGTAAATGTAAATCATCTACACTACAGCTGCCGTCGTTAGTGAGCTTCTTATGCGATTAAATTAACTAATTACTACAAAGTTAAAAAAATACTGATTTCTCTTTCATAAATATAATTCAAGTACTTAATCCATAAAATTAATGGTATTTGATAGAAAACATACATTTAAATAATAATAATATTAGGTATGATATTTTTGCATTTTTTTTACACTTAGAGCCAATGTAAACTTTACGTATCACAACTTTATACAATAAGACACTTTTGAGTACCGGAATTCCGGAATTCCGGTATTGAAATACTAAATATCGAAACCCAATTCCGGAATTGAAAAAGCTTCCGATAGTCAAGCCCTACTGGTGAAGTCGGAGATTTTTTTGGTTCTGTTTGAACGGCGAGTTTTAAAAATCTTAGACCCGACCGTTTGAACAATTTCCACGAACCTGTCATTATAGTGTTTACTCGTAACCATTTCTAAGGTTCCGTGTTGTTTATTTAATTAGTTAGCAAATGCGCTAGTGTTAGCTCGCGGGAGCTGCCATTAGATACATACATCCCCATAGTGCTTAAGGCTGTTATTTAACGTTGTTAAGGATCGCCGTGTCCCGTGGATTGTGGACATTTTGAGTCCCCAGGACAGTTGATTTCTGTTCCCCCTGGTAATAAGCCTAGCTTTATTTCCGTTGTGGTAAATTGTACCATAGCTAGCCGGCCTTAAAAACTGAACCCCCAGCGCAGCGTATCGCGGCCGAATTCGCGTCCCCACCGGTGGGCTTAAGACACAAAAACTTAAGGGGCCCAGGACGCGTCTTGGTTTAGGCCCGCTGGTGTCGAACGGCGGCGGCGCGGAAGTTTTAAAATAAAATGATTTATTTGAAAAAAAATCTGTAGGAACGGTGTGTTCCTACTCTTCGAGAGCAATTGTATTGTTATAGTGTGCTCTAAATAAAAGATGTTCTATTGTATTCAAAGGGAGATATCTCCTCTCCGCCAGGCGAGGTGGTATGCCTGGGGTTCGGACGTAGACCAACCGTTGATGGTTAATACTTGTATTTATACTCAGTGCTAAAGAAATGTTAATAACGCGTTCTAGATGTCGTATTCCTATTGTTCTCTCGTCGCTTTAGTTAAGGTTCAGTGGCGGGTTTATTTTTATTTTATTATATTTGGAAAACTTACTGCTATTATACAATAATGATTAATAAACTTTTATGTATCTAGAAGCTGATGACAAGTTTTCACAGATAAAATTTAAGAAGATATATTATATGTGAAACACAGATGTCATGAAATGTAAAGACAAACTAAGGTTAAAATGTAACTTAAAAAAGTATTTAAATATAAACTTTAACAATTTCACATGACTGTCTGTACTAGTGGACCGGGGCTGGAAGGCTCTGTAACGTGGCCGTGAGTTTACGCTTTAATGTGGTTGTGCTCATATTGAAAATATCAATGTCATGGTTTTGTGCTGCTAGTTTGTTTAAGGAGTTTATGGCTCTGACAAAAAACGAATTTTGGCGATAATTAGTTTCTGCAGATTGGCGATGCTAACACTTGCGTGTTTCTCAAACGATAGTTGGGTACTTGAAAATGTACTTTGTCGAGTAATGGGGGATTATCGATTACCGAGTTATGGCAAGGAAAGCAGGTGATGCGCGTAGAATTAGTGTGTGGCTGCCGACAACTTGCTGCTGCCTAAAGGTGAAGTAGCGGCTTACTTTACCGACTGAAGGCTTGAAGCTGGAGTATCGCGCTGCTAGTTGAATGAAGGAGCGTTGGTTGTGTTCAGCTCAGGGTTACCACTAATCCTACTCTTCGAGAGCGAAGGAAGATATCTCTGGCAGGCGAGGTGGTATGCCTGGGGTCCGGCCGTGGACCAACCGTTGGTGGTTTGTACATGTATATGCTGAAGAAAGGGTAATAGCGCGTTCTAGATGACGTTTTTTGTCCTCTCATCGCTCGTGTAAGGTTCAGTGGCGGGTTACTGCAGTTGCTAAAAACATCGATTCCCGACGACTAAACAAAGAAGTTTTCCAAAAATCTTAGGATGCAGTTTTATTTATTTTATAAGGGGATGCTTCCTTTGAGTAAAATACGCTATTTTCAATACTTAGGATACTTTCCTTCCAGGTACACATGTATACAGTAGCGTGTGAGCCACGTCAGAGTGTACGGTGTGTGTGTATGTGCGTGTGTGAGAGAGAGTACTCACGGGGCGGCGCGGGGGCTCGGTGCGCGAGGGCGGCCGCGGCGGCGTGGTCCCGCCGTCCGAGCTCTGTCGCACGACACACAATCCGATTAGATTTGGATAACAGAAGAAAGACACGCTGAGTTTGAATATTTTAACAAGTTATCTTATTGTAGTCTTGAACGGCGTGAGTAGAGGATTGAGAGACAAACTGAACATGGCATGTTTCACGCGAAATGAATCTTAATGAATTTTTTCAGGTTCATAACATAGCATATTCTGCGCCGAGATAGTCTTAGGTGGTCGATTCAGTAAACTCAACTTTCGATTACACAATAATACGAGTAAATAACATTAGCTTTCTTCGTGGCCTTTGCAATTTTAGGTCACCTCATTTTTGAATTACATTTAGATAACAGTCAGAGGGTGCGTGAAGCGTGTGTGTACTCACATTGCTGAGTTGCGGCGAGGGCGGCGCGTGGCGCTCGCGCGGGGGCGGCGTCTGCGGCGGCGACAGTGAGGCGCGCGCCGCCTCCAGCCCGCCGCCGCTGTATGCAGCAAGTGCAAGTTCACTCATCACTTTATTGCATTTATTAATTTATCGTGCGGGGGTCGTAATACATGTTATGAATGATGCAAGTGTAATTGTGTATAGCAACAAGATCACTATGATATACCTACACAGGCGAACACTATAAAGGTAAACTAAAGTTCGAACACACCTGCTAGCACTACGCAACTTAGGTTTGACAGAACATTACTAAGATACCATAAAACAAAAATAATAATAATAATGATAGCGTAGGATGTGACGACCCCATCGCCACTGTGGAAGTGGCTGTAGTAGTAGTTTCGTTCGAAGGACTACAATGCGAGGTCGTTCCCGCCTCAAGATCTTCATTAAACGCCTCGCGCCGATTATCGGCACATATGCCGCAAGTGGCTGATCCATCATGAGACGGAAACGATTTCCCAGGAATTGCAGCGGATCAGGAGTACACTAGAGGAGGCGATTTAGGAATTACGTATTTTGCCTCCCGAGGAGAGGCCGCGGCTTCCAAGATTGCCCCTTAATCGGGTCGTCATTGAGGCCGTAAACCAAATTATCGGTGCCAAATTGCCGGAACCGACTCGCACATCCCATCTACGGGAAAAGCCGGCATGGCAGAAAAGGGTTGAGCGTCGTATTGCTGAGGTTAGAATCCTTATTGGCAAACTGATTGCTTTCAGGTCGGGCAACAGTAGGCCCCGAGTGATGCGCTTTGTCAGGCTCGCATTTGCGGGATCAGACTTTGATCCCGCAGGACGTAATGCCATGCGGTCAGTGACGGAGCGCATCGACGACCTGAAGCAACGGATTGCTGCGTGGGCAAACCGTATTCGGCGATATTCGGAGCGGGAGGATCGGTTTCGCCAGAATCGCCTCTTCATGAGTGATCAGAAAAAGTTCTATAGGTCGCTGGACCGACCTGCTGTGTTGGACACAGGCGAGAGACCGGATCATGCGGGTATTGTAGCCTTTTGGCGCAACCTGTGGCCCCGGCCTGTGCATCACAACGAGAGGCAATGGAAGGCTGAGCTGGAAGAGGCGTGTGCTCGCATCGAACCTATGAACCATGACCCCGTGACCATTAGTGCCGATGATGTGTTGCAAGCGGTCCGTAAAGCTCCGAACTGGAAAACTCAATGGAACGATGGACTGCATCACTATTGGCTTCAGGGGTTCCATGCAAGTCACGACACCTTGGCTAGTCAGTTCCAGCAAGCACTCGAGCAGCGTCAGCTCCCGAACTTCTTGACCACTTGGATCACTCATTTGGCTCCTAAGTCGAGTAATACGGCTGACCCTAGTCAATACCGCCCCATCACTTTTCTTTCCACCACCTACAAGACACTGAAATCCATTCTGAAGACCAAAATTAACGCTTTCATTGAGGCGAATGATATCATGGCGGTAACTCAGAATGGCTGTCGGGGCGGTAGTCGCGGTACGAAGGAGTTACTCCTGATTGATGCGGTCGTGGGTAAATTGGTGAACCGCAATCGACGCAATTTCTCCGCTGCCTGGATTGATTATAAGAAGGCTTTCGGCTCGATCCCCTATTCATGGTTGAAGAGGGTCCTCGAACAGTACAAGATAGATGAAACAGTTCGAGACTTCCTCGGATCGTGTATGGGGCAATGGAGTACGATCCTTAGTCTCCATGGTCGGACCGGATTTGGATCACGAGGGGAACATTCCAGGTCGACTGTCTGAGTCCACTTTGGTTTTGCCTGTCCCTGAATCTACTCAGCTTTTTGCTCCAGAAATTAGGGACGGGATTTCAGTTTCAGAGGTGATTCACGCATGACCCACCTTTTCTACATGGACGATCTCGAATTTTTCGCTCCAAATGCAACACGGTTGGAGGAACTGTTCAAAATCACTTGTGATTTCAGCAGTTCAATCAACTCGGAGCTAGGAGTGGATAAGTGCGCGATCCTTCATGTAAACAGGGGTAAGGTGGTACATTCAGATGGAGTCGAAATCGATTCCTTGAACATCCGCACCCTCTTTGAAACTGATACATACCGGTATCTGAATATGTCGCAGAGCATTGGTGTTCATGAGGCAGGGGTGAAACAGGCGGTTTATGACGTGTTTTGGGAGCGCCTGACAAAAGTTCTTGAGAGCTATTTTTCAGGCGTTAACAAGATACGAGCGTTCAACGCCTGGGTCATGCCTGTTCTTTTGTGCACCTTCGGCATACTCAGATGGTCACAGACCGAACTGGACGTCCTGGATCGAAAATTCCGCACTACTATGACACTCCATAGGACGCATTACCCGAGGTCGTCAGTGATGAGGCTGTATATCCCACCGAAAAGTGGCGGTCGTGGCCTTCTAAGTGCCAAACTAATGCACAACCGCGAGATATGCAGCCTCCGGAGTCACTTTCTGACGAAAGTCGATAGTGACTTGCATAGAGTTGTCATAGCGTGTGATAAAGGACTAACCCCTCTATCCATGGCCCAAGAGAACTGGCAAGCGCAGGCTGTGCTTAGAAGTACAGAGCGAGAGGCCATATGAAAAGACAAAGAGCTGCACGGTAGGTTCTTCAAGGCCCTTTGTGGATCCTTCATAGATCAGAAGGCCTCCGTGCACTGGCTGCGCTTCGGAGATCTTTTTGCGGAAACCGAGGGTTTGTCTGTGCAATCTAGGATCAGGTGGTTAAGACGAACAACTATAGAAGGTTCATAATAAAAGACGGCACCTTGGACGTTTGTCGGTTGTGCCGTCGACCAGGGGAGACCCTGCGTCATATAACATCCGGTTGTACCATTCTTGCCAACACTGAGTATTTGCACAGGCACAACCAAGCAGCCAGGATCCTACACCAAGAGATCGTTTTAAAGTATGGCCTCATATCTCGGCGGTTGCCTTATTACAAGTACACGCCGGAGCCGGTTTTCGAAAAAGACCGCGCCAAGCTCTACTGGGACCGGCCCATCATCACGGACGGGACTATTTCTTCGAATAAGCCTGATATCGTGCTGATGGATCGGGCGCAGTCAAGGGTGTTTTTGGTGGATATCACTATCCCATATGAAGAAAACCTCGTGCAGGCTGATGCCGAAAAAAGGACCAAGTACCTGGACCTGGCGCACGAGATTACTGATATGTGGCAAGTGGAGTCCACCAAAATTATCCCCGTAGTCCTATCCGTGAACGGGTTAATTCCAGCCGACCTTGAACGTATCCTAAGGTGGCTGGATCTCCGAGGCAGGCCAATTATTATTGCTGCAATGCAGAAAGCAGTCCTCCTCAATAATGACCGGATAGTTCGATGCTTTCTCTTCCCGTCGCATTGAACTCCAGCCGACTGTGCTTCCACTGGAGGCGCTCCTGCCACTTCGCCTCGTGCGAAGTGAGCAGAGTAGCTTAAATTGTATATATTTGAATAATAATAAAATAAGGTACTGGTCACGCACCAGTGTAGTCGGAGTCGTTGGGTCAGGGCTACCGCTCGCCCACACACAAATACACACAGACACAGATACGCAACACGCAAACATGCACGCACGCAGCCACGCACGCGCGCACGCACTCACGCACACCCACATACACCGATATACACACACATACACCGATACACACACACATACGCCGAAACACACACTCATACCTGTCGTCGGAGTCGATGGGCTCGGCCTCGGTGGGCAGTTGGCGCGTCGCACACGCGCGCAGGTACCGCTCGCGCTCGCGCTCCAGCCGCTCGCGCGCCTGCACGTACATACACAGACGGTGAGTTTGGAGCACGAAGCGCGCCTTACAAATTCAGTAAAGTACACAATAAAGTAAAAAAACAAGTAAAATTTATGCAAACGGTAATTATACAATAAAATAACTAATGTCTACTCAGAAATTGGAAGCAGACATAATTTGCAATGGGCCTCTTAACCGTACCGCTGTTAAGTTTTAGTGTTACATACGACTCGAAACATATCATCTGCTACAGGATGAGTAGCAATCACTCTACCGTATAACCAGCGACAAGGCGGTAATCCGCCATCTTTAACTAATACGATATCACCCAATTTTGGTTGATGATTTTGCGAATATTACCTATATCTAGTGATGAGTAAAATTGGTCTTGGTCTTGCAGTCTTGGTCTTGGTCTTGCAAAAAAGCAAGACCAAGACCAAGACCAATACTATCCTTATTCTAGCAAGACCAAGACCAAGACAGAATAAACAAGAACAAGACCAATACCAAGACCGATTATGCAAGACCAAGACCAAATACGCAAGACTCAATCGAAAATTCTTACTAACAGTGTTTATATGAGATAAAATATTTGTAACAGCGTTAACATATGCTTTTCTCGGAACAATATAGTTGGCGTGTCGAATTATCAGTTTGTTTTCTACATTTTAACGTTATACATAAAAAAAAACAAAGAAACTTTACCACTGATAAAAAAAAAAATTAAAAAAATTATCCAAGAGTAAGTATTCCTTGTCCCAACAACGTCTGGATAACACATGGATAAAGTACAAAGGAAATTTAATTTTTCTTCCAATATTTTCACTTTTCTCAAGGACTTTTTTTCTCGCTAAAAGGTCAATTTATGCGTAGGTGGAACGGTAGGTTCTCGAGTTTTCATAACTGAATTTTTAACTAGAGAATCCACGGAGCACAAACAAAGAGGAGCTGGCCTAAGCAACTGTGCACTGTGATTTTTTAATTTATAGACAGTGAATTTATATTTTATATTTAGAAATGTTTGTCGATAAAAAACGGAATGTTGAAAAAATTTGTTGAAAAATGTTTGTTAAGACCTTATTGCAAGACCAAGACCAAAACCAAGACTAAACGTATTTCAGCAAGACCAAGACCGAGTGAGCAAGACCAAGACTGAGACCAAGACCAAGACTAGACGAATTTGAGCAAGACCAAGACTGAATAAGCAAGACCAAGACCAAGACCAAGACTGTCCAAGTCTTGGTCTTGCTTTGCTCATCACTACCTATATCTGTGATAGAATTTTGTAAGATATTCTTTAGACACTATAAAAATGTTGCCAATTTTTTTTGCGTATATTGCCAACGTTAATGATCCAACATTAGAGTCTTTACAGTTTCTATCAGGTGAAGTAACAAGAGGTTCTCCTGCGAGGAAGTGATCAGGAGTTAAAACTGTAACATCCGTATCGGTAGAATCTTCGTCATTAACATAAAGAGGTCTCGATTTCAAACAAGCTTCAACCTAGGCTAAGACCGTAGACATTTCCTCGTATGTCAAAGTTGTTTCGCCGATTACCCTTTTCAAGTGGTACTTCAGCGACTTCAGCCCTGCCTCCCACATCCCATCGAAGTTGGATGACCTTGCTGGGATGAAGTGCAAGGTACATCTATTACTAGCCAGTGCCTCAGCTATTTCATCGAACATAGACTTCTTCTTATGTTCAAATAGTTATTTTATCTATCTGGCTGCTCCGACAAAATTTGTGCCGCTGTCGGTCCATAAATCGGTGCAATAACAACGTCGCAACACGAATCTTTTAAAGGCTTGTAAGAATCCAGTGGAAGTAAGTTTCGTGACGACTTCCAAATGAATAGCACGAGTCACCATACAAACCAACAGACATATATAACCTTTATTTATGGGATTTGTGTCCTCTTCCTTTTGTAGTTCTAATTTGTATGGTAGATTAACTCCACTACATTTAAAAGCACGAGTAGGCGTGACTCTTGTTGTAGGCAACTGACCTATGAGCTGATTATGAGCGACCGCGGAATTTTTTTCTCAAATCACACACTTGCGATAGTTAGACCTTACCAGCTGTCTACATCCTATTACCCAAAATGTTGTCTGTAAATAACAAATCATGAGTTGAGGAACTCCATGAAGTGTACTTTTGTGTTCATCATCAATTACTAAATTCGTAAGACGTGACCTTTTCGGTAATAATATTGGATGCTTCCTCTTGTAGTTTAATGACGATTGGTCGAGTCTACTTCCTACTCTCAGAATTTGTTCATTATCCAATATGGGATTAAAAGCTCTCAAACAACTCTTTTTGGTTAAGTTTTCGTTTTTCTTAACAGCCTCTATCTCCGCTTTAAAGTGTTCCTCTTGACATTGCTTGACACAAACATTAATAGGATCTTTCAGTTCTTGAAATGACAAGTAATTCAAATGTCTATCCTCTTTCTGCTTTATTAAGTTAGATGCGAACCGAAGTCAATAAGCAATTACCCTTATTTTTCTCGTGCATGAAAAAAATCTATTCCAGATTGGTTCTTTAACTGTAGAGCAGTAAGTTTTGACTTGATAGCTTCCAAGTCAGTAGTAATATCTTTTTGCCTTTTGTAAACAATCGGATTGTAGTGAAAAAATTCAGGCCCTTTAAACCATATCCGGTTATTAACCAAATATAATAGTTAGGGAGGCGAGGTAGCTAAATGGTGTAATTCAACGGCGCCGTCGAGACCTATCAAAATCGAAAGATAAAATAATTTCGAAAAGAAAAGCTCGTATGGTAAAAACCATTTTAGCGGTGGGTTTGGCGTGTACGGTTTTTCAAAAAGGTTAAAAAAAAACAGTTACTTGGGCATTCTCGAGCGCGTCAGATATTCATACTACGTATGCCCAAGTGCCTCTGATAACAACGGTATACTAATCTGCCGGTTTGCGTGGTGGGGGTAGGCAATAGGCATATAAAGTAGTCAAAAATGCAAAAAAAAAAATTACTCGAGCGCGTCAGATTTTCGGAAGGGGTGTTAAGTAGGCCCCAAGGAAGCTCCCTTTAAAAAAACTGACGATTTCGGCGTGACGATAAGTTAAGATGAATTTCTGAAAATGCAAAAAAAAAAGTTTTTTTGAAATACTCGAGCGCGTCAGATTTTCATAGGGGAGATTTATCTCGGTATCCTGAAAGCATATTTTCTTAATCTGACAAAAATGTTGGTGGGTTCTCTTAATCTGACCGAAAAAGGTTTGTTGGTTTCTTTTCTTTTTTTTCCTTTCTTTCTCCTTGATAAAACGGGGAATTTAAGAATGACAATAAAGCGATTGATACAACCAACGTAAATGTAGATGAAATGTAGTACGAATTGTATTATTTATTGTATAAAAAAATGAAATGATATAAAAATTGTATTATAATTATACCGTCGGGTCTTTTCTCTCTCTTCAATCGGCGTTTGAGTTTTTATGATGCTTCAAGTAAAATAAAATTACCTTTTTTGTTTATTTAAACTTTTTTTTGTAAAATGTATCGTTCGCGACTTATATGCTGCAACGCGTTTTTCGGAAGACGAAATGGCTCCTCCACACTTCCGGTCATGCGGAAACAGGCAGATTTTGTATTTTTAGTAAGTTTTAGATTATATTCTTCAAAATAAAAAATTAAAAATTCACGCTCGAGAATGTCGGATTAACGTTTTTTTTTACAAGTTCGCGACCCTATAACTCGGCGGCGTCAAGGACTTTATCGTCAGATTAGTTAAATTTAGTCTTAAAACACTAAAATCAACCCCCAATATCTTAATATGACGCGCGCGAGTATTTCAGACTATCGTTTTTTTTTTACTAATATGATCGTCTATCCTAGGCGCGCGTCACTACATATAGAGCTAAATACTTTACAAGGTTGTTCTATTAGGGCTAAGGTATCTCTCATATCTTAAACTGCCACGCTCGAGTATTACCGAAAATTCCCCTATTCGCCTCCTTAACTATAAAGGATGTTGGCCGCGAGATGCGTAATCAACAGGGTTATGTTTCGATGGTACATGGTTCCAGCAATGTCAATCCAAATTTTGCAAAATATCCGATGCGAGCCATGCCAAAACCACTGCTGAATCGCACCTGGCATGCAAATTGGTCTTTTTAACTTTCATCACCTTGGTTATTTCTACCATCAACTTTGTAAGTAAGACCCCTCCGCACAACTCGAGTCTGGGTATAGTAATCTGTTTCACAGGTGCAACCCTGGTTTTTAAGGTTATGAGCTCTACATGAACCTTTCCTTGTTCATTAACTGTACGAACATAGACAACCGCAGCACACGCCACCTTAGATGCGTCGCAGAACCCATGAAGCTCTACGACAGTGTCATTTGTTTTGGTACCAACTCATCTTGGTAAGTATATTTTCGATGAAGTTTTCAATTCATTCCGGTAAGAAAGCCATTCGTTTGATATATGAACTGGTACATTCTCGTCCCAATACAATCCTGCCAACCACAGCTTTTGAACTATAATTTTTGAAATTATTATGCTTAGCCATTACCCATCCTAACGGATCATAAAATCTCGAAATTTCCGAAATATTTTTTCTTTTAGTTACAGGTTCCTGCAACTTCGGGAGTTTCACAAAGCAATGAAGGGAGTCAACGTTCCGGTTCCAGGTAAGTCCTAGTAGGACTAGGAGTTATAACTTCATCTGTTTTTAATCTTTAACCTTTACTTCACTTATCTCACTTCCTTCACACTACACTTACGATGAAGTCGTATTCTTGTCTCGCAATATATCAGCGATTATATTGGTCATTTGGCTTCAATTTTCAATGATGTTCAAGCTTCACTATGGCAAGCTCGTATCAAAAATACGTCACGCTATAATTTGAGGCGCAATGTAGCTGAATTTCAAATAAATTTATGTGACAAAAGTATTTCAGTAGGAACTAGCCCCGAAGTTCACAAAATATAGTGTGATAAATAAAAAGTCGCCACTCGTAAATCAACTTGAAGACATGTCAGGAAAAGACATTAGGCTTTGGCATATCAAAGATTTAAAATTGATAAATAAAATATCGTAATATCATACTAGGCCTGTGGTATTGGCTTTAGAATATCACCACCCCCCCCCCCCCCCATATCTTCCTGCGGGTGTCATGAACCTAAAGGAGGGCAGCAGCGTTTCTTCGTGTACAATTTTGGCAAATGCTATGATCATGGGAACCCATATTTTCAATGGTGGAAGTCCTACGGCTAAAATAAAGATTATATATTTTTTTAAAACGTAATAGCGGCTACTATCCACACTCGCAATGATTACATATTTGAAACCCTCAGTTAACTGATATTATATATGTCGTTTAGTTCAATATCAATGGCCTCAACTAAGAAAGGATGTCTTAGCAGTAACACTATATCAACAACTACTAAGGCTATGTATGAAAGGTAATGTTTGTGTGTTTTTTTATCAGGGTGTTTGTATTGTATGTGTTATTCAGCGGTTAACTTAGTCAAGATTTTTCTTTATATATTACGAATAACGTCAAAATCCAATCTGTGATATTAAAAAAACAAATAATGTCATTAGAACATGAAAACAATATGACACGAGAAGCTATACATTAAAATTATTCAATGTCATGAACGCCTTTGACAAGTGTAGGCCAGTTCACACGGACAGCACCCGGTCACCAGTATAATGCGAGAGTCAGCCATCGCTCCTCTCAACCATATTAGAGGGAAAGGAACGACCCGGCTCTCTTTCCTCATGTTCTGTGTAGCTCTCTAACGGACCGCACGCGGCACGCGGCACGCGACAATATCAAGTAACCCACAATACCGAACTTCACGCAGTTTTGTGGTCAAACCGTACAACTAACTAAAATCCAATCAATAACACAGTCAACGTGTCTCTCTCTCACCTCTTGTCTCGCTCGCTCGCGCTGCAGCGCGCGCTGCCGCTCTCGCTCACGCTGCTGCTCCGACTGCAGGCTCACGTCCACCAGCAGCTTGGGTCGGTACTGTTCCTCCACCTCCTTCAGCGCCTGCAGCAGCATACAATCATCATTTCAAATGAACTTCGGTGGCGTAATGGCAAGGGCTGCTACCTCCTATCGGGAAGGTCGTGGTTCGAATCCTGCCACGTACCAATGTGTTTTCGAATTCGATTTCATATGTACGTTTATCTGACGCTCTTGCGGTGAAGGAAAACATCTTGAGGAAACCTTCACACGCCTGCGAAGAAACTCGAAGGTTGTGTGTGAAGTCGACCAACCTGCACTGGGCCCTCGTGGTCGACTAAGGCCCGATCGCCCTAATTCAGGGTAGGCTCGAACCCCTCGGTGGGGACGTATATATGAGCTGATATGATGACTTCAAATTAACAGGACGCAGTCTCAAACAGCAACTGTACAAAGCGTGAGCGGCACGGCGGCACGGCGGCACGCACCTGGTCCAGCTCGGCGGCGGCGGCCGGGTCGTCGCTGGCGCGCCCGGCCAACACACGCTTCTTCAACTCGGCCAGCTCGGCGCGCTCCTTGGCGCGCTCGCGCGCGTCGCTCTCCGCCTCGCGCACGCGCGTCGACAGCCGCCGCGCCAGCTCCGCGCCCCTGCACACATACACGAGAGTCGTACAAGTAGTACTGTTAGAATCATCTGTGGGCGGCAGCGCGCGACACGTGCCAAGCAGTGCAGCAGTGCTGTTACTGCATCTCACATAATTCTAATAGCAGCACCTCGAGCACGAACGCTTGTACCGCCGCGCCGCGCGCCGGACGAACTGCAGCGCTGCCATATGTACAGATTTATTACCAACAGTGAGCTAGTGATCGCTGGCCAGCCGAGGTTTGAATCCATTATATATTTAGAACTAGTGGGTCCGCGCAGATTCCGTTTTTTTACCGTCTCGTAGGAATTTCCCAAAATCCTTTCTTAGCGGATGCCTGTGTCATAATTGCTGTATATGCCAAATTTCAGCCCGATCCGTCCAGTGGTTGCAGCGGTGCGTTGATATACCAGTCAGTCACCTTTTCCATTTATAAATACAGATATGCTCATCAAGACCTTTCTTTTGATACCAAACATGATATGAATATCAAGAAAAAAAAATTAATACAGTTGCTCGAAAAGCGGTCCTTTATATGCCAGTCAAGTGTGCGCTAAATTAATTTTACCGCACACGTGCTTTTATTAGGCCACTTTTTTTTTAATTTCCAGCTTGGAGGAACAAGACATTTCTAGCAAATAAAAAATATAGTAAACAAAGATACAGAATCTTCTTTAAGACTTTTGAAAGGAGAATTTTATAAGAAATAGGTAGTTCCTCCGTGAGGTTAGTACATAACGGTAGCTGTTTAGATTCTCTTTGGGCTATATCTTTGTGAAGAAAACAGAAAAAATATGAATGAAGTGGAACCGGTTACACCCAAGGAATAGGTCATCTTTTTCAAAGAGGGTTTTTATAATATTAAAAAAAAAACTTACGCATGCGTACGTGTGCTTGCTAAAATATGGCGCAATTTTCGTAAAACTGAATTGAGATGTTTCTGATTTTGACTCTTAATACTGACAAAACTAAATTTCTATGCTTTTATAAAACTATCTCTTCGGCACCAAAAATCAATGGAAACATCAAGGTACACTCATGCTCAGTCTCTAATTTGCCAGTTTATGATCCAAATTCTCTTTGCCCATGTGACATCATCAAAAGGTCAAAATGTTATAAATATTTGGGCATAGTTTTGGATGAAAGATTGACATTCGAAAACCATATTGAAGTTATGTCAAAAAGAGTCCGTAAGGTAATCCATCCCATGCTATTATTACGCGATATTATGGATCGATATACAGCCTTATGTCAATCACTCCTTACGTATTGTATTCTGGCGTGGGGTGGAACTGCCACTTGTCACCTGATAAGGCTCGAAAGAGCTCAAAGATCAGTCCTAAAGGTCATGTTTAACAAACCTTTCCGCTATCCCACTACGACTCTTTATAATGATGCAAATGTACTCAGTGTTAGAAAACTTTTCATCTATCGAGTGACTTATCATGTCCATTGTATTGCTCTAAACTCAGTGAAATATAGTTCTTTGCTAAAGCAACTTCTTTTCAGACTACCCCAGCCTTTGGTTAAAACAACATTTGCGCAACGTTTTCAGACTTTTCTTTTCCCTTTTATCTATAATAGGATAGTAAAACACGTTGATATTATACGCTGCAACAGTCGAGAAGCTAAATCAAAAATTTTCAAACTGCTCATTACTTATAACTACAGTGAAACCGAAAATCTATTGAGAGTAGTCGGATAAATTAATCTAGTGCTCTCTTTTCTATGATCTAGTCAAACCAACATAAAAACAATAAAACTACATGTTAACGTGCAATTCAATCCAACACACACACATACACTTACATACACACACACACCCATACACACACTATTTCTTTAAGTTATAAGGATAACTACAACACATACATTTATATTATGTCTTTTTATAAATTCCTTCACATATCTCATAACTAATAAAATTAAGTACCTCTCTTAGTATACTCTCTTTGTATGTCATGTTTGGATCCTGGTAAAGCTTTTATTTTCGGCCCCCACGATACAGGCCTAGCCTAGTGTGGGGACCACTACTTACTGTATTATCGTTTAACTGTGTTTTTGGTAATGAAATAAAATTTATTATTATTTATTATGTTTTAGTTGTCAAAACTTATAAAATTATGAATAGTTAATAAACATGGTGTTAAGCTAAAAGTGCGTCATATTCACAGATATAATAGTAAATCGTGTCACCATCAAATGTAGACTATACATAATTTCAGGTTACTTAAAAAACAAAAACAAGTATGTTTTAGAGTGTGAATGGGAATAAACTATTTTCTTTTGCGCATGATCTCGGACGGAATGGGAATACACCTAAAGCAACCGAGGTCACCGAGGTCGGGTGTCTACGAGTATTGGCAAGTGTAGCAGCTGCTTGGCGGGCTTAGGACCGACATAATTACTAATTTATTTAGTAGGTACCTAGTTCTGAACAAAAACTACAACAAAATAATCGTAGTTATTACGTACTTACTAAGAAACGAGGCATTAGGCGATAATCTCTCTCTGAGATTTTGAGTTGCACGCAGCAAGCATGACTCGTTGGGTTGGTGCTCCACAGCTTGCCGTAAGCTGTTACTACTTATTGCATAAACACGCACCATTCCACATTGGAATAATTGTCCATCTGGACACGAAACGTTGGCGCAGCGAGCGGGAGATAGTTAAAAGATGTACGTGTCTTCGCTAGACCACAGATTACTAAATAGTTAAAAGGTCGCGCGTGCACTGACTGATATGATAGATAACTTGCGAGTTGCGAATGCGCCCGCCGCGCCGGTACCAAACAATGCTTTGCCGGCCGGAGTGATGTGCATGATATTTCGATAATTAGAGTTGTGTGCATATGGTGTCGGTAAAAAAATTGAAAGATATTTTTTGGTAAAAATGTTAGGTCGTTATTTTATAATTTTATTGGATTCAGAATCAGCAGTATACCTACTTCCGAGAATTTGACGCACTTTTAGATTAACAGCTGTATATGTAATAAAAATATACTTATGTGTATATATAAGAAAAAACAAAGTGAGATTACTCCCCGGACATTTAAAATAAGCCACGAGTCGCGTAAAATGAACTTTGGTTGCTGAAGCCTTGAAAGTTATTTACCTACCCATGTATTTTGTTTTTCTGCCACGGTGGTTTTTTTATTTTATCTATTTTCTCACAACTGTATTGAAAAACTTCGTATGATACATGGGTGTAAAAGGAAATATTAAACTCGTGACGAAGGTAAACCCTCGCCTGCGGCTTGGGCTCACAAATTTCACTAGTTTGTTATTGACTTTTTTACCAACCTTGTATCATAAATAACTATTTTGGGTGGTGTACCAGAGGTTTAGGAAATACGAGGGAACTGATTAAAATACATACATAGACTGTCAACAACAAAACCCTCCTTTTTTGTAGTCGGGTAAAAAAGACGAAAAAGTAACGAAAATTTCTTGAAAGAAATTCCAGTGAGATGTGAGTCGGGATGATGAGTTTCGGAAACCTGTTCCTTACACTGTGTACGTGAACGTGTACGGGGCGAGCTGAGTGAAGCAGTTTAAAATGAAACTAGCGCTCCGTGCTCGAGCTCGCGCCGACACAAGGACCCCACACGAGTGGGACACATCGCGCGGTCGCCGGTCGCCGGCCGCCACCAGTGTGGCGTGAAGGAGTGGAGAGGGTATCGCGATGGCAAAAACTGGACGGATTTAGGTGAAATTCGGATTAGGGCTATATTATTTTTATATCACTAGGCGTTTTATCAAAATTTCCTTTCTGTTAGTAGAAAATCGCTTATTATTTGTTTACTTACAAATCTTGATGAAGCTCAGTATGTCATTACAACTGTACACGGCCTACAGCACGCTGCAGTCCGTTGTTCCAAGAAAAATCGGAATAAGGTGCCTCGCATCCAATTCCAGGTTATTTTTTCTCAAAAATGGCTCTAACGATTTTAATTAAACTTTGTGTATAATTAAGACTTAATAAGGCCTAATGCACCAGATACTTCATCATTATCATTATATATAATAAAACTAAGTTGATAAAATGTGCGTGCCGATAAAACTTAAAAAGGAGTCCCGGCACGATAAAGGGACTTATATAGTGTGATAGCCCTTTATCTCCCCTCGAACAAGAAAGTTTCCGTTTTAACCTAAAGAGCGTGTTTTTAAAGATATAAGGGCTTTTTCAACTTTTCAACTTGGAAATCAAATTTAGTGGCGCCATCGAGTATTTGAACTTCATTCAGAACAACTATTATTTGGGTTGCATTTCGAAAGACGCTGCGAGCAATAATGGCGCGAAATTTAAAATTTAAATATTTAAATTTTGTTTACTTATACAGCGGTAGCTAACTTATATTTAGGAGTTAAAGCGAGCTATTGCAGCATGTGTAGTAATGGCGCGAAATTTAAAATTTCAATTTCAATAAAGTCTTAAATTACATTTGTTACTATAATAAAGTTATTAAATTTTGTTTACTTATACAGCAGTAGCCAACTTATATTTAGGAGTTAAAGCGACATAATTTTAGTTATTCAAATTAGTTCTGAAAACATTTTCAACTTGGAAATTAAGTGTAGTGGCGCTATCTGTTGTCGAGTATTTGAACTTCATTCAGAACAACGATTATTTGGGTTGCATTTCGAAAGGCGGTGCGAGCTATTGCAGCATGTGTAGTAATGGCGCGAAATTTAAAATTTCAATTTCAATAAAGTCTTAAGTTACAATTGTTACTTTAATAAAGTTATTAAATTTTGTGTATTTATACAGCAGTAGCTAACTTATATTTAGGAGTAAAAGCGACATAATTTTAGTTATTCAAATTAGTTCTGAAAACATTTTAAAATTTAAGTTTTTAAATTTCGCGCCTGTACAACGTATGCTACAGCTGCAGAACCTATTGTTACGGCGCACGATAATGTCGAGAACATTCTAGAAGGTGTGAGAAAGAAAATATTCTCAAACTTTTTCGAATATCCTAGAGCCTAGCTCTCTGAATATGTAAGATCCCGGTGTCACCCGCCAGAGTTAGTTCGATTTGAACAGCGAAACAAGTACTAATATAAAGTTGTATAGTATGGATGTTTGTTACTCAATCACGCTTCAACCACTGGACGGGTCGGGATGAAACTTGGCACACATATAGGTTAGATCCTGGAATAGAACATAAGCTACTTTTTACCCCGGGAAAACGTCTTATTCTCACGGGAAAATCGAAAACAACGCGGGCGTAGCCGCGGGCGGACGGCTAGTTATTTTATAAAAAATCTGAGTAATATACCTCCCATACAAACCACATTTAATTTGTAATTTTTTCATCAAGTCTCATATACCTAGCTTCATTCTTTATTGCTAATTTTTGGAGTGGAATTCCCTTCCGGCTTCTGTATTCCCCGATTCGTATAATTTAGGAGTCTTTAAGACAAGAGTGAATAGGCACTATCTGAGCTTGCGTGTCACATCCTCGGCTGCATCGGCACTTACCATCAGGTGAGGTGCAGCCAAACGCACTCCAATTTTTAATAATAAAAAAAACCCCGACTACGCCAGACGGTGAAGGTTCGCGGAAAGCATGCTCAGCGTGGCTGTACAATTTATAAGGGTTTATTTTATACTGCCGCGAAGCTGCTCGGCGCCTCACTGTTCTTCTTTTCATGTTTTCGCGAAGGCTTGCTCGACTCCGTTTGCGCGCACAGCACAGTATCAACGTTTTGTACGTAAGGAAAAGGGGTGTGTTTGTATAATAATATAACGTGTGATTGGTCTCACTTGTAGTACTTGTGGTCGTCGCGCTCGTCGTCGTAGTCCTCGAGGAACTCCTTGAGCCGCTTGGCGTCGCGCTCGCGCTCCTCCTCGCGGCACCGCTCGCGCTCCCGCTGCCGCTCGTACTCCGCGCCCTTGCGCCGCTCGCGCCCCTCCCACAGCCGCACCCTGCGCCGCACACCACACCACACACATATACTAACAATCACAACAAGAGCGTTACTCTGTGCACGTGTGCGATCCACTCGTCCGCGATAAGCGGATGGTGGCGCATCGGGAGCCGGGTCGTTCCTTTCCCTCTAATATGGTTGATGGGAGCGATGGCTGACTCTCGCGTTATACTCGTGACCGGGTGCTGTCCGAGTGAACTGGCCTACTCTTGTTAAATGCATTCAATGTTTTTTATGTATAACTTTTCGTGTCATATTGTTTTCATGTTCTAATGACATAATCTGATATTTTGACGTTATTAACTAAATAATATTTGTTTATTTCTTGATTCTTCACAAATGACATTGTTATTATTATTTTATGACCATCAGGAAGAGTGTAATTTGCACCTATTTTGAATAAATATATTGAATTGAATTGCACACATACAAATGGTCGTGCTACAGTGCACACGCCACCCCCGACTAGGCCCGTCCGTAGAGCCGGAAGGCCTCTTCTTCCGCGAAGCGGCGGCGCCCTCTGAACAGACTGCCACCTGGTCCTGGGTAGTGCGCTACATTCGATACAAATGGACATGGAGGAAGTCAGCCCGCTGCGACTAAGGGAAAGGTAGCTCATACTGGCCGCTTTTTGTGGGCGGCCTCCTTCTCGTTTCTTCTCCTGCTCTCTGTAGCGTGCTGTCTCTTCTTGCTACAGTGTAAGTGTGTACAGTACTGATCAATGTAGGTAGGCAGCCCCATCTCGCGTGCACTGTCTTGCTCCCTCTTCAGCTCCTTCTCGCGTGCTGTCTCTGTCTCACAACAGTGTAAACTCATACTGACCGCTCCTGGTAGGCGGCCTCCTTCTCGCGCGCCTTCTTTTCAAGGCGCTTGCGATCTCGCGCCTCCTCCTCCATCTCGCGCTCGCGCCGCGAGTCACTGGCGCCGTGGCCCCTGTCCCTGTCCCGCTCCCTCTCGCGGTCCCGGTCTCGCGATCTGTCTCTGTCTCTGTCGCGCTCACGTTCCCGCTCTCGCTGCTCCCTCTCCCGTTCGCGCTCTCGCTCGCGCTCCCTGAGGAAACAAATGAAATGGATGAATTACAGAAGTATTTTCCAACTGCAGGTACTGAATGAGTAGAAAAACTGTAACGGTTTCAGTGATGTCTGGTGCACGTATGATTCGTTGAAAATAAGTGATTCTTTCATTGAATTTCGACTTAAAGTGTACCATTTGGACGACCTATGGCGGATTTCAATGGTAATTTGATAAGAAAGCTGTCTACCACGAGCCCGCAATACGCACCTCTCCCTGTCTCGCTCCCGCTCGCGTTCACGCGCCTCCCGCTCCCGCTCGCGCTCGCGCTCCCTACAACATGAACAATTAAACAGGCGCTCGTCAACTGAACAAGTTTGTCATTGGAAAATAGTCGTTTCACACAAAAATGTTGGACTTCCCATACAAAGTTGGTTAATCAGCTCACAAACGGTAATTTGTACAGCACGCAGCACGCACATGTCAAGTCCAGAGAATCAAATTGAATTGCGCAAGTTGATGAGATTAATTGAATTCAAATTCAATTCAAATAATTTATTTCAGATAGTCAATCCATAATGTGTTAGTAACAGACATCTTATAAAACTAGGTTAGTATCAACAGAAATGTCAAAAGTATCAATCATAATAATGTCAAAATACTATAATATACCAATGTCAGGTCACATGTAGCGAGTTCCAGTGCCTGATGATTGGGCACTCGTACTTATACTTATACCCCGATCACCCTCAGAATACTGTTGGTAGTCCCGCGCACTCTGGACATCAATGAAACAACTTCTCTTCTCATAATCGCGGGAAAACCGTCGATGCGCGCCTCCGCAAACATGCCGGACGCGCTGCAGAAGCGCGGCAGTCCCAACAGAGCATCCTGAAGGTATTAAGGCGCTGAAGGTCTTCTGCGTATGCGTCACCCACAGGCTACTCGTGTAAAAAATATTGTCAAAAAGCTTTAAACAAGGTGATCTTAACTTGATTTGAACAAGGAGCAAACCTGCGGGCGAGTATATTGCTTCTGATGGATGTCCGCGTCATCCTTTAAGTCATCAGTTACAATGTGTCCAAGGTATTTGAACTGTCTGACCCTGTTCAAAGCAGTTCCATATAGCCTGACTGGTGGTACAAATTCAGGAGAGTCTCTACCTGCCGTGAAGACCATAAGCCCGCTTTTTTTAATGTTTTATTTCAAACCATGGTCTTTCGCGTAACCCTCACAAGCACGCGCTAACAGACAGGCTCAGCAGCAACATATCGTCCGCGTAGCTGATGTTATTGACTTTTATGCCATCTATTGAACATCCCGCGTGCATGCTGCTGAGCTCGACTATCAGCTCGTTCACGTACAGGCTGAAAAGCTTCGGAGACGTCAACCCACCCTGTCTCACTCCACATTCCAGCCTGTACGTGTCGGCGTGTTCGTTCGCCCACCTCACATAATTGACTTGATTTTCATACTAATAACCAAAACCATTAATCGGCTCTGACGGGAGATCAATCTTTCTGAGCTTATCCCACAGCACTGGATAAGACACAAGATCAAACGCTTTGGACAGATCCAGAAAGCATGCATAAACCATTGGTCGGTGTAGTATTTGACCGTGTGCTTAAGCGCCAGGATAGCTGTTTCAGTAGATAGCTCGTTCTTGAAACAGAAGGCATCGTGCAGATTAAGATGTTAATCAAGATGACGCTCAAGCACACCGTCAAACACCTTAGCTATGACAGTCGCTAATGATATACGTAGGTCTGTAATTGCTCTGGTCAGACAAATCCCGATGAAGGAGCAGAAGCTGGAACAACATTCGGGTCCACCACGCCGCGGTGCGGGCGCTCGCTCACTCCTATGAACATGCATGCGTGCGTGGGAAGCAAAGCACATGTTATCAATCGTGCAGGGCAGTGGGCAGTGCGACGCAAGGATATTGCAACTTACCTACCTTAAGGCGGTGAGGAGCGCGTGCAACAAAGATCTAATCCGGTCCTAATTTTTTGCCCAGACATTGGTGTCGATTCGGTGTTACACGACTTAACTTAATTGACAGGATTAAACTAAATTTGCACATTCTGTCTTTTACTTTCTGTATCGAAAAGACAAGGATAGAATGCTTAAATTTAGTTTAGTCCTGTCAAATAAGTTAAATCGTGTTACACCGAATCGACAACATTAGATAGTGTGACCAATTACAACATCTCTATTTTACACTATGTTTACAACGAGTGTATGACACTACTTATTTTCCGAGATATGTCGTATTTGGTAGCGTGGATAATGTATTAATTGGTAGCGTGGATAATTTATTTGGTAGCGTGGATAATTTATTTGGTAGCGTGGATAATTTATTTGGTAGGATACAAAGTAGCATAAAATAGGATTGTATTGCTTGGAAGTTTCTGTGTATATAGCAGTTGATGGGTTCCAATCTCCTTGTGCATGTGTGTGCGCGCGCGTGTGTGTGTGCATGCAGTGTACCTCTCTCGCTCCCTCTCGCGCTCCTTCTCCCTCTCGCGCTCGCGCTCCTCCCGGTCGCGGTCGCGCTCGCGCTCGCGGTCCCTGTCCTTGCCTCTGCATTCAACACAATTTTTATAATGAGTTATCGATTATAGTTCAGTTCATGTAGGTATGATTGGTACCTCTTTTCATTTCATATTTGAATGTTATTATTATTATCAAACAGAGATTCCTCCGATGACAAAATTATTGTACAAAGTGAAAATAAAAGAGTTAAATGTGATATTTTTTTTTTTGTATTCCTAAGGCTCCAGACATAAAAGAAAAACGGATTGATGCAACTGGAAGGCGACATTGGTTTACGACCAAAATAAGCACGAGTTGCTCGGAGCGTTTTGAAGATAACGTATTTATAATAAAAGCGGAAATAAATACCTGGCTGTCACAGCAATACCAAACAATTTTTTTAAATATTTTCAGGTATGTAAGTCTTACAAAACAAACCAACTTACAGTACCCACTAGTCTTACATGCAGAGGTTGTGGGTTCGATTCCCAGCGGAATACATATATGGTACTAAATTGTTAGTATTAGAACTTCCTCTGTGATTTAGTGGTTAGATCACTCTTCTTAAGCACAGAGATCGTGGGTTCGATTCCAAGCGAAGTACCTACATATGGTAATAAATTATGTTTTATTTCATGTAGCTAAACTAAGGAAAGTCGTAACTGTAATATCGACAATCGGACAATCGACGAAACTTGAACTACTCATCCCTAACTGAGTAGCTATAGTAAATGAACATGTATTTTTTTCTCATGCAAATACGAAAGGTATTTCTATAGACATAAAGTGCATGTCGAATTTTAACTATATTCAGCGACAACTGGTGTCGAGTAGCAGAACTAGGTTTCTGTTTGGGTCAAGGAAAAAATAGAACTACAAAATGTTTAAGTGTAAGATAAAATCAACTCTATTGTCTTACAGAGAAATTCCAATGTTAATCGGACAATAATATACCTGCAAGTCTATTTTTAATCTACGAATGAAGACAAATCATAACAAGGGTTTCGTAGTGTGACAATATATAATTGTATTGGCAAGTGTGTGAGTTTGTTACAGTTGTTCTCTAAGGGATCCCCGGCTATGCTTTTTCTATCGTTTTTTTCTGTTCTGTGATCTAAGGTCTGTATTCATTCTTCTATTTTTTGTCAGTCAGAAGTAGAGTGCGGAAAAATGGAGAAACGCTCAGCAAAGCTCGTCGCGCGGCGGTCCCGCAGTGCGTTTGTACGAGAGCACGTAGCGAGCACGCGCACTGGCACCCAGCTTGAACACTCTTGTAAATAAGATAACCTCGCCAGTTACAAAGGCTCCTCCTCCTCTACACGGCGGGCCAAGTGAGCAAGAGAGAAGTACAGACCTACAAGTAGAAAGGGGGATGTAGGTACGTCCTTGTCTATCTCGCTGTTCCTCTCCTTCTCGCTCGCTCGCTCAGGATCGCCTATCGCATGGAGGAGGCTAAGGCAGCCGGTGGTGCTCACCGCGACGCGCTCCGCCGGCGCCGCTTGTCGTCGCGCTCCCGGTCGCGCTCCTTGTCTCTGTCTCGCTCCCTCTCGCGGTCGCGGTCGCGCTCCTTCTCCTTCTCCTTGTCTTTCTCCTTCTCCTTGTCCTTGTCGGGCTCCTTGTCGCGCTTGCGGCGCACGACCACGTCGGACTCCTCCTGCAACGCGCTCGTCTTAATATCGCGGTTTCGCTCGCTCCTGTGCACTACGAATGCAAATTATGTGTGGGCGTGTGCATCTCTTTCTAATAATGTGTTTAGGGGACGGGAACCAACCATCAATTCAATTTAGCCGCATTATCGGCGTCACAGAGATGTGGGTTGTAAAGAAAATTCAGTCCGGTGTATTCAAGTTATTTTGTTGAGAAAAAGGTTTTCCCTGCTATTCAAACCCGTTCCGCGTAATTCGTTGTCACATTCACAAGCACCGAAGGGTACATACACCGAGTAAAATAATGGCTGTTTCCACCTCGCGGCACACAGTATTATAGAGTGGACAGAATCTATACAGATTGTTACAGATTTGTACTAAACTCAGGGCCAGGTACGAAGACAAAATTAAGATGTCTTATTCCCCTTCTAAAGCACGCACACACACATAACGCACAGGCACAGGCACATAATCATAATTAGACTAAACACAGCCAAATACTAAATAGAAACAACAAGTCTGCGGGTTCGATTTCTAATCAGTATCAGCGAGTGTGAGTCACAAACTGGGCAATACAAACAGCATGGGAGCACAACTGATCTGATCAGTGAGGGGTCGTAGTAAGGTGGGTGTTGCTTACGCGCTGCCGTGCGCCGCGGTGCGAAGCTCGCGCGACGCGCCCACGCCGCGCCGCCGCCGCCGCCGCCGCCGAGCGCCGCCGCCGCGCGCGACCCCCGCCCGTGTCGCGCGACCGAGTGGTATCGCAGAGACACTCAAGTGTCATTGCTCAAGTAGCAATCACATAGTCTCTTTGGTAACCATTGGGATATCCATTTCAGTGAAGTTTATTTTCATCAATGTCGGGGTGTCGGGGTGTGGTCGGACAGAGAGGCGGGCGGACAGTCGCGCGCGGCTTTCGCGAGGCGCCACTCACCCGACGCGCTCGCGAGGTCGCCGCCAGCTCCGCGCACGCGCAATAACACGTAGACGCTCACTCGCGGGCTCAAACGCAGGGTGTTCAAACAATTGTAACTGGGCCTTCGTTTCGTGGCACTTATTCATTAATTACGAAAAGCAAAATTCTCCTTGTCGACCCTCCCCCACTCGAAACCGCACCTGCCAACATCTGCAACGCCATGACTTCCCCCGGCCCCGCCCCCCACGGGTACACTTACTTCCTAACACTGCGTCCTCTTGTGACCTCCACTCCACTGTGTGAGGTGTCCACTAGTCAACATCATCAGTCTCCTGTTGCGCAGTTGCGCCCGCGGCTCCCACGGCACGCCCGCGCCGCTTGTGCGAAGCACGGAAACGGTCGTGATAAATGTCAAACCCTTTCCGACCTTGACCCCCCTTCCTTTTTGCACCAGGACCGTACATTTTGTCCCCCCTAACTGCATCGACTGCATTATATATACAGGGTGATTTGTAATGTCACGTATTCCCGTTAAGGGGTGATAGATAAGGTCAAAAGCAATCAATTTTGTCCTATAATGTGCTATCCGAAAGTTAACCGTTTTCGAGTTATTTCAAATTTACTTTTTTTATTTTAAATTCCGGTTTCAGATGGTTAAAATTTGAATAAAAAAAAACTACGTGCCTGATTTTGAGTTTCTTGCTATCGTCGTATAGCGGACATTCCAATAGTTCATAATAAGTGATAAAATCTTGAAAAGCTTCAAACGTTTTCAAATTACGCTTTTTAAATTTATCAGTTTCCTATTTTTTTTCTATTTTTTTCGATAAAAAAGGCAATTTTCTGTAAAAAATCTCCTAGTAATTAAATGTGCAAAGTAGGTTAATAACATCTTTAACTAACTAGCTTTCATTAGAGGTATTAAACTTAGTAGTATCTCAAGTACATGTAGAGAAAAAACGTTGAGACCCACAGAGGCCGGATTTTTAAAAGGAATTTTTATTACCTGTTTTAAGTAGGTAAGTCGTTACTGTCCTCAAAGGACTCGCATTTCATGGAATTTCTTTTTATTTATAACTAACTAAAACTAATAAAAGTGTTTAATTAAAATAAAAGCCTTTTATTTATCGTACGTAATTATTTTTCGAACATTAATTTCTTTACCTACTCATCATTTTTTTTTTATTTCTGTCTTTGTACTTGGAGTTATTTGTAACTTTTTACCTCAAATGAAAGCTAGTTAGTTAGAGATGTTATTAACGTACTTTGCACATTTAATTACTAGGAGATTTTTTACAGAAAATTGCCTTTTTTATCGAAAAAAATAGAAAAAAATAGGAAACTGATAAATTTAAAAAGCGTAATTTGAAAACGTTTAAAGCTTTTCAAGATTTTATCATTTATTATGAACTATTGGAATGTCCGCTATACGACGATAGCAAGAAACTCAAAATCAGGCACGTAGTTTTTTTTTATTCAAATTTTAACCATCTGAAACCGGAATTTAAAATAAAAAAAGTAAATTTGAAATAACTCGAAAACGGTTAACTTTCGGATAGCACATTATAGGACAAAATTGATTGCTTTTGACCTTATCTATCACCCCTTAACGGGAATACGTGACATTACAAATCACCCTGTATAATAAAATGTGGTTAGCTAAATGCCCATGGATTTTATTATGGATAGGCTCCTCTCCGTAAGGTTCGTTCGTTCTACGAGTGGGGCCACAGTTCAAATTGTTAACTCCATTTATTCACCCTGTGTTGCGCTACAATTGAAACCGAGACGTGGAACTGGAAGCTGAAGCGGCGCACATCGATACTATCTGCACGCTAGCTCGGCTCTACTGCGGCGAGCGACTCTTAGTTGCGCGTGCGAGGATGCCGACGGCGACTCGTCTGGTGTGCGTGTGTGTCGCGTGTCGCGTGTGTCGTGCGCGAGTACCAGCACGCGCCCTGTGACCCTCCACACACACACACCCACACATACTGCATCCAATTACACGTTTATTACATAATGCGTATAGTTCTCGATGCAGTCCCGCCTAAACAGCAGATCTGCATCGGTCAGGTTGAAGTGTTTGGATGGTCAGAGGGCACCTACTTCTATATTTAAAAGAAGAATCCAAGCAAATGAAACAGAAATATTAAAAAAAATAACCGAAGTATGGTATTGTGTACGTGTACTAATGAGTTGAAATCACGAGGAGATAGCTCAAGTCTGTATTGTCTATACACACTGTACAAGTTAAAAAATGGATGCCCTTAGATGCGCGCTCTTTCGTGCCTACGATCGGAGCGGGCTTGCGTACTGAGAGAGCTCGAGCTATACGAAAACATCGGCCAAGTGCGAGTCGGCCTTGCACTCCCGAAGGTTCTGTACCACCACACATCTCCACACAACTACATATCATAAGCACAATGATACCTATTCACATTACAAACAAAAGACATCAACGCGAGCGACATAATATGCTTTATTTTGTCATTCAGTTCGGACTCCTTAGCGCGAGTACGACTCACACTTGGCCGATTTTTATCATTTGTTAGTTTACTTCAGTATAGCACTATAACCACACCAAGTTTCACGCTTGTATGTATTACCGTTTTTACGATAGAGCTTAATCAAAAATACTTTTAAAGACCTATAAAATCAGTTGTTTTGTAACGAGACCTAATTTTTTCACTATTTCTAATTATTAGGGTTCCGTACCCAAAGGGTTAAAACGGAACCTCATTACAAAGACTTCGCTGTCCATCTGTGACCAGGCTGTATTTAATAAACCATGATAGTAAGACAGTTAAAATTTTCACAGATGATGTATTCCTGTTGCCGCTATAACAATAAATACAAAAAAAAGGAAATATTTATGGGGGCTCCCATACAACAAACGTGATTTTTTTGCTCGTTTTTGCTAGATATTGATAACAGCAACAGGTAGACGCTTGAAATATTCACAGAATATTGAGTTGTATATTCACTTTGATTTTTATAGATAATGGTACAGAACCATTCGTGCGCGAGTCCGACTCACACTTGTCCAGTTTTTTTTAGTATTTGTTGTTATAGCGGCAACAGAAATACACATTCTATGAAAATTTCAACTATATACCTATTACGGTTCATGAAATACAGCCCGCTGACTGACGGACAGACAGACGAGGCTTACCAATAGGTCAGGACTCTCATACGCACTGTATCTCTCATACAACTCGAGCTCTTCCCTCTCAACACAGTAAGTATTGTTTGCACGTTAGTACGTGAGTACGCCACCGCTGCGGCGCGGCGCGGCGCGGGCGTCGGCCTGGCCTCGCGGAGCACCGAGTCTGTCCCGGTGCAGAGGGCGGCGGGCCGGTCGGTGCTTGCGCGGCGGACCACTTAGCCGTGTATCACATCGTGTTATTATTTCGATCAGTGCCCCCCACCAAGTGGAGCAGACGAGCACGGCCGTACACGCTTATCTCGAAGCAACTCAACGTATTTTCGAGCTCTTAATATCTTTGTTAGGGACTGAAGAGACTGCCTGAATTTTACTTATACAGAATGTTAAGAATTGGTAAAAAAATGTAAAAATGTAAAAAACCTATAGTCAAATCTAAAAAAAATTAGATCCTTCTTACAAAAATGCACAAAATTGGTCGATCAGCTGGTCGATTGTATGAAGAGTTTTTTTTTGCGATTTGCAAGTAAAGTTGTTCAGTATGATGAGCCCCAGTTACCGCGACCTGCGCCAATGTTGTTACGCCATGCATATGTTTTGTTTACGTAATGTCGACACTGTATATTCCAATTTACTTTACAAGTTTCTACTTTTAACGGTTTTTAAAATACCGTTCATCGAAGTTTTGATATTCCGTCACTCACACACTCACTCACTCGCTGATCAACAAAAAGATAGACCACTTCCAGGTGACTTAGAAAGTTGAAATTTGGCATGGAGATAGGTTATTGGAAGTTCATAAAAAAAAAAGTCTGAAAACAGTAAATATCCACACCTAAGGGGGTTGAACTATCACGGCACGGCTAAGCAGGATTTCTTAGTTTAGGAGTAATAGTCGACCAAATTACGGAGTGCAGTTGGATTTGAAGAAAAATTCATAGATTTTCCTTAAAAAATGTTCTATTACCAACTGCAAATATAATTTTTATTATCACAATATACATTTATTTTTTGAAAAGACTACGGAACTCCATTTTGCGCGAGTCCGACTCGCACTTGACAGGTTTATTTTTAAATCAATATCCAGAAAATTGCACCGCAGCTCTCTTTTATACATAATGAGTAAATAATAAAATATATTTTCCGGACTTGGCAATCACGAAATTATTATTTAAACTATAGCAAAGTTATATATTAGTACTGACGTAACTATAGGAAAAAAAATGGGCGGCTTGCTTGCTAATTTTCCCGATATTTTTGGCGTCCCAGACCGACCGCGCACGACTTAGCGCTCCAGGGGGCGCGCGTCTAAAGGCACCCAGTGATGTTAAGTGTGAGGCGTCAAACAGTATAGTAATTGGTGTGTATAATGTTACCGGCCAAACCAGATTTAGGACAAACTAGTTCAGCCTGGGCTGAACTGGTTGGTCCTCGTATGAATACGCACATTGCAGGATCTACTGGTGCGGCCTAGTCTCGATTAATTTTGCCTAGCCAATCCCCTAATGAGCGCGGCGATATGTTACCGGCCAAACCAGATTTAGGACAAACTAGTTCAGCCTGGGCTGAACTGGTTGGTCCTCGTATGAATACGCACATTGCAGGATCTACTGGTGCGGCCTAGTCTCGATTAATTTTGCCTAGCCAATCCCCTAATGAGCGCGGCGATTATGGCACTGTGGCATTTCTTTCTAGGGGAGGGAATCATGACACATCCATCACACAGCCGTGGACCTTGCAGCCGTCGGCTGATAACACGTCAACAATATTTATGTTTCTGGTGATTGAAGGATATTAATAAGAAAGTTTCCATTTTGTTTTTATTCACACTAAGACTGTAATAAAACACAGTCAATTTTTTTTTTCAATTATCTTCATAAATTACGAAGATCTGATTTTTTTTCCCGTTTTCAAATTGTACGGCGCGCGGCCGGTCGACGGCAGCACATCAAAGGGCGGGGGGGGGGGGGGGGGAGGGGGCGTTACTACGTGTCTGCTCAAGACTGCGGGATTAATTTACGTAATCATCATGGAAATTGTGAAAACGAATACTAAAGAAAATTATAATTACTGTATCCAACCTAAGTGTATAAAAACAAAACTGTGCAAAAAAAACAAGAGGCAAGTGGTGCAGATAAAACAGCACGGCGTTGCCGCAGACCAGCTCGGTGTGACCGTTTGTGTAGCTGGTACCCTGGTCGAACTTCTCATCCATGTGTCGACTCTGTTCTATTCCGAGTTTCTTACTCGGCAACTCACAAGGCTTAGTTTGTAAAACTCCTCATTGCACAATATGGCTGCGGCCTCCATCAAAGTATATATACTCGTATTAGTACTAACATACAGTATGGACACTCCCTGCCGCTCTCTAGAATGGGACCTCACCCGCTCGTCACCCAGGTTGATACAGATTGGTAACAGTTTGGTTCTCGAACGTATGGAATTTCGCCGTGATTTCGTTTGCTCCGTCATTTGTTTTTAGAAATGTAATTTCATGACCATTTGTATGCAATGTCCGGGTCCCGGGTCCCGGGCGTGCCGCCATATTGATTGTTTGACGAAACTAAAGTAAGGTAAACAAAGTATTGTAGGTTGGATTACACTAACTTATTATTCATTAAGGAGTAAGTACAGATGTTTTATCTCACGAGCGCGGGTTAGCCATACTTGTGTGTGTAATGCGTATAGACACGTGCTCTATTGTTAGTTGTGTCTATTGTGTGCGCAATTGTAAGCTCCCGACCTTACGCACGCAAAGACAATTTGCATGTACATTAACACACACAAGTATGACTAACCCGCGCTCGTGAGATAAAACATCTATACACGAAACTAATAAGAACCGCACACATAGGATTCCGGACCATCATACTAGATGGCGCTAGTTTCTTCATGTTGTTAAAAAAACACGCTTTTTGTATGGAGACCCCCTTATTTTATCACTTTTTCTAATTTTTAGTATTCGTTGTTATAGCGGCAACACAAATACATCACGTGTGAAAGTTTCAGCTGTCTAGCTATCGCGGTTCATGAAATACAGCCTGGTGACGACGGACCGACAGACAGACGGACGGCGCGGATGCTCAGTAACAGGGTCCCGTTTTTACCCTTTGGGTACGGAACCCTAAGAATAATTCAATATACTTATTTAAATTACATATTAATTCACCGCGATACGTAACAAATGATATGAAGCTCAATACTACATACACAGTGCACAGTGCACACCGCGCGTCCAAGGCCTTGCGAGCACGGAGCACGGAGCACGGAGCACGGAGCACGGAGCACTGCTCTGCGGGAATAACCTTGTCTACTATCGCCGCGCTCCGCGACCCGCGTGTGCTCCGCTCGGCTTTTTATTTTTGTGTAGGTTACAGTACAAATTTAATAACTTCGTCATTTTTCAAGATACTCAAATAATTCTTTCACCGTGTTTCATATATTTTTGTGATCTCCAATTTGTATAAGTGTAGATAATTGATTTTATGTGAGTGGAAACTTCCTTGTGACTTGTTAGTTTTCCGGACTAGGCCCTACCATTAAAACCTGTAGTGTGCGAGAACCAATCAACTCATCATCATCATATCAGCTCATATACGACCCCACCGAGGGGCTCGAGTCTACTCTGAATTAGTACGATCGGGCCTTAGTCGACCACGCGGGCCCAGTGCGGGTTGGTCGACTTCACACATAACCTTCGAGTTTCTTCTTAAGCATGTGCAGATTTACTCACGATGTTTTCCTTCACCGTAAGGGCGTCGGATGAATGTACAAATGAAATCTGTCGAAAACACATTGGTACGTTGTAGGATTCAAACCATTACCTCCCAGACAGGAGGTAGCGGCCCTTGCCATTATGCCACCGACGTTCACCAATCAATTCAGCGTAGGTTAAACTGGTTTCTCCTATCAGCCTGAGGACGCACCAGTTGGGCCTTGCGGGCCTATACAGGTGTAAAAATGTGCAGAACCCCTTTACTAGGGATTATACTCATCATAAGAACAACTTCCCCCATGGAACCGCAGTAAATTCTCCAAAATACTCCAAACCCTCCATACAAAGATGCACACCATTGGTCGATTGATAGATAGATATATAGAAAACACGTTTATTTGCCACTGCAATCACACACATTGATTGCTAAACGATTTGTATGAAGAGTTAATTTTTTTCACGATTTCAGCAAAGTCACAAAACTAAAGTTGTTCAGTACGACGAGCAGACGCTCCAGTGAGCGGGACCTGCACCAATTTTGTTACACACTGTATATCTGGGATTACTGAATCCTTACTAATATTATAATTGTGAAAATGAGTTGGTTTGTTTGTTAACTTTTCACGCTTCAGCACCTTGACCAATCTTGATAAAATTTGGCATGCAGGTAGCCTGTGTCACGGGGAAGGACATACGCTACTTTTTTATCCCGTGAAAATAGTTTAGTCCGATGCAGTTCCTGAGGAAACTGAAAATACTCTTTTTTTCGTTCATTTCTTTAACATTGCAACGGAACAATGGATTGCTGTGATTTTTTGCAAAGAGATGGCCGAGGGGGAGGGAGATGCCATAATTTACTAATTAGCATAACCCGACATAGTTCCCGTCGTAGCGCACGTCGTCGGCGCGGCGTCGCAACGGAGCGACGCGACAGATTGAAGTGATTTTTGTATAGAATTGGTTGAGGGGGCGGGAAGTGACATAGACTGCTAATAAGAATAGCCCGATCTGGGATTGGGATCTGGGGAAAACTCGTGTCCACGCTTGCGAGCCTCTTGCGGCTCGCGCACCACTCACCCTTAAAGACAGTCATAAAAACGATGTCTACGCGGGCGAAAGCTAGTTATTCTTATAAAAAGTAATACAGAAACGTTTGTTTTCCTGAAAATAAAGTTATACTAATACCGTTTCATCCCGTCGCACCGTGCGTCGTGCGGCGCGTTAGCACTGATCTGGTTCGGCCCGGCCGGACAACGCAAAACTAGTTCCTTCTAAAATCCGGTTTGGCCGGTAACGTATACATATGGAGTTAAAATAAAGAATTGACTAAAATTGAGTTGTGAGAGTAAATGACAAACTTAAGTATTGATTGTCGACGCGACTACTCGTGTAGCGTGTCAGTGTCACTCGGCCACGGGCCACGGGCGAGCTCGATGTGTGTGTGTGTGTGTGTGTGTGAAATGTAACAAACTTACGTGTCGGTCGCGTGTGAGAGAGAGACGCCCCGCGCGCCGTCCCGCTCGCGCCACCTACGAGTACACGCGACAGCCGCCGCGCGCCGCCGCCGCGCGCTGCGCACCGCACACCACAACATGCACCCAGTTTATTCATCCAGTCGTTACAGTACATCAGTACATACACAAGTACACGAGTAAAGTCATAACCGGACACTGCGAGCGGGTGTCCGCCGCGTCCGCCGTGTCCGCCGCGTCCGCCGCGTCCGCCGCGGCCGCCCTACACCTACACCTGCACCTGCACCACGGCCACGCTCGACTTAATGCGGTAATATCACAGATTTTCATTATTTTTGTCGTCAATTACTCCTAAACGATAGAAAACCCAAGGTTGAAGAAAAATACTCTTATTGTTGATGATTTTCCCTAAAGTCAAAAGCTATTAGAAACACGATTGAGCAGTTTTGGCTCGATAGTAAAAAATCCCAAAGATAGGTCTACACCGTTACTTTCAACTCTAGTTATGACTAATACTTTGAAGTATAAATTTTAAAAAATATACAGCAATATTTTTATGGTAATACAAAGTGAGTAATGTTATTATTATTTTTTTACTTTAATTGTATACTTTTTGATTGAAACGAAAAACCATTGAAAAAGTGAAAAAGTGTGGTTATTTTCCCTACTCTTTACGCGTAAAAAAAAGACAGAGACAACTGTTCCAATCAATACCTCGCCTTAAAGCTTCATCGGTTAGTGTCCCGGGCCCGGCCGCACTAAATGAGATACTTCACACTTTGTTTTTAGTACAACAATGAGACAAATGTAAATCCCGGGGCAGGGGGAGGAGGAGGGGGGGGTGCGGGGGGGAGGGGGGCTCACTGACAGATAAGAACACTAGTTGTCCTACTTGTGGCCAAAAAAGGGTTTCGTATTATAGACTCGCTGCGTGTGCGTGCTGTCCTCGGAACAATGTGACTGCGAGTGGGAAATTAGGTGTGTGCTCAGCTCCTTTGGAGAGCGACGCCTTGCGGGCTCTTCGTCCAACTGAAAGCAGCTGCTGCATGCTGTTACTGTTCACCCGCGTCCCTCGCCCCTCGTCCCTCGACACCTACGCGACGCGACGCCTGCCTCTGCTACACCGAGGATTATTTAAAACCGACCCCCACCCAACCGATAGAGAGAGATCGCTACGATGGCACTAGAAGCCGACAAGTCTACAACCGAGACGATAGTGATGACGCCTGCGCAGCGTGCGCGCGCGGTGGCGGGGTGGCGCGGTGGCGGGGTGGCGGGGCGGGGCCGCAGTGCGGCGGCGGCGCGCTCCCGTCGGGCGGGGGCGGGGTGGGGCCCCACTGTTACCTTCATGCTCTCGCGGAACTTGCCGATCTCGCGGTGGATCACGTCGCGCTTCTCCTCCGAGATGTCCGCCTCCTCCAGCACGCGCGCCGTCTTAGAGATCGCCTCCTCTGCCGGGACACACACACACACACATTACTCATCTTACTAATTAAAGAGAACAAGCCCTATCTGGTTGGTGATTTCAAACCCTTTGAGAAACTGGATCCTAAAAGTGCCCTTTTCTGCATCACTGATGCCCTGCCACATGCGTTCGCTGCACTTTTTTTGGAGCCTATAACTAAGTATTGACTTATTTGATGATATATGTATATTTGTTTAATTTCTTTGTTGTTAAAACTTAGATAACACGTTTATTTGTCACCACAACCGCACACATATTATTACATTCGTACATAATATAAAAACAAAACTTGACAAATTACAAAGAGCAAATAAAGAATACAAAACCATATGTGTGTTGCAGTAGTACAAAAGGGCCGTGACTCAGTGTGTAGGGGTGGGTCCACATTACCGTAAAGTAACCTCGTAACCGTGTCGGAAACGTGTGTCAGCACTGTAGTTGTAGACGGTATTTGTCACGCGATTAAAAGTCACGACACACGATTTCGGAGTTAGCCATGCCAAAAAATGGCCACCAGAACGGCCGAATCGGCCGATCACTGAGAGCCACGGGGAACATGTATCAGCAGTGTGGACGGTGCACTGTGTACTGTCACGAATAAATGACACGTGCCACGTGCCGATCCATCTGAAGTCGATCTTTTCAAAGGATATCCGCTGTCACGGGGTACTAACGGATCGCATCCCCCCCCCCCCCCCCCGCGTCTCGCTACCGAGCAACTCAGCCAGGCAGTGTAGGTAGATGGATACACGAACTTACTCAAATATTAACTATTCATTATTTTATTTGTATCCACAACTAAAACAACTCAATTCAGTTTTAAGAAAATTGCGCCATATTTTAGCTAGGCACACATACGCATGCGTAAGTTTTTTTAATATTACCATATATAGATTACAATAAGGCTTGGAATAATATTATTGTTAGCATTAAAACTCCTTGAAAATAATGAAATATTCATTGCTGTAACCTATGAGCTTCATTCATATTTATTCTCCTTTTTTCACAAAGATATAACCCAAAGAGAATCTAAGTAAGTAAGTATTTATTTGCTTATAAACAAGGTACAGTAAGTAAAATGACGTTCGTTATTAAAATAGGAATCTCTATACAGAACAACCAGCATGCAAATGTTATTTTATAGTAATAAATAGATAAATACAAAAAAAATGTCTTGTTCCTCGAAGCTAGATTTTTTTTAAAGTGGCAAAGTATAAAGTATGTGTGCTGTTAAAAGCAATTTTGCTCACAACAATCTAACATAATCATGCTTAATAAAATATGTAAATAAAAATAAAGTACCACTTTTCAAGCAACTGTATTGAAAAAATATACCTATGTGTATTAATGCATAGGAAAAATAAAGTGAGATTACTGCGCCGGAAATGAGCTACAAGTCGCGTAAAATGTATGTTCATGTATTTTGTTTTTCTATTACAGTCCTTTTTTTGTTTTACCCGTTTTCTCTCCCTGCGGCTCGGGCTTCCAAATGTCACTCGTTTGGTATTTACCCTTGAATCTTAAAATGACTATTACTTTATCAGTTGCACCATTTGCAAAGTACAAATAGCTGTCAAACTCATTAACAACATGCCCACCAGTCACCTCGGAAATTGTACATAAGTTTTTTTGTGGTGCGAGGGAGTCACCTGGCGCAGTGCGTGGCCGGCGTACCTTTCTGCAGCGTCTCGTAGTTGTTGATATCGTGCTGGCAGTCGCGCAGCACCTGCTGCAGGCGGCGCTCGGCCGCCTCGTCCAGCGCGCGCAGCCGTGCGTCCAGGTACCCGCCCGCGCCCCCCGCCGCGCTCGCGCCGCCGCCCTCCGCCGCCACGCGCGATCTCTGCTCCGCTGAATCGTCACAACACACAAAGTAATGGTAGCTACACACAAGATGCGTTTGAACCTATACCGTTGCACAATGCACTTGAACATGTTGACCGCTCAGTGAAGCAGTAACAAATCGATTTAAATTTGCACAACGGCAATGTGCAAGATTTATTGACAGCTGCAAGATGTCCACTGTAAAACTGTGGCATCCCCAAGGATCTCTACTCTGCTCCTGCGAGCTGCACCATACCACCAGCACGCATGGCGGGGCACGCTAGGCCGCAACCCCCACTCAATGTCTTCACGCTAACAAATTAGGAGTTTATTTAAAAGAACACTTCAATAAAATACATAAGCAGTCATGATTCATTGTAACTTAAGTGTTCAAATTAATCGCTGAATGAAAACAACTATGAACACACTCATTACTTTATGATCTTACTATTTTTTTAGAGTCTCCATGCATTACTAAGAACAATACTATTATTAGATGACAGTTGTTCAGTATCGGCAACTAAACAGGCAGATCTCTAAGTCCCCGACTCCCAATTTGCACCAGTATAATACAAATTGTATTAAAGAGGCTATAAAGCACAACAAAGGCTCAAAAGTGTTCGTCAGAGATCTGTCTGTTGGACAAAGCCAACTGACCAAGCTGAGTTTGAGCACCGTTGAGTGGCGGGGAGTGGGGGGGCGCAGCGGCTCGGCGCCTGCCATCAGCGCGCACGTCAGTCGGCGATGGAGCCTTGAGTAACGGTTATTCTGTGTCCCCTGTCTTAGCAAGCCTAGCTTGTATTTCCGTTTGCGGAACGTAGGCTTAAGCACTGAACCCCTGGCACTGCGTATGCAGCCGAGTTCGCGTCCCCACCTGTGGGCCTGAGAGACGAAACTCAATGAGCCCAGCACGCGTCTTTGTTTAGATCCGCGGGTGTCGAATGGAGTCGTGAACATGCAGCAGCTCGTAGAGCTGCTAGTGTATCATCATCATATCAGCTCATATACGTCCCCACCAAGGGGCTCGAGCCTACCCTTAATTAGGGTGATCGGACCTTAGTTGACTACACACACAACTTTCGAGTTTCTTCGCAGGCATATGTAGGTTTCCTCACGATGTTTCCCTTCACCGCTACCGCTAGTATAACAATAATAACTAGGCTCAGGGTCAGCTAGTAACACCTCAACCTATAGCAATCCAGACTTGGTGCCCATGTCTGCACATATGGAGCACAGCCAAATCAACTTACGATATTAGAACGTGCTGTGTGTGTGTGTTTGTTTGTGTAGAGGTCACTGTAGACTCACAATGTGACAAAGTGCAGTGAGCTCACCCTCGTAATTGTCCACTAGCGCCTTCATCTTGCCGTCAGTGCGCGCGACCAGCCGCTTGTCGGCCAGCTCGCGGTCGTGCAGCAGCCGCACGCAGCGCAGTGCCGCCTCCGCGCCGCAGAACTCCGCGAAGCCGAACGTGCTTACGCGCTTCCACTGCACGGGCGCGCCGCCCCCGCACGCACCCACCAGCGCGTGCAGCGTGGTGTCCGGCACGCGGCTGCTGATATTGCCTGCACCACGCATACACATTGTCAGCTCAGTACTACTAGAGCAGTGTAAGTAACAATAATCTCAACTAAACATTTTTTTATATTTTTTTATTTGTTAGAACACAAACAGTCATACATATATAGTTTAATTATATACATTTAGTTATAAATAGACCTGGAGGTTCATAAATTAAAGTAAAAAAAATTTACAGTTTTGAGCACAATGACAAATACTTATATAAAAAAGTAACTTTAAATATTGTTTTTGAGCATTTGAGCTACAGGGGTAAGATCGTTATTAAAATAGACAAAAATTGAAGGGTACATTCAATATAATAAACATAATGCACTACGGTGCTTTCCAGACTTAAACTATTTAATTACATGTTCCAAGAGAGTTAATCACCAATGAAAGGTAATTTATAGTTTAATACTGCAATTTACGATTTGTTTTTGATACTGAAGATTAATTGAAAAGTTTTTTTACAATTCTGTGATAACCAATTTTTTAAAAAGACCTAACGAATTTTGAAAAGGGTCAACATGTTTAAGATTTTTATTATAGTAGTTTGAAACTCGTCTAAAAAATGATTGTTTTGTATAATTAGTACGGGCATAGCTGACATGGAAAAGTTCATGACGGGGTCGAACGAAGGGGTACGGAATTTTAAATTGTATTTTCTCTAATAAATTTGGACATTGGATAATATTATTTAGAATTTTATAGAAGAAGATAGCATCTAAGTATGTTCTTCTACTGTTAAGAGATAGGACACTGTGATGGCGAGCGGATTCAATATAATTATCAAAATATACACCGGTTCTATAACACAGAGACTTAAGAAATATATTCTGAATTCTCTCAAGACGGTCTTTATGTACTTGGTACTAAGGATTCCATATGACACTACCGAATTCCAGTGTACTTCTAACATAGGAGAAATATAATATTTTGTAAGTTAGAGAACGCTTAAAAGGTTTGCTAATGCATAAGATCATACCGAGACTTTTGTACGCCTTTTTACAACCATTATCTATATGCATATTAAAATTAAGTTGTGAATCGAGGGTTATTCCTAAATCTCTAATGTAAGTGACCCTGCGTATCTGCTTACCAGCTATATTATAGTCATAATTAACAGGTTTTTGTTTACGTGAGAAACTGATGATAAAACATTTCTCATGATTCAGGAAGAGATCGTTATTTTTACAGTATTCGTTAAAAGTGTCTAGGTCACTCTGCATTTCTTCGCAGTCTGCTTCTGACATTATGGCTCTGTAAATTTTAGTATCATCGGCGTATACAATGTGTTTTGAGGTTTTAGAACAGGCATTCATGTCATTTACATATAAAATAAAGAGTAAAGGTCCCAAATGGGACCCTTGCGGGACTCCAGATGGTACTGGCAGGAAGCCAGACTTGAACCCTTTAAGCGCAACAGCTTGGCTTCTATTACTTATGTAAGATGTTATCCATCTCAGGAGGTCACCATGTATACCGAGTCTCTGAATCTTATATATTAGTCTTTTATGATTTATTTTATCAAAACATTTGGAGAAGTCGGTATACACGGCGTCCACCTGACATCCAGATCCTATTTTGTTAAATATGAAATCTGAAAACGTCATGAGATTAGTTTCAACGCTTCTTCCTCGACAGAAACCGTGTTGGTTTAAAGATATGTGATTGCATACTATACTGGTAATTTTATCAGTTATAATTTTTTCAAAAATTTTGCCAAATATATTAAGTTTGGAGATTGGCCTATAATTTGTGACTAAGTGTGAATCCCCGCTTTTGAAAATGGGGGTAATCAGTGCAGTCTTCCATTTGTTAGGAAAACGACCTTCAGAAAGTGATTTTAAAATGTAAATGTGAAAAGGAGTTAAGTTCGATACAAAACATTTACAGTGATCTAAATGGGTAGGTACCAAGTTATATAGTGGTTCCTAAATCGTAGCTACAGAACTTCAAACATAAATATTTATTTGAGGCTTCTCCAAATAGTACAGAACGTACAACCGTTTTCAATGGCATACATGTTAATTTGTTATGTTCTGTGCTACTAGCTACTAATGGTGTAACTTGCTAAGTTTTCACTATCCAATTATATTCTATACTTCATCATATCAGCTCATATACGTCCCCACCGAGGGGCTCGAGCCTACCCTGAATTAGGGCGATCGGGCCTTAGTCGACCACGCGGGCCCAGTGCGGGTTGGTCGACTTCACACACACACTCACACACACACATTCTATACTTATTGGCTTTTATTTTGAAAAAGTAAGCTTTGCTTGCTTGGCGGCCTAACTCTAAACTTGCCGGCAGTTAACTGGCTATAAGATCAGTGTAGAGACTCAGATAAAAAGGAAGATCCTCTCTTTTAAGTTTTTTAGGGTTCCGGAGTCAACAAGGAACCCTTATAGTTTCGCCATGTATGTCTGTCCATCTGACTGTCCGCGGCTTAGCTTATAGACTATGTATTAGTACTAGAAACCTGTAGTTTAGCATGGGTATACAAATCACAATATATTCAATCTATAATATAATACTGTAACGGGGCCGTGTCTGTACATGAAATATTTTTGGAAAATAATAACTGTGGTGGACATTACTAACGATACAGAGGCCAAAACAACAACTAAAGAGGTCCCGAGGGAAATTATCTATCGATACTTACAATAATAAATATAGAGTACTTTTTCAACATATAAGCTACACATACCACACATTATAATCATAGCAGCAAAATGTCAATAGATGGCACTGCAGGAATAATAAAACGCGCTTAAGTTGTGTTAAAACATTAAAATATTATTTCATACTTTTGAGTGGATTTCTTATATGTATTTTTCAGCATACGCTTTTGACACAACTCTCTGGAACTATGGCATGTAGCGATGTGTTTCATATTTTTTTATAGATTGCAATCATGTAAAAAAATTAAAAACACATAAATCGAATTTAGCTTCTTTTAACAGGAGATGGGAACTCTTCTGACGGCGACTATTTGCGGGTGGCAGTTGCTCTCCGCCTGCAATATCAATATCTGTGAACCTCATCAATGTATTTGCGGGTCCACGGTGGAGGCAATTGGCCATCACTCACTGAGTTGCGGTCGTTGTTTGTGAAGATTCCCACGTCACCAATTCCTTAATGACCTCACTCTGAGGGCACTGGTATCGGCCAGATGGAATATTCCATCTTTGATGCAGCCACTGGGCTTTAGTCGATGTGATGGCAAAAGGCCGGAGGGTTTAAACAGGTTCTATGGCAGAGAGGAACTTGCCTGCTTGGGACTCTACTTTTTCTACCTCACTTCTCACCCGTACGGTACTGCTGTTCAATTTGCGGCGAGAAAGAAGCATAATAACTAACTACTCGGTCTTGAAGGCAAATTACTGCTTTGTGCTGCTGGTCTGTGAGACAACCGGCTGCTGAACCCTCAGAGGCCTTTGCCTTCACAAAGGAGATTGGCCGTCGCCTTCGAGAGTGGAGATGTGACGTGAGGTCCTACCTGCTACTAAGGTTGTCTATTGCCATCCAGCGCGGCAACGAAAAGTGCGACATGGGCTACTTTGGAGCTGATACGACTCGAGGATTTGACCCATATTAATATTTTTAGGAAGTTTTATTACTAGATTGATACAATGATGCCATTTTCTTTCTGAAATAAATTGAATATATGCAATTATATGAGTTTGACTAATTCAGTATGTAATTTATGTAGTGTAATATAAATTGCTGTATTTAAACTGGAATTTGGAAAAGAGCAGATGGCACCTTTCACCCCAAATCCATTTTATTTGATTTTTTAATTTTATCTTTCATTTCTTATTTCCCTCTAGTTGGGGGACTTTAAAAAGTTATTTAATCCTTTTATTATGTTATAACTCCCAGAGTGGGCTTTTTCAATAATTGTTAATTTGGTTCTTGAAAACTATCTTGAAATTTGTAATGTATACTTTTTACAAGTAAATATTGTTACTTTTACATGTGAACCTTTGAAATGTATACTTTTTGAGAAATAATCAAAAGAAATATATCAAATTAAAACATTACTTAGTACAACATGTACAAAATGCGTGTGCACATTTTTGTTTTACTATTCGCTTTAGGACTCACGTGACACCATATTTGGATGAATCAAATATTCTAAATATGGAGGGACGGTTAAAACTTTATTATTCTTCTTTACTGTTTGACATTATTAAAACTTGGCGTTATTCCAACTTCTTGGCAAATTTTCGGACCCCATCACAAAACCACTGCATTTAGGGGTAGTTTTAGGTATGCAGCGTCAAAATGTTGGAATGATCTTCCTCCACCGATACATAACCTCACATCTACACTTGCTTTTAAACTTAAATATTGAGAGTTTCTTCTAACCAAGCAAAAATCCCTTGGACTAGGTTCCGTACATATTCCATATCTAACTCCCCCCTAACTGATTAGCGGCAACATGATTTTTTTTCATTAAAATAAGTAAGTAGTGCTTAATATTTATTTATTTATAAGTTGATAATTTTTCTGGCAATTGTTATCTGTAACTTCCTGATTATTGTTATTTTCTTTTTACGTTTTGTTTTATATTTTGCTCTGCGATGGAGCATGCAACGATTCCTCTCGGCACCGGCAGAATAACAGCACAGTAGGTAGGTCTCCCTGCTTGCAGCTTTATGCTGAGTCGGGGCCAGTTCAGCAAAGTGCAAATAGAATGTGAACAACTGAATCATACTCATATTATTCTACTTTTTCTTTGTGTTATTTGTAGTTTTTTTGTTATTTTTAAGTCTGTGTGTATTTTTGTCGAATAATTGTTATCTTATCTTATATATGGGTTCCACCAATCCATGTTTAGCCTCCATTAGGGGAGTACGCGAGTTTAAGAAGACCAACGCCCCAGCAGTGGGGACATTCATAGATTAACATAAATTTTAATGTATGACACCTTTAGAAATGACAATTAAGTACACACCAACAAAAACAGTGACTGGAGGTCCGTCATTGCGCGGCTGCAAGTCGCGCTTGGCAGGCGGCGCCGGCAGCAGTGCTCCGCGCCCTGCATTTCCAAAACTGCTCACCATCATCTGCACACCACAATCACATTATTACTGAATGCATTTTACAACACATCCCTTAATGGATGATACTGCTGAGGAATGTAATCTCAAATATTGAAAATCAGGAAACACAGACCACAGCAGAGCATTTCACTCCCTACCTGCCCATTTAATATAGTTGTTTTAAATTATACTTGGTTACAGATTACGAACTTGTACTTCATGGAAGGCTTAGCTATAACAATAAAAAATTGTTTCTTGGAATTGGGGCTCCAGCTCTACTCGGTTACTCATATGCCTTAACATGGTGGTACTACTCTGTGAACATGGAGACTGTCTTGTATAGTAGAAGAATCAGTTGGAGTGCTCAATCCCGGGCTGCCATATTAAATCCAAAAATAGGTTCATTAGGTTTGATGATTATACTGTCCAAGAAACTTGCAAAGGGAGGCTCTTCCCCTATGGCAGCCTGGTTATTAGGTTAAGAAGTACCTAGCTGGACAAAAGTGACATTGGTTGGACTGCACTTAACTGGGCTGCCATAGGGGAGAGCCTCGCTTCACAAGGCTCTTCGAATGTGTAATCAATCAAACCTGACCATGTTTTTGGATTTAATGGCAGCCTGGTTATGTACACTCCAACCAAGGGCTGTTATGACTCAGACATTTTTTTGTATGACAGCCCTTTTAAGTGCACCCCAACTGTAACATTTTCCCAACAATTTTTTTTGTATTATTTTTCCCCTAAGCTTAATCCACGATCGGCGTCCTAAGGGCACTCCAACTCGAAGGTGAAGTGTTAAGGTGTATCTAAAAAGCTTTCAACCGTGCGTAGTTACAATCAAACTTAGAACAAGACATATCAATCAGCGATACTGATGACATGTCGGAAGGGGCAGGAGGTTATAATGTTGTACAGTTACGTGAGTGGGCATCGGCATGGAGACGACGGCAGGCGCCAGCCCGTAGGGCACGAGCGGAGCGCGCGGCGGGAAGGACATCCCGGGCACGCTAGCGCCGTGTGCCACACTGCGAGTCACGACACCGCCTGCCTGGCCTAACAACACCACACCGGACACGATCAACTTTCACCGACGCACTTCTATGAACTCAACAGATACACTGAGACCTAACTATATTTTAACACGACTTTGATAAGGTTTTTAACTATGCAAATCTTTGTATTTCCTGAATGCCTAATGTCAAGAAAATAAATACTCGAGTTCTTGTCCGCCGCCGACGCTCGCAGTTTCTTTCACAGACAAAGAGGATATAAGTTAAGACGTTTATTTAATTTTTTTTTTGTTTCTTCTACCCAAAAGGCAAAGGTATCTATGACCATACAGCCTAGTCTGTCGTATTTTCTTTGCGTATACATGAATACTCTAAGCGTATTTTAGCTTCCTTTTATTTTTTTGACGTGAATACGTCTTTAAAATTACCTCCATAGGGATGCAATCCAAAAAAACGAATGATAACAAAATCGGGGGATACAGTTTAGTGTTGTAGCTACATATCTATCATCTCCATCCAAATTTCGTTTACACCACTTGATAGCTAAACAATCAAAGAATTTATTACGCTAAGTAAGGACTGTAACACATCGCGCGCGGGGGAGGGGGCAGCCCCGCCATTTTGAAGGTCATTTTTCTGCGTATCGAGATTTCCATTTAGTATAACTTTCGACTCGGTGAAGCTACGACGTTCATTCAAGTTTCAATCGTCAGCTCTCGTCAAAATCTATCGATTATATTATATTATCTATGATTATGACATACATAAATAATAATATTTTATATACAAACTACATATTACCCGTTACGAGACGTATTCACGTTAAAACCAACGGCCGTGTGCCCCGACACAGCCCCACCCGTTTTTTTTTTATTTGTAATGCTAGTGCCAGTTGCAGCATAATTTAATTAAAATGGGTTAAATAATATAATAAGAGATGCTACATTATACGTAAAATTTTTACTCACTGCCTAAATATGAATTTCGGAAAGAAAATAAATTTTGGGGTATATGGAATACTTTTATTTTATAAGATCAGAAAAATTTGGGTAAATACATAAACAAGTGGATGAGTTAAAGGTGTAAAGAATGGATGACCATAATATTTAAAAAAATAGGTAAAGGCGTAACAAAAAATTGGTATAACAAATGGATGACCGTGGAACTAGTTAAATATAAAAACAACACACTACCTAATTTTAAAATATAAAAAAAGGTTAGGTAACGATTAGCAGTAGTCCAGGGTAATACTGATTTGTTCGGGCCGTGTGGAAGACCCTACGAACATAAATAAAAATTTAGTTCGCAACGGCACTAAATAAAAATGGATAGCTTTCTCTAAGCATAAATCACTTACCCCAGTTAAATATAGGAGGTCTTGAAAACAACAAGAAAAATCACAGAACTTTTAAAATATTTACATTGAAAACACCTATTTCGACGTTCATCACTCATCAATTGTTTTCGCTCTTGTCAAAAGCTCGCAATCATTTCCAAATTCTATTTTCATAGACGAACAAGATCAAAAGAGAATTTAATTATGAAACGCAAGAAAGAAGATCGGCTCGAAACGATAGTTTGCGTTTCAAAATACCCACAAACTCACAAAAAAAAGGCGAGAAGTCCAAAAATTTTTAAAATTTGGACAACCCTATGGACGTTGGACAGCCCTGAAGAAGAAAAAAAAATAAAAACTCTCTAAGTAACTAGTTAACTACAAACGTTTACTTGAAGCTGGTAGAAATTGACATTTATACACGAAGGTACACATACAAACGGCAAAAACTCCATCTAAAAGTGAACAAACTTAATAACCCCAACGACACACTAGTGTTAAGGGATCGCTGTGTATTGAGCCTAAAACTAGTCACTTAAGAAAACAGGAGAAATCAAACAACTACTAAAACATTAAAGACCAATAGGGTTGACAAAAACTTGCAAAACATTGTCGGTTACCCCAGCGAAAATGTGGACAAAAGCGGTAAAGGCGGATGCGTGAAAAATCCGACTCACGGATAAAATTAACACCGGAAGTCTGAAACGCGATACGCAAGAGTCTAAAGGGACAACTCTACCGAAAAATAGGCCATTTGAGGTAAGACAAGGGCAAGATTAATGAAAGAAGTTTGAAAAATGGAAAATTGTTATAAGACCTCAAGAAATCTAAACAATACTGCGAAATACAGAAACGTTGTCACATAAAAGTGAACAGGGTACGCCAAAAATTTAAGGAGTACCTCGCAAAGCAACGCGTAAAAATAATCCAAACAGTAACCTTTAAAGATTTTTTCCTTAAAACAACGTTAAATAATCGTGAACTAAAAGTAAGTCTGTCCCGACTTTCGATTGAAAGAAATCTAGAGTCTGGCCATTGACTACTTAAATTAAAAATTCTCTTGGAATCGTAAGGGAATACACAGGCAAAAACAACTCATCAACACTTAAGTAATTATCCGAAAGAGGTATAATGCCTTAATCCGGGGAAAAAAACGACCCGTGTGAAGAGAAGCAAAAAAATACCGTGCATACAAACAAAAAAACCTCACGTTGCCAAGAAAACTGCACGATTAAATTAAGTAAGGGTCTTGAGGTATTAAAACTTGAGGTATTAAAACGCAAGAAAGAAGATCGGCTCGAAACGATATTTTGCGTTTCACAGTGCATTACAAATCTTCTCTGGAGTTCTAGACAGTATTTGCAGTAGCCTGATTCTGAGTTGGAAGTTCCAACAAAATATATACCAAAATAAAATGAAGTTCCAACTTGGAACACACGGTCTCAGTACAGTCTATAAAACTGCACCCAGTGCAAGTCGGGTCTTCACGTCCTCCTTCATTTTATTTTCTTGTTCTCCACATTGCTCACGTGCACCAAACGATTTTTTTTCAAAACGCACCACTTTTTAAAACAAAACTCTAGCAGAAAACAATGCAAAAACAATAAAATAAAACTACGACTTCATGCATTGTGGTGACGCACAAGGAAAATTTTAAGTCCCTAATTTAATTCGTACCCACCTTTGATTTCGTTATCGTTGGTTAATGTTGTGTATTTTAGTATAATAATATTATTTCATACTTTTAAATCAATATCATTTTGAAGTCGGTTTTTAGTTTTTTTTAACTTTATTTTTATTTTCTTTGTTTTTACTGATATGCTATCTATATAACAACATTAAACCCAATCACCTACTCGCCAATAGGAATTACCAAATCATAATGCATGTGTTTCATTATCAGATACAGAGTCGTGTGGCTTCCATCATCATCTCAGCAGCATGAAAGTTAAGGAGTTAAATCTTCCATCATCAGCTCATCTGAATAACCTGAAAGAATACAACTATAGTTCTATGCATACCTACGTATCTATCTATGTATAATATTGAAAGAATTATCCTCCTACTCCTAACCGTTAAGGAGTTGTACCTTCCTTCATCAGTTTATCAACATGAGATGATGACTACCAGACGCAAATACGTTAATAGCTTTAGAACATATATGAATCACGTAATACATGCATATCAAATTTCAGGTTTGCCCTAGATTTCCCTGGGATCCTATCATCAGATCCTGACTTGGTGACAATGGGACCCCCCGAATAAAAAAGAATTTTTAAAATCGGTTCACAATCTGCGGAGATATCGCGTAACAAACATACAGTCTAATTGAGAACCTCCTCCTTTTTGGGTTCCGTAGTACTGTCCGTGGCCTAGCTCCTAGACTATTAGCTCCTAGACTATTAGCTCCTAGACTATTAGCTCCTAGACTATTAGCTCCTAGACTATTAGCTCCTAGAATATTAGTAGTTAAGAGCTGAAATCTTTGAAATTTCAGCTCTATATATATATACGGTCAAATTGAGAAACCTCCTTTTTTGAAGTCGGTTGAAAATGAAAACAAAAGTTTTAAAAGTGAAGGTTTTTATTTAATTGATATTGATCGCACTTAGAAGGTGCGCGAGCTTGCACCGGATTACAAGTTACCTTTCATTTTTGTTTAGTTAAAAATATATCTATACAATATACATTATGCTATTACTTGGTAAATCCTGATTCACGTGTTGTGATTGCGACCCGATAGTATTTTCTAAATCCACAATTGATAAGCCCTTACTTTGCATCATCTAACCTGATGGTAAGTGACGATGATGCCGAAGCTGAAAGCGGGCTTACCAAGATTCCCCAACGCAATGGGGATCTGGTTATCTTGTCTTCAAGCCGGAACACATAAACATTGTTGTTTGCCGGCAAGACTTAGATAAGATGGTGGAAGCTAGCCAGGCGGGCTACGAAAATGCCCTATCACCAACCAAACCGAGTTCAACAAAGTTGACCCCGCCGGGAATCGAACCCGCGACTTCCTGGTGTGAAGCGAATGGACTAACCATTATGCCATGGAGGCGGTCAAAATTCACTTAACTTAGCAGTTTTTATCGGTACCACGGTGATTATTAAGGTTTTGTAGTCAAACTGAAAACCTTTATAGTTTCGCCATGTCCGTCAATAAACGATTGCGGAATATTAAGTTTGTAAGTGCTGGTTTTTGTTACAGTTTTGAAATCGCTATTTCAGGAAATCTGAATGTGATTTGGAATAGTAGGACACATAATGAATTAACAAGAAAAAATATCACGGCTAAGTAGGCTTTCTTAGTTTAAGAGTGATGTGGACTAACTGAAGACGTGCAGTTATATTTGTAAAAAGTCCAACTCCTAACATAATGTCTAAATCTAAACTGTAAAATTAACTTTGTTTTTTTTTTCTAATTTACTTTTTTTATAACTATGGATCCCTATTTTGTTCATGATCCGACACACACTTAGCCAGTTTTATTAGATCTATTCGCTCCTCACCCGTGGTACGGTTGGGTTGTCCGGTTAACCGGACTATAGAAAAAACATTTTTTCCACGGTTCTGTGAATATATTTATCTGTGGTATACGCTCCAGTTATTACGAAAAGAAAATACGGAATCCAATAAAAAAGTCTACAATTAAGTTTCCATTTCCGAATGTCTTACCTGAGTGTCGCAGACGAAATGTAAAATTAGCCATTTTACGGGTCTCCTCACCAGATAACCAATACTCTAACCTAACCTACCGCGTGTTCGTCCGTTAGACTTGGTTTTATTCGGAGATTTTTGCACAGTACTTTACGAAAGGTAGGCCCGTTTGTAAAACGGCAAATTTTACAATTTGACTGCGAAAAGAGTACGACCCGTCTCACCGTTACATCGCTAATACAAAATAAATGAAATAACTTTATTCAATAAACTCAATCTTTGTCGTTAAAACCCTTTACGTCCTCAACATCTAGGGGAAGGGGGCCCAAAGCAGGCACCGTAAAATTAAGAGAAAAACTTTGCTATTAGATGCTAAATTTATGGTAGTTTGATATTCAACGCTTAATTTCTTGTATGTCTCAAAAAATACAAATACGAAACCGTTTTTAATGCTCGCTTTGCCCGGAGGCGGGACCTAAAGCAGGCATGGGCTTAAGGGAAAAATTGACACGCAATATGCAAAGCAAGCAAGCCTTACTTTTTATTATCTTCGCTGAAATAATTGACAAATAATAAGAAATAACTCTATAAAAACACAAAAAAAATCTACATGCCTAAAAACATGATAAGAAATTTGAAATGATTTTTGATGTGTAACATCTTTGCTCTCGCTTTCCTGCAATTTGTGGGAGTGATTTCGTGAAATGGGACGGAAATGTGTCCCATGGGACGGAAATGTGTAACAGGGAGTCGCGTTTTTTCAGGCTTTAAAAGCGCGGAAAAGGCAAAGGTATCTATGACCATACAGCCTAGTCTGCCGTATCTTTGCCATCCTTTTTTCAGGCTTTAAAAGCGCGGAAAAGGCAAAGGTATCTATGACCATACAGCCTAGTCTGCCGTATCTTTGCCGTCCTTTTATAAAGTATTTTGTCACATGTTACACATCATATGCGAGTACTGTAGGTCTCGCTCGAATTTTTTTTTCCTAAAAAACAGTCAAATAAAATAAATATTCAAACTAAATGAAATTGAAATTTATTCAACATCTTAAAAAAAGTAAATACCTAGAATTAATACCAATATTAAGAAAATTATTAAGGGTTAAGGGGCATAGCGGGCATGCTTGCTTTGCCCTGTTCGCTTTGCCTTTTGCAGTACGCTCACGTTCTCATAAAACCTAACCTAAAATTGCGTTTTGTAGTTACATGCAAATATGATTGAATCAGAGCAATATTAACACTAGGCACATATTGATAATATCGTAGCTCACTCACTATTAGACAAAACACAAATATACCTTCCTTTTTTTGTATAAAAATGTCGAAATTCGTTTTTCCGCGCTTTGCGTTTTCTCGGAGGTGGGAATCACGACTGCTGCGGACTAGGGCGGGACGGGGGAGAAGGACAATGGGACGAAAGATCGCGTTGAGTTTATAAACGTTGGTTTAAAAAAGGGGTGCTCGCTTTAGGCTGGTGTTCCTTCGGGCCCCTTCCCAAATGCGGGTGGGCTTAGGTGGCCATAGGCCATCAATATGTACTATTGTCAAATACTAACTGAAATGAAAACTTACATAAAATAATATTATTCACACAAAAAACTGTATACCTCGAAAGTACATGTATATATCGATGGTATACCTAAAAAGGAATAACCACTTGCGATGTATTTATTTAATGATGAGTTCACTAGGCTCCCCTGGGGGATCGTGCTAGGGGATCCTGGTGGATGCGCTCAATATTTGCCATTTTGCATGATCCAACACAATCTCTTGATTTATGAATTTATTGCAATTAAGTATTGCATATTGCATCATCTTTTTCTATTACTTCCTGTTAGAGTTTACTGGTTACTTCTTTTGATTTGTTACGCGTGTTTCTTTGTCAGTGTTCTCTAAATAGTTTAGGAGTCGCAATATGTTTACCGAGTTTTTGTTTATTGACCGATTTATTTTAGAATTTACGAATAATATATAGGCGTAATTTAATTAGATAAGAATGTCAATAAATATGCTTTTCATAAACTTCACAATAATTGGAAACAAAGAGATCCTACTCTGATAATAATTTTTTGTACATATAATCTTCCGAGGTTCGGTTGACCGGACGATGGAAAAAAATATATTTTCCATGGACCGGTCCACTGTACCACGGAAAATTTGTTTTTTCCCGTGGTCCGGTTGGCCGGACAACCCAACCGTTTCACGGGTGATGACCGGATCTATTTTTTATGTAACCCACCTACCGAAAATTACCTAAGATTTTATTTACCTACCTTATTTTGCCTACAACAACTAGTACTTACATAGACTTGCACGGTTCTGACACACAATAATAATGATTAGTGATTACCTCCCTACCTATCTCGATCTTAGATTATTAGGTAGGTATTGTTCAATTTACGTCCCCATCTTTATCCATCCTAAATTAATGAAGTCTAACACCTATTACTTGTACGTATATGATACCTATTATATTTGATATGAAGTTCATATCGACATTGAAAGGTAAAGTACGACCATCATTTATATCAATCAAATTTGTAAAGTAAAGAAAAAACCATCACTTTGTAAATTTTTTGTTTTCATTTTCATGGGTCAACCCTAGACAGGTAGGCTACTGAAGTCAGAAGTTAGGACCAAAAAAATCACCAGAGCTCTCTTATTGATGTAGTTGTCGCTCACGACTTTGATCAGTAGTTTAATTCATTATCGAAAAAGCTATTAATTTCTAAATTTGTAGATTACAGATTCTATCGTAGTACCCAATAAATTACAAATTAAAACCCAATAAAAATTCACAATACATAGTATTTTTCTGGAGAATTTTACTTTGATATTTAAATTTATTTGTTTTTTTTATTTTTTTTTTATTTATTAAATCAGTAATACAGATATTCATATAATATTAAACATAATAATAGACATATGGGGCATTCCATGCCAACTCATCCTACCAATGAACTTTGCATCTCCGATTTTGCTGAAACTTGGGCATTTTTTTCTACCCCTCGAAATAGATTTCTGTGATTTTTTACAAATTTTTTTATCCAGTTGTTCAGAAAATATGAATTTTTGAGAATTTCGGGGTTTTTTATGTTCAAATAGCTATAACTTGGCCACGAATTGTCCGATTTGAGTCTTTTTTTTTTCAAAATTCTTGTTATTTGATAAACTTTCTGAAAAAATTATGCAACAAATTATCAGTTATAAATTTGATTGTTTTTTCTTCATTTCAAAATTAAAACGTGGATTTGAAGACTGTATGTATCTTTCAATTTTCTTGAAAAAATTCTCAAAAAGATATATCTTCATTGGTAGGATGAGTTGGCATGGAATGCCCCATATATATCTGTTCTATAGAGATGTTAACAACATCTGTTCATAGGACTAATGAGAAATAATAGTCCAAAATTAATATTTAATGATATTTATTCCACAACTTTTCGAACAGCTCTTGTCTTATCTGAATTTAAAGACATAACAATTGTCAGACAAAAACAACAATTTATGAGCTACCGACAGCTTGAACAGAAAACCGTAAGCTCAAACAGCCATAAAAACTTTTAAAGATTTTTGAATAAACAATAAGCAAGTATTTCTTCAGCCACAGATGGGACGCGAACTACCGCCTCAGCGGTTCCAATTCAAGCACTTAGAGACGGGCTTAGAAGCATGTTATTGGATTGAAAAAACATTTCTTGATCGTGATACCCGCCTGAAACGATAAAAGTTGAAGTTTTATAGGTGCTTTAATCACAGGCTGTTATTTTGGGGAAAACAACTTTTGATTTATTTTCACTATACATCACGCTTTAAAGTAGTAGTCTGCCAATAAGTTGATCGCGGAGTAGTCGGTAGCGGAGTAGCCGGCGCCCGTAGAGACCACCAGTATTTTTTCGATTTTTCTATGTAGTTAGTACCATTCAATTCATCTATAAGTTTAAAATATTTTTGCCGGTTAGGAATTGACCGATAGGTTGTGCAAAATTTCTTTCCGAATTGGAAGCAGTGGAGTGGCTCAACGTGGAATTTTTGCAAGTCATAATGGTGACAACACGGTTTTATTGAGCACTGAAATACAAAAAAAATCTGGTCAATATAAAATTGCGTGTCTTTAGATCTCTTCTAAAAAAAATTAAAACAGTTATTTAACATGAATACTTTAATCAATTGGTTTGACAGTTTGAAAATGTGTGTCTTTAATGCTTTTGATTATTCGAAACTCTTTGGAGGCGTGCAAAGACAATCAAAAAGGGTTACTTACAATTTCTCCAATAAGTGCGCACTTAAACGAAATCATATTTGAATATACTGGTTTAGCCACTACCAGAATAGCCAACGCGATCAGGAACGAAATTGTCTTCATTTTTAGTAACCGTTCACTTTCACGTTCGGCGATAGAGTAATTGTCCAGGTGAGATATGTGGACTTTTTAAATAGAGTGGCCCTTACTGTGTTTTGAAATTGGGCAGCTGTTGTTTACACAAATATTCCTGGAATTCGCGTGTTTTACTCCCATTTTCCAGAACTTTTCTAATTCACTGATCGCATGCAAACACTATACTGTAAATGACAACTCAATATTTTATACTCAAACAGTATGGCTGGTATTTTATTGGTATCAATATAAAGTAGTGACCCGACAATATGTACGTGAAACTAAGTAATGATAATAATATATGAATCTAAGGGCTGTTAATGGTAGAAAGCTCCGGGGACGACTGTTTGGGTCAGTGACTGCTTGTAGTTGCCTTGGGTCCTGACTATTGGAGTGGGAGTAGCTGCTTTGGGATGCTCTGGCGTCAGAGCACTTGGGGTCCTCAGGTATAAGCCATGGGCTTCAGGGGACCGCTATGTACTGACGCTTACAATACTATTAGAGGTTATTTATGATTTTGCTGTACTAATTCCTATACGGAAAAAAATGCATGCCAAAAATTTATTTATTTATTTATTTTATTTCAATTCTCAAAAATAGATAAATAAGGGGTGAAGGGTGACACATTTTTGTCCTAAAACGCAGTTTGATGCAGTAGGACTTAATGCCAGTCGTATTTTGTTCTGGGTATGTCTAAGAGCCAGTTATTGTTAATGTCAAATGAATTTTATTCCAGCAGCTGATTGTTCCAGACTTAAATTATGTCAGTTATGGTTTGTAACAACAACATGTTAATTACAAATAAACGGAACAATATTAAGCCATCATTTTCAATAGGGTTCTCCGATAAAGTATAACGACAAGATTGAAAAAAAAATTAAGACCTAAAATTGTATATATTTTTAGTTATCTTGACCACACCGCGATAAAATTTAAAACTTTTTTTACTATAAATCATAAATATGGGTTTTTTCACTAAAATTGATAATTAATCTATATTTGCCAGTACCCCACCGGTAGCACCGGGCTTGGGGAAACCATCGAAAAACGCCAAGCCTGTACAGTCCGGCGTGGGAATTGAACCCACGCCTGGCCCGTACTCTAGTCCGAAGTCTAGCACGTTACCCTTAATGCTAAATTAAAAACAAGTACATTTTCTTACCTCAACAAGAGAGCTGTGATCATATTCCAGTTGACTCTTCGGTATTCCGTCTAATATCAAACGGCTTTACTGTCTAATCTCTTTGCTTTAAATTAAAAACTAATTTCAAAAAATACTGTCCAGCGCGTCTAAGCAGGAAGCAGTCAAGTTACATATTGACTAATGTCCATCTTAGGCAACATATTATTAATGCTTGATCATTTTTTTTCGTGAGCATCAATAGGCATAAGGCATTCCATTGTTACTCAATATTTTGATAACCCGTGACCCCTGAGTTATTAGTATGACGTAGTTTTCAAATGATTTCTTTATGCATCATGTGTAGTTGGCAATAGAACAAAGAACAATTCATCAGTGAAATTTATGTTTATTGTTACTGTGCAGCCAACTTGCGGAATCCCATATATTCTTAAAAAATGTTTTTATGTGTCATGACATGAATCATAGGCTACATCGGACTACAAGAATTTACAGCAAAACGAAACGCGTGAACATTTGATTAAACAAAATGGTAACAATAACTACTCTGTTAGCGCGCAACTATGAATAATATTGGCCATCATTCAGCTATTTGTGCTTTGAGTTCGTTAAACTTTGCCAAGGTGCTAAGGTCACTGAAAGTGAATCGATTACCTCATACGAAATATGCAATGGTAGTTGCTATATATTAAGGACTTAATTTCAACTTAGTGTAGTGAAATTTCTATACTAGTGTGGCTTTGCTAGTATCTGATAGCAAGTAAGGTGTTTAGAATTAAAAAACACTTCAGTATTACAGTTAGAGTTCATTGCACAGTTAAGGGTAAATAGATATAGTCAATAATAATAAATTGACGAAAGTGCAAAATAAACGGTAGCAAACTGAGCCTAAACTTATAAAAAAACAATAGATACTTAGACAGTCCAAAACACGAGATCAATTGGCCTTTTTTCTCTCCAAATCAAACTGATAATTCATAGCTGCTCTAACCGACTCATCCGTAGATTTCCGCCAATTATTAGCACGACCATGCCTTAAGACGAATTCCACTATAGTAGCAGTCGCATTAGCGTCTAATCGAAGATCCTGCCTGCCTCTTTTGCTTCCAATGTACTGACACTTTTTGAAGGCAGCCTCGGTAAATATTTCTTTAATTAGCAATCGTGCCAACTGAGTACACTTCCTTGAGAACCGTAAGTGCTGGCGAAGTTCTGCCTCCCCGATATAAACCCCAGAATTGGGTATCAGCTCGACAAGTCCTAGTGCATACTCCTGATGCTTTAGTGTCCATTTTTGAGTGCTGTCTGCAGAGTTCCAAAGCGGGCCAATAGCAGCTCCATACAGATTGTTTACATTATGTCCTTGACGATCTGCTGTTCTTAGTGTTGTCAATTTCTTGTTTATCTTGGAAGACCTTACAGATAAGTCCAAAGGAAGGTCATCATCGTCATTACCTGAACAGGAATCTGCAACAGAAACGTCATGGCCATTCGAGTTGAATTTGGCAGAAGTATAATAACAGAAAACCCTAAAACTTACATGTGCTCTTGATGATTTCTGCACAATACAAGTTCCAATTTTCGTTAGGATTTTCATGTCTTTTCACCCGCTTTCTAGTAATCTCTTTTGGTTCATTAGGAAGGAACAATAGTACGGTAGGACATCCCTCGTGCTGCCACGTAACCCAAGATGATGGTACTAGATAGTCTCCACTAACGTTAGTGCTCTGTGGTCCCAAAATTCGGACCGTGTAATATTTCCGAATCAGCATTTTATTCATCTACAAAAATCACATGTGATCAGGACATTATTATTATAAGGTTTCCTGTTACACGTAGAAGTATTAATGACGTAAAAAGACTTACCTCAGTAAACTTATAATAAATTCCTTGTTACGCTCCGGATTTATCAAAATTACACTCTATTTCACGGTTTCGCGTCACTAATCTAATAAAGTGTATGAAACAATGTAATTAAACACGACAGTTTTGATGGAACACAGCTCGCTAATGATGAACAAGTTGTATAATGAACTGGGTGCTATATAGCACTCATTATCAAGTTCCAGGAAAAAATAAATAGGTATAGTTATAACACAACGTTAGCAATTATTATTTGTAACCCATAACCTTGCACGTATCGTAGATTAGTATTGGAACAGTTTTATGGTAAAATCAATATTTTGGTTTCCTTTTAACCTACTGCTCAATATTCTAGCGTTGCAGTTGCAGTCGATTTATAGTAAATCAAGATCATAAGCAGTTCTCTCTCCGACGTTATCTAGATATTGCAATGCCCTTATCAGTGGTAGAAGCAGAAATAAATCATCAATCTGATATGAAAAGAATTTTAATTATTTGAAAATTATAGTTTTTTTTTTAAATTCACTAATAATCTGATAAATTATATTTCGTTTAGTAATAAAAATCTTAAGTATATATTAGTATATACTAATATATTAATAGAATAGTATATATTATTCTTAAATATAATAATATATGAAATTATTAAAAATGATTATTGGACTAGGGTACTAGCGGTTACTTCAAAATTTAAACAGCACATTTCGCAAGCCTTTGATCGACCGATTGCTAGTTTCAGCTCCTGAAGAACTTTCTTCACTCTTTCCGGAGCCGCAGCCAAAAGCAAAGCAAAATGTTGAGGACAAACGGTCATGAAAATCTGCGAACAACAAAAAAAAATATTATTTTTATAGAGAATTACATACAGAACTTCTTATCAAACTAATACGATTTCATTAACAATCTGATAGATGGTTAAGTACAAATTATCAAAATAACAATCCAACATAGTAGTAATAGCAATATTTTTTATTTCAATGCATTAGTAACCACCTCTAGCAACTGTTGCCTAGCAACAAGGCTTCACTTTTTTCTACACCATTTTATACCTACGCTAATACGACTTTCATTCGATATTTTCCTTAAGGTAAATGAAATCAATAAGTTTTTGTGGACCCTTCGATGCACATATAAAAAATCCGTACTTTACTCTACTACTCAACTATTTTGTACCACTACGGTCTCAGCGGGTTAATAGAATCTTAATACTACTGAAACTTACCCCCAATAAATTCAGTTCCCTGAACAACGCCATCGATCTCCATGGAGTAGAGTCCACCAGCCACATTGCTTCTTCCGTAGTCATCGGAGCAAGAACCCCAACAATAGGATCGGTAAATGGGATGTCTACCCAATGCTCTGGCAAAAACGTCATTCTAAATGATGGTATTATTTGCGGAAGATCTCGCGATTTCACTTTTAGCCCGGAGATCGGAAGAAATTTCACGGTGAAGTCATTGAATGGTCCAGGAACTGGTTCTTTTCTACTTAGTGATAAGAGTTCTATTCGTTTCTCCTGCTCAATTGCAGATCCCTCAACTACTGCATCGTCTACGACAGTCTTTTTTGCAACGTTTTGGGATAACATTTTTGAAACGAAAGATCTGAGAAAATTAAAGTAACTACTTAAATCACTTGCTAAAATTTTTGAAAGCAGCGAAACGCTACAATCTCTTCCTTTGATAGTTTGAATGCGTACTAAAAGCTCGCAGTCGAGCACATCAATCTTTAGTTTATTTGTAGAATCAATGAGCTTATCATCAATTGATGCCAATCTGAATACAAGACTCGACGTGGCTGTGATTATTGACATAAGGGTATTTTTATTAAGATGCACGAATTTCTGGTTTTTTTTTTCTGGAACACCATAGAAAAAAATAAAAAATAGTTTTTCCATCAATTTCTTCACCAGTTAATTATTGACATTTAAAGGGTATACAAAATAAATAACATCCCGGAAAAAAATATATATATGATCATATATAAAAGTGGCTATATATGATTACATATGGTCATATCAGAAAAATATATTAATATTATATTGTTAATAACAAAAATTACATCATTTTGGTTATAATTTAAAAATAACCTTTTTTTATTTATAAAAAATGAATGAAAAAAAACGAGTAGTCAATTATATATGACTTAAATGCGACGGTCACCCATCCAAGTTCTAACCACGCTCAATGCTGCTTAACTTCAGATGTCTCCATGGTCCTTGATTTTCCTTTTTTTTTTTGAAAAAGTTTATTTGCCTTACAACGATACATTATATACATATTTACATGCTTAGTCTAGGCTGCAAACCAGAAAACTTAAAAAATAGCCATTTTTACTCTTAATGTAACATTATAATGTTTGTTCTTTTGCGTAAAGCGTCTCACAATATTTATACAGATCATTAATCATATATGATCTTATCTATTTCCATATAATCATATATAATTTTTTTTCCCGGGATTAGAAAAAGTTATTAGTAATTCGTAAAGAAGAAAGATGTAGTTATTGCACTACGAGGGGTCTATTTACAAAATTTTTTTTCACAATATAGTGACGGTTCAAAAAATAAGTTACATTTGCTCTTGCAGAGAAATGTTTCAAACTACTGCCATTACAAATTGATTTGATCTGGAAACGTATCGTTCTATGTATGAATACATTACTTATTGATTCGGTCAAAGGTGAGGCTATGAAGTTATCATTGAAAACATTTGGCATTATAATTTTGGTTACTAAGTGATTAAAAAGAATTCGATTTTCAGGTATTTAGAGAGGATGCTTTTATCGCTTATGGTATAATTTAATTGTGATACACCACAGACGTAAGGGATCCATTAAAATGAATTAAAACAATGTTATAACAATTTCATTTATTTATTTTTATATAAAAATTAAAAAAATTTTTTATTTTATCTATTACTTTCGACCCAAATACGAAAAAATTAAATATCTATTGCCAAATCATAGACTTAAGTGTTGACCCGTATTTCGAACTTGGTTAGTCACGGCCAAACCTAACTTTTCATGATATAGTAAATAATTTTTTTTAAATTCCATACTATAATCATATGACTAATTCAATAACTATCAAAAAACATACTGAGTTACCCATAATCTTATGAATGTGTCAGTAGAATCTTAGTCCGTTATTACAATACATGATGCTAATCTAATTTTTCTATGCAAAAATCCTAAGCCTTTCGTATCTTAATTACTTTTGGAATTATCGGCTACATTTATTGAAATAAAATGATGCGCATGATGGATTAACAAAAACCCAATATGACACTAATAATTACGTAAATCTTTTTTTTTTCCTTTTGTCCTACAGTCCTGCAGTTTGTTCCTTAAACTATTGATAATACATTGAGTTTCTTTAGTACACCATCCTTCTTTGCGTCCGTATACCTCAACGTATTTCATCATAGTGTCCCTCGCACTGTCGTCTAATCCAGGCCTGATATCTGTTTCACCACAGTCAAAAAATGTAGGCTTTGCACCAGTTAGCGAGCATACTTTTAGTGCACTGTCTGAAAAAATTTCCATCATTAATCGCCTCGCTAATGACTTGCAATCCCTCGCGAGTCTCTGGCACGTCTGGAGCTTTATAGCATGAACGTAGACACCAGTAGGAGGTGAAAGTTCTATCAGATCTGGTCCCGGTTCGCGATACCTCAAGGTCCACCTTGAGTCATCTGGATCGTAGTTTGGAGGTAGAGTAAATTTAGCAATTTTTTTTTTGACCAGTTTACGGGTATCATCACTGCAAGATATCACTTCATCACCTATATCTTCAGTAAATCTATCACTCTGAGATGCTTGTGACTCAGAGGCAGTAAGATCCTTCCAATTCTGGTAGTTTTTCATCAATTCCGCAATTTCGCTGAACTTATCCCCACTTTTAGTGTTAATTATCCCCAAATGTTCTACCTCCGAAGTGAATCTTAGAAGATGGGCTAGCATGTCACTGAACAGAGTGTCAAATTTCATGAAACAGCTAGCGTACTCTTCTGTAAAGTCTTTTCTGATCTCTGGTTTAAATCGTTTCATCATCGAACAATTCTGCAAACAAAACAGTATATTAACGTTACTATCATGAGAATAAACACAACAATGACAACTATAATCTAAACAATTCTTTTAGCAAGCAGCAAAAAGGATAAATTAAGAATATAATTATAAACTTACATGTAAAATATCAACTGACCTAGAACTTTGCTCGTCACGCCATCTGTTTCACGTCTGTGGAACTCCGTCGTCCTTATCAAACTCTGGACGTGAGGGCGCCACGGTATAGCAACTGCATTGCCTGCCTGAAAATAACAAGATTTGTATGACGCAATGAGGTTAACCTTCCGTTACTCGCGCTAGTGAGGGAATCCCCGCATGCCAGCTTATGTTTTAAATATTAAAAAAATTATAAAACTTAGTATTGTAAACTTTCCAGAATTTGTATATTATTTATCTAAAAATGCTCTCAAACCGGAATTTTCAATTAATTTTGCTTACAAATTTTTTTATTGAATTTAAAGTAACGACGTCTCGAGAACTGCGGCTTTTCCCCGCTAGCGCGTGTACTCTTGATACATAAATTTTTACTTGTGGTGTTGCCAGATTCTTATGTAGAGACTACGGACAGTGTTTTGCGCGCTTAATGAATCTGGCAACACTGTAGAGCTGAAAAGCATTGCGGCGATTCCCCGCGACGCGTGTAACGACGTCAGGATTTTAGGCGCGAGTGACGGAAGGTTAAATGTCAAGTAAAATACGTTTCATAGTGGCCCTACATTCATTAGCTCGTTATAACAATTAGACGAAAAAATACTAAACTATAGTTATAGAAATAAATCAATTTGTACCTTAGTTCCCTCAAATTTCCGTGCAACTCAGTTTATATATAAATTAACTTCAACACTCATGAACTAAATTACAACACGTCTTATCAAGACGCACCAAGGCCCACAATAGAACTGAAGTTAGCAGAGAGCTACATACATGCTGACGTCTATTCGTGCGGGAGGGAGATAGATATAGTATTCACTAATAGCTGATTTTACTCGGTTAAATCTTGGATGATTAATGATCAAGGTCGCAAAGCGCCGGCGTCTAGTGAAACTGAGTTCCAACGGAGTTCTATTGGATCTTATCAGTTGTTTCATGTATTTTTGAATTTAATTAGTTGTGTAGTGATAAAACTTATGCGTTATCAAACTAAATAGTAGTTTGGTGTAGTAACGAAATTTCTATTCTCAACTATGAGTAAGTGAAAGTGATTGAATTAAAAATTCCTAGATTATCTCCCTGAGTTTATAACATAATAGAAAGGTAAGAAATTCTATTAAACCTATCGATAGTATGAAATAAATTGAATAGATCTTTTATAGCAAGCAATGATTACAAATGAAAAATCACGTTTAAAATAAAAAAACGCTTTAAGATGACAATTAGAGTATAATGCACAATTAAAAAATGATTTAGAAAATTACATTGAGTATTTCGATAATAATCTAAAGCAGTAGGAATGATTATTTTATGGCACAAAATCAGTACAGACTTATTCTACATTAAATATCTTAAAAACATCCTTCAATTCTACGGATAAATGCTCGATCAGTCAAAACATAAAACAAGAGGTTATGTATTACTTTTTTTTTAACAAACTCATCTGGTAACTTATGGCCTTTCTAATATATTTTTCACACGACGGACGCCAATTCTGGATGAGCCCATAATTTAAGGCAAATTTCACTATCGTGGCAGTAGCTTGTGACTTTAACTGATTATTCTTTAGACTATTTTGGGAGTCAACGTACAAACACTTTCCCGAGGCAGCTTTAGTAAAAATATTTCTGGTTAGATATCTCGCCAATTCAGTGCACTTCCTTGAAGATTCCAGGCAACGATCAAATTCTACCTTCATAATGTATACGCCAGTATTGGGTATAAGTTCGATGAGTCCTGGTGCATACTCCCGATGCTTTAAAGTCAAATTCTTATCAGTACTTCCATTTTTAGATGAATCATCGGTAGTTCCATTCGTATTGTTAACCTGTCTTAGACTCTGTACTGATCTTGGTGTAGATTTCTGAACCTTTTTTAAAGACGTAGATAGATCCAAAGGAACGTCATTGTTACCACAATCAACGTATTCTTGATCTGATATTCCAGAATCTAAACTGATTGATTCGTTTATCCTGTTCACCATCGATAATCGTGGGTCATCAGAATTCGGCTGCTTATTAAACCATTTTTGAAGCTCTGACCAAAATGCGTTTTGATCATTGATTTCTGAGCTCAGCGATGTTTTGAGTGATGCAAAAGAAGTAGGTCTCTTAATTTCTGTGCAGATTTTTTTACCACTGCTGAATTTTTCCAAACTACGTTCACACTCGTTGATGCACCGAACCACGTTATAGTCGAAATCTGCAACGAAAATATCATTGTCATCTTATCAGACCCGCCCATCCACTATCAAGATTAGATCTTCTCGCACAATGCCTCAAGAGACGATGCATTAATACGCCTCTAGTGAAGAGAACATTGAAAAGCTGTAAGGTCTAGAACTTACTTATGCTAGACTGGATCTGGGCCGAGAGCAATCGCCAGTATCTTCCAGGACCTTCATAGTTGTCGATCCGCTTTCTCGTGATTTCTTGTGGCTCATCAGGATACGCCAGCAGCACTGTTGAAGATTCTTTATTCTGCCATCTGACCCAGGATGCTGGTACACAGTGGAAGCCGCTCAGTAAATTGTTCTGCGGTGTGGAAACTTGCACCACGTGATAAACTCGACTCTGATTTGTATCCATCTGGAAATGATAAAAACTAAGTACGTTCAATCAACCACAAGTGTCTGTAGCGTACATTAACAATAATGTTGAAAAACAAAACCTTACCTCAACAAAATTATTATGACTAATTCTAAATATAGAGTGCTATAGCGTCCGATAACAATTTTCCTGTTATGTTAAAACAATTAAATAAATACAGTGACCACGCAACGCGTCTTAACAGAAATCCAGCGAGGAATAAAATGAGCTTGTTTCGGTTTTCGCCATGTACATTTTCAAGCGTTGGTTGTGTATGTCAAACAAAGAGATATCTAACTCTGTTGTGAGTCACTCAGATAATATTTCAACTCTGACCAGTCACCAATATTATATTTCATTTTCTAACATGCTATGAGTAATCCTATTTTTAAACAAACAACTTTACATCCCAGGCTTATTTTATTTGAAAACTACTCTTCAAATTAATTCGATAAGTAGAGATGATCTATTTCGTCTCTTATTGATATAATCGTGGCCCTCTGCGCAGTTCATAAGAGTGATTAAAGCAAAGCTGTGACTTTCGCTCATTAAGCCGAATTAAGTACTTATCAGTGTCACATTATCTTTATATTTCTCGATAAAATAAAAATAAACAACTATATGTTCATTCAAATTATGTATTTATTAAGAAACAATATGCATACCTCCAGAACAATATAGTTTTACATGTGAAAGCTTATTCTGAGGTGCCATTAATTATTGAAAGTAGTTGTTCCATCGCTTTTTTCATTTCGTCACTAATTGCCTTTGTAGCAGTATCAAGATCTATAGCATTTGTGCCATATAAACTTATGTAGTGCATTATTTTGGTTTGCCAAAATTTATCATAAGTGACGGCCCGTACGTGCAGATACTTATAATGCTCGTTCCTTTCGAAAGTTTGGGATGGGCCACTGTTATTGTCACGGAATAGGTCAACGGAACAAAGAACACTGGCAACTAAGGGGCGAACAATGCTGCATTGTTCGGTCAATGTAAGCTTTCTAGTAGCTTCCAATGTTCCGAAGAATGACTCATCGACGATAGTATTTTGGTAGACGTTGAGGAAAAAGCTGATTGAGGTTCTCTATGCGGAGATATGTAAAGTGACGCGTAAAGCATCGCATCTTCCAAGTCATCTGCACAGAAAAAAAACCGAATCTAAGGTCCAACTCTACTAAATATTACGAATCGTCAATTGGGTATCGATTTACCTGTTTGGTAATAAAGTGTAGCCATGTAAAGTTTCCAGTGACGCAAAGCTGGCGAGTTATCAATAACTAATTGTATAACCTCCTGGTTTTCATTTAAAGGTAGGTAGCGGATAAACACATTCTTTACTTAAGGTGAATTCAGCCACTGATTTCGGACGCATTTTAAGCCCGACTGGTCATTGAATCTGCCTATAAATTTAACTACCAAGTATTTTTTGGCTGATACCGTCGGCGTGGTCTGAAAAGCGCAAATGCTCAATTTAGAACTGGGTACACGCGTACTGAACTTATAACACTATGCAACGACACTTACCATATTCATGGACATAACTTTAGATCAAGAACTCGGACTTCACCAAAAAAACGTGTGCTTCTGAATTAGAAATAGGAAAATGTTGCTAGATAACGAAGCCTATGGTCTTTTATAGGCAAACTCCCGAGGGAACAGCTACATGGATAAGTAAAACGTCAGACGACCCGTTTACATTAAAAATTTATTGGAATCTCAATTTCGAATCTATTAATATTAAACAGGCAAAATATTGCAATGGTATAGAAACAAAAAATGTGATGCTATTTAGGCGGTAGCATATCTCGAATATACTGCAACGCTCATGTAACTTTCCTGCATTGAGCCGATGACTGTTTTTGCATGTGTTCAGCCAATCGTTTTTGGATGAATTGCACCGCATCCTGGATATCATCTGTAATTAACCCAACCGAGCAAATTAGAAGATGCCGAATAAATCAATTTCGAAGGACATAGAAAAAACAGACTCTAACCTGTTTCATATTCCACCTCTGCTGAGTAGACTTCTGAAACGTTCATGTGGTGAGTGCAAAGTGACTCGATGTCGTGCAGCGGACAAGCAACAAAAACATTTCTGCGATCACGGGTCACGATACACGACCTATGGATGCACTTGTAAGAGAATTGACTAAACACTTCAGGCAAGCCCAAGTATTTTATTACTACGAAATTTGTATCAACTAGTTGTGACATTTCGATTAATTTGAGTTTAACGTTTCGTCTTATTGGAAGTCAAAGTGGTATTAAGACGAAAACAATCTCTTCTCATGACTTCTATGACCCGACGAGGTGACATTTGTTCAGATAAACATTTTGCTGCGATAACAGAGATGCTGCAGAACGTCGAACAGACAAAATGAGTCTCACCTTAACGTGTCTTCTATTCTCCCCAAGGTGACTTTCAATGAATATAATTTTGTACTGTTCTCATTTACAGCCATGATTTTTAACGATGTTTTAGGTTGAAGTGCTACTTCTCTAACTGATGAACCATCGTTGCATTGAAAGCTATTTCATTTACAATGCATACCAAAGGCATATTCGAAATTCCTTTGTAAAAGCTACTCAGAACCAAATAAATACAAAACTGACTACGCAGTTATATTGTGTTAGGGACAATTTGATGGTGACTCATTGCAAACCATAATGTTCCATTTAAACTAAATGAAACAACATGATAACAAATTACAGTAAATTACTCACACTAGCACGTAATGAACTGTGCAAGGTTATCAGAAAAGTATTGAGTGATATATTACTAAGCGACTAGGGCATGGAATACCGGCATGATTTTCATACCGGTATTGATACCGGTATTTAAATTTCAATTACCGGTATACCGAAATTTCGGTATTTTTTCGGTATTTTTTTAAATACTGCTATTTCTGTTTAAATGATTCCAAGAACGATTAGTAAGTCTCGTTTGCGGAAGGTGTTTAAAGCAGTTTTCTACACTGTATTGCAGAAACACTTCAACTATTTATCAACTCCCGAGAAACCACAAAATGTAATGGATTTGTAAATAAGAATACTAAAGAAAATACGTTATTTGATAAATTCAATATTTATATTATTTCATTATCATAAATATTAATCAAATAGGTATAAAAATCAGTCTGAATCTCTAATGATAAGAAAACATGTAACGAAAGTTTCGAACATCTCTCTGAATTACAGATTATACTATGAATACGAACGTATTGTTAAATGAAAATCAAATTGCAAATGAAGGTACCGTAGAAAGTAGTTATTTAAAAAAACCAAAATGTAGGCGCAGGTGAAATTTAACAAAAGTCCATCCATCAGGCAGATCGCGTTTGTTGAAAGATAGAACGAAAAGAAAGCACAACGCGTCAAAATGATAAGCGATGATCTTATTTTGTTACATATGTAACTTGCAGCTGAAAAGGCTCTTTCGGATTAAACGCTCGTAGGAGGAGTGCTAAGTGGTACTTGTAAGCTGTGTCCAAAAATCTGCCTCTAGTATCTCCATTTTCATACAATGTGTCACGGGTGTGATTGTTCGATTGAAGGTTGCGTAGAGAGGATCAAAAGTGACCAGGTTTGCAGTTCACGAATATCCGGATTTATTTTACTTTACAAGAATGTATTACATGAAAAGGTTGTCCTTAGGTTGAGCCTATAACGGGGCGGGGTTCGGGAGCGACTGCCGAGCCGAGCCCAGTGCAATGGCAAGCTGCATACGCAGCGCAAATATAATAAAAGTACATGTCGCTGCAAATGTATTTTTTTTTATTTTTTTATGCACAATTGGTAAACCCTTGACAACATCTCACCTGGTGGTAAGTGACGATGTTGCCGAAGATGGAAGCGGGCTTACCAAGATTCCCCAACGCAATGGGGAACTGGCTATCTTATCTTCATGCCGGAACACACCAATGATATCAACATTGATATTTGGCGGCAAGACTTAGATAAGATGGTGGTAGCTAGCCAGGCGGGCTTAGAAAATGCCCTACCACCAACCAAACTGAGTCTTACAATTGACCCCGCCGGGAATCGAACCCACGACCTCCTGTGTAAAGCCAGTGAACTTTGCCTCTGAGCTACGGAGGCGGTAATTTCAATACGAATTAGTGTTTGAGTATTATTTTCTTTTTCCTCTCCGATTTGGGATCTTTTTTGCTTTTAGGTCATAGATTTTTCCATTGCTTTATTAAGTTCTTTTTCCATCACAGATGAAATACTGCTACCTGTGTCATCACCACTTAATCCCTTTTCAGTAGAAACATAAGCGGCAGCAGGTGTGCTCATCGCAGTTGTATTTTGTAGATAGTGCTCTGGCAAACATTGAACAAGTTCAGTAATTGAAGTAATCATTTCATAACAGCTCATTCTAGGAAACTCACTCATTCTAGGAATATTTCAAAGAAAATGCAGAGAAACTCAGCTCACTCTGCGTTTCTCTGCATTTTCTTTGAAATATTCTTCTGGGTTTCCACTGTGATCTTGACTATTTTCAAGCTCTTTTGAATATAATGCAGGAATTCAAACTCCTCTTGGGAAAAATTTATAGCAGAGTTGAAATCTATCAGAACTTTTTTCAATTTCAATTTAGTCAGTTAAATCTCTCTATCTTGTCGGCTAGACTGGACCAACGAGTTTTGCAGTCCAAAACTAAGGCCAGTTCGCGGCCTTCTTGGTCTCTTACATATTTTTGTAAAGCGTCATTTCATGTTGTAGATCTCAAAAACATTTTTATCACAGAGCGTGTTTTCTTGATCACACTACCATATTCTAAGTTTAAACATGGCGCCGAAACCTCAATAAATGTGAATATTTCATTGTCACCGTCTTCATCTTCACTATAATCGTTATCTGACTCATCTGATGTTTCATTTTCATCGTGTTCTGTGGTGGTGGCGGCTTTTCAATACAATACGTCTGACACTCCAAGATGTATCCCATGTGCTAGACAGATTTGATGAAACGCCTCTATATCCTCGGCCTCATCTTTAAACACATTAATTTCTTTACAGTTCCTAAGCAGACGCCGACAAACTTGAAAATCGGGAGACATTTGTTCGAAATCGGTATTTTATTTGTAGAAGTAAAAAAATAGATACAAAACTGAAAGCAATATAATAAAATACCACCTAGATACTAGCTATAATAATATGCATGTAGCATTATGTTTTGCGTAGTTGATTTTGTGGTGATTTTTTCTGTAATCGTGATTATTCGTGTTTCGTGTCATATAATATGATAACTCATCTGCAGTATGAACAACAACTATGAACCATAGAAATCGAGCGTTCTACATAGTCTCTAAACACCCTTGCAAAAATAGGTCACTTTTTTGAAATACCGAAATAACGGTATTTTATCCTCAAATACCGGTATCAAAATACCGAAAAATACTATCGGTATACCGGTATTTCGGTATACCGGTATACCGGTATCCATGCCCTATAAGCGACAGAACCAACGCAATGATCTAACACTTATCCCTTAACACCTGTACAACTTTTATTAAATATCCTAAAAAATCAAATTGTTTTGTGTCTAGAGTAGTTTGCCCTTGACCGATAGTGAATTTGAATTCGAGACCTGCAAGTCAAGTTTCGACAGCGCAAAAAGTTTAACCACGTGAAACATATTTGTTTTCTCGTAACACAAGTCTCGTAATAGTGAATTTGCAAGTGGATATTTAGATACTCATCTAGACACTCAGTGCGACATCAAACGTACTTCCGCAAAAGCAAAGTTCGGCGCTAGATTTATTGCAAGGAAATTTTTATGCAAATTAAACGCCAAGTATTTTCGAAATTTCTACTTGAAGAACTATCCTAGTAGCGCTAGAACGCGCGCCGTTTAGTCACAGATGAGATACAAGTAGGATACAAGTTACTTTTAGTTAGTGATATAGATAGTCGCCGCCAGCAATTCGCGCGCCGCCGCCTGTGTACGCGGTTATAACCGTTAAGTCGTGCGACTTAATACCCATGTTTTCGTGTATTGTCCGACAGTCGGAAGGAGTAGGTAAATAAACGCATGTATTTACGTTTTTTAAGGAAGTTCAATATCTGTAACGAAGTAACTAGTAGCTCATCTGTGGTAGTAGTAGCAACTTTTTAAGTCTCGAATCTCACGTATCGACGTCTCGTGAAAATACCGGACCAAGAAAAATACAATCGGTGGAAAAGAATATGAATATAAGATTTAAACGAGTAGATTTTTAGAGGTTATTTTTGGAGTTTCCTCCTTAAGAATCGATTTTCATAATATATAAGGTGTGTAATGTGTGTGTGTAATGTGTCTGTAATGTGTATGTAATATGTGTATTGTATGTAATTTGTGTATTGTGTGTAATGTATGTGTAATGTTTATAATGTAATGTATGTAGTGTGTGTAATGTGTGTGTGTGTGTAATTAGTTTGTAATGTGTGTGTAATTTGTATAATGTGTGTAGTGTGTGTGTAATGTGTGTATGTGTAATATTTGTGAGTGTGTAATGTATGCAAAGTGTGTGTAATGTGTGTGTGTGGGTGTGTGTGTACGTACGTAGGTATGTGTGTATGTATGTATGTATATTTATTTCTTCGGCTCGTCCTGTAGCCTAAACGGCTAGATGGATTTTTGGAGTGTGAGGTGTCGTTAGATTTGTCTTGTCAGAATTGTAAAAAAGTGGTCGCAATTTAAACTTTTTAGTTACTGGACCGCTTGCTTCCAAAATTTGAGGTTCCCAGAGGTCCTTTTTCACGAATCCGTTTTCAGAATTGAAGAAAAGTAGCCGCCATTTTGAACTTTTTAGTTACTGGACGGTATGCTTCCAAAATCGATATCTGAGGGTCCTGAAGTCCCATATAACGAATCCGTTGTCAGAATGGACGAAAGTGGCCGCCATTTTGATTTTTTTACTTACTGGACCGATTGCTTCCAAAATCGATATCTGAGAGTCGCTGAGGTCCCTAATCACGAATCCGTTTTCAGAATTGAAAAAATTGGCCGCCATTCTCCAACACATTTATAATCGTTAGTGACGAGTTAGTCCAGTCGTGCGTCGGAGCTGACACACACACTTTTTTTAAGGTGGTTTCTTCCAAAGAAATAAAGGACATCGCGTAGTTAAAAAAAAGTGGTGTCAACTACACCAACAAGACCGAACCTTCTAAATAAAAAGTGGTGTCAACTACAGCAACAAGACCGAACCTTCTTCAACTACACCAACAGGACCGAACCTTCTAAATAAAAAGTGGTGTCAACTACACCAACAAGAACGAACCTTCTAAATAAAATTAAAAGTTATTAGGTGTCCTACCTAAGTACTCTAATAGGTATTTAAAAATATTTATTACACTTTATCAATTACATAATGAAATTTTAAAAGTTTTTATGATTTTAATTCAAAGATCGCGCGCAAGCGGAGAATCCGCTGAGCAGCGCGGTCGGCGAGCGCGGCGGCGCGCGCACCCGGCATCGGCAGCCCGCCGCCGCCGCGCGCCGTCCAGCGCTCGCGCAGCCGCGACCCGCCCGCGCCCTCTTCCAGCTGGGTTATCCAACTTTCTATCTCCCAATCCTCTGAAAACAATAAAAACATAATTAGTGCTTGCGTGCGACAAGGGGAGTTTCGTATGCAACATTAGCGCACCGCGCGCCGCTATCTGAATTTAAATATTTATTGTTTTGCAGCTAAGAAATTATAACATATCTAGAAAGTTTACTATCGAACTGTGGCCTTGCCCATAAACGGTCAGAGCGAGAAAACTTTGGTTCTACTCTGTCACTTTCGTACGATTGCTATACTAAAAAAACCGGCCAAGTGCGAGTCGGACTCACGCTAAGTAGGGTTCTGTAGTCTTTTAAAAAAATAAATGTGGGTATATTTGTTCACGACTGTTTGTGAAATAAAGTTTTGTTTGATTGTGTTTCATCTCCCATTTAGCTAGGATAGTTTATATAAGTAATTTCGTGTTATTTTATGTAATAGGCAGGTAATAAGTAGTTAGAGATGTACATATTTAGCTTATAGGGCCTTAAGTATTAGCTACTAACATTGCTTGTTTACATGCTCTGTATTAGCTTAGGTATCGTAGTTGTAAGGTTCCTTTTGTGTTCTATATCTGTCTATTAAGTAAATAAATGAGTTCGTGTGTCTGTCTTTTATTGGGAATGACAAAAGAGGCTAAGTGAACTAAGTGATCAGCGAGCCGTGGACCAGCATCACTTTGTCATCAACTACTCAACAGGCTAAGCGAGCTATCAACTACAATTAAAAAACTAAAACTTCAAGTAAGTCATCATGGACAAACTTCAACTTCAACTATTTTATTTTGAGAGCATCAAAACTATAACAAAAGATGGGGAGTCCCGAAAAACTCAGGACTAATTTTATCTCTGGAAGGTCAGTGGCAAGATTTTGACGGCCGAAACTCTGAACTAATCGATGAACTAGAACTACTAGAAGACGAAACTGTTCCATACTTCGTAGATGACACTCACAACAAAACTAAACAACTTTACGAGTCAACTATAACAGATATGGAAACAAGGCTGAAGAAACTGCAGTTCGACCTAACTAGCACATTGAAAGAAGATGCAAGGGATGAAAATAAAACTTTGCTAAGTAAACAGGAGTGCAACTTCAAGGCAGCTCACGATTGCGAATTGCGTAAGTATATATACGTACGTATGTACGTATGTAGGTATGTATGTACCTATTTTGAAATGGTTGGGCTGGGCTCGTTCGGTCGATTGAATCACTGATTTAAAACTTAAAATTGAGTTTTAAAAATAATACTTGTCTCATACATAATGTTCATATTGCACGATAATGGGTAACAAGTCTGAACAACCTGTATACACACAGTGTGGTGCTCCGTGCTCCGTGCTCCGTGCTACAAGCACTTCGATGGCGTAATGAACATTGATGTAGTACTAAATAATAGTTTTCAAGCATTTTAAACCGAAAATTTGGGTTAAAAACGGTTTTAAACCGACCGATTGAATTCGTTTTAAGCCACCTTTACATCTATAGGGACGGCTGATCGCAATCTTACTTGTATGTGTTAAAATAAAGCTGTAGTTATAAAAAAAAAAACAATTAAGTAGGTACCACATAGGGTGAGCCAAGAAATAAGCGGCAGATGAGAGCAGGTTCGGTGCGCGAGTAGCACGCGGTGCGCGCGCGCGGCCCCGTGGAGCGGCCCGCCCAGCTGCTGCGCGCGCACGGCCGCGCGCCCCGAGCAGCGCGCGCCGCACTCGTACGACACGCTGTACCACCAATGCGTGTAGTTGCCGCCCTCTTCCTCCAACGTCCACAAGCCTCTGCAACACGTTACAAAGAGGCCATCGAAGTAATAAGTACTACAGAGATGCTACTGTTAGGGTATCGCAGTCACCCTAGGAACCCTTACAGTTTTGCCGCGTTCGTGTGCCAGTCTGTCCGTCCTTTGGGTTATCACTGTGATATGTTTTTACCAAAATGTGACGTAATGCCTATTTTAAGGGTTCCCGTACTTCAAAAGGGAAAAAAGGGTTATTATCATCTGTCCTGTACAATAAGAACCAAAAGACATCAACGCGAGCTACGAAAACATCCTTTTTTGTCATTCAGTTACTCCTTAGCGCGAGTACGTATCACACTTGGCTGATTTTTATTATTTTCTGTTTTACTTCGGTATTAGTACTAGAAATCGGAATAATATAGATTAGCACTATAACCACACTAAGTTTCGAGCCTGTATGTAATTACCGTTTTTACGATAGAGCTAAATAAAAATCCTTCTAAAGACTTATAAATAACACTTTTTTTATATTGCGACCCCCCCCCCCCCCCTATTTTTTACGCATTCTAATTTTTAGTATTTTTCTGTTATAGCGGCTACAGAAATACAGATTCTGTAGAAATTTCAACTGTCTATCTATTACGGTTTATGAAATACAGCCCGCTGACGGACAGACAGACAGACAGACAGCGGAGGGAGGTTTAGCGATAGGGTATCCGTTGGTCACCCGTTGGGAGTAGTACGGAACCCTAAAAAAAACGATGATAACGAAAACAAATCAAGTTTCAATTCTCACATCAAATAAAACGCAAAATAATTGGAAACGGTAAACACGTTAAAAACCCGACTCGAGGCACGTGGCGCGGCCCCGCTCGGGGAGTAAGGGATAGGTCCAATTATATAACTAGAGAGCCAAGCCAACCTCACCCGCACTGGTACTCCCTGCTAAACAACTGGCGACTCTTTAGGCGGTAGACTCCGGCCGCGGCTTGTCACCACTCACCACCCTCAATGCAAAGTTTAATGCTTAATGCCTCTAAGACACAGGCGTGTCTTTATTCCGCCAAAAGGAGTCCTTTCACCTTGACTCCAACTCTTACGAATGAATCGATATTCAGATATCTGATCACCTGGAGATATAGCGGTTTAACGCCTAATCTTAATTTCGGTCGTTACATTGGGTCCAAGGATAAAGTTGCTACAATGAAGCTCGGCATGCTCTCTAAGGTGAGACGGTACTTCACACCTGGACAGCTGCTTACCTTATATCAAAGTATGTATGTCGCAGCCATCTGTTTAAATCTGCCATTTGATTAAAATACTAGCCTGTTGATTGAATGGCGTCATTCAATTGAATGACTTTTATTCAGTTGAAAATATAGGACAACTGGCCAAGTCGTTGAATGCAACGTTCAATAAATGCTAAAATGACTTTTAACCAAGTCGTAACAACGAAATTCCGAATAAAACCGATGATTTCTTCTTCTGTTTTTGATGTCAATTACTCCTAAACGACAGAAAACTCAAGGTTGGAAAAAAATACCCTTAGTTTTGACGATGTACCTTAAAGTCAAAAGCTATTAGAAATACGATTAAGCAGTTTTGGTCCGATAGAAAAAAATTCAAAGATAGGTCTACACCGTTACTTTCAACTCTAGTTATGACGAATATTTTGAAGTATAAATTTTGAAAAATACACCAAGTTTTTTTATAATAAGTAATACAAAGTGAGTAATGTTTTTTTATTCTTTCATTGTAGTTTTTGATTGAAACGAAAAAACATTGAAAAAGTGTGGTTATTTTCTTTACTCTTTACACGTAAAGAAAAAGACAGAGACAAATGTTCCAATCAATACCTCGCCTTAACAATGTGGTCCAGATCGTGAGCGTTTCGACAAGGGTAGCACACTCGTACCTTATACTCAGAATCACCAAACGGTATTCGATGAAGGTCATACAGCTATACGCGCCGACCACGGAACACTCCGACGACGAGGTAGAGACTATGTATGAGGACATCTCTACAGCCTTACTTAGCAACGGGACCCATTATACCGTTGTTATGGGAACTTCAACGCGAAACTGGGCAAGCGAAGCGACGGTGAGCTGAGAGTGGGGCAATGTGGATACGGAGTAAGAAATGCACGTGGCCAGATGCAGGCCGTTTTTATGGAGAAGGAGAGACTTTTTATTATGAACTCCTTCTTCAAAAAGTCAAAACAGCGGAAGTGGACATAGTTGCATCCCAATGGCGTAACGAAGAACGAGATTGACTTCATGTCGACAAGGAAGCAAATATTCAATGATGTCTCTGTGATCAATTCAGTCAAAACAGGAAGCGATTTAGAGGCAGGTTGAATCTAAAGACCAAGCTAGAAAGATGTCAACTGAACTCAGTATCGGCAACAAAACAGGCAGATCTCTAAGTCCCTGACTCGCGATTTGCGCCAGTATTATACAAATTGTATTAAAGAGGCGATTGAGCACAACAAAGGCTCAAAAGTGTTCGCGAGAGTTCTGTCTGTTAGACAAAGCAAACTGACCAAGCTGAAGACTGAGGATGGCAGGATCGTATCGTCTAAGACTGAGTTGCTGGAAGAAGTTGAGAAGTTCCACGGACAATTTACAAGACTACACGTTTGCCTGTCAGCGATCTGGCTAAAGACCCAAGAGCCAGACTAACCCGACACTATACCGAAGATTGAAGATTGCCTATTAGGTAATCTTGTTTTGTACACAATAAACTGTTTAATGAATAAACAAATAAATAAAATTATGTTAAATGTATGTGTCGCACCCACCCCTCTAAAGGTTGGAGACTACACTGGAAGTTGTTGACAAATATGTATACCAGGGACAAACAGTCCAGCTAGGTAGGTCCAACTTCAAGAAAGAGATCAATCGACGTATCCAACTCGGCTGGCCAGCGTTCGGGAAGCTTCGCAATATCTTCAAATACCGCAGTGTCTCAAGACTAGGTCTTTGACCAGTGTGTGTGGCCAGTGATGACTTACGGAACTCAGACATGGTCGCTTACTATGGGCCTCATAAGAAGGCTCAAGGTCACCCAAAGGGCAATGGAGCGTGCTATGTTCGAATTTTCTCTGCGTAATCGAATCAGAAACGAGGAGATCCGCAGGAGAACCAAAGTAACCGACATAGCTCACAGAATCACTAAACTGAAGAGGCAGTGGGCAGGGCACTTAGCTCGTAGAAAATATGGCCGTTGGGGCAGTAAAGTTCTCGAGTGGCGACCGCGCAGGAAAACGTAGCATAGGCAGGCCTCCCACGCGATGGACCGACGACCCGGTGAAGATAGCGGGAAGCCGATGGATGCGGGCAGCGCAGGACCGGTCGTCGTGGAAATCCTTGGGGGAGGCCTTTTTCCAGCAGTGTACGTTTTTCGGCTGATACAGGTCCGCTCATGTATGAAGTACTTTTATAAGTTTTTACTTAGTAAGTACAAACGCACGATAGGAATTATAAAGTAGGAAAATGATGTCTCAGAGCGAATCACTCACAGGTGTGGAAATATCTTGGGATGATTGGTGAAGTCAGCGAGGGCGTGTGCGAGCGCGTGGGGGGGCAGGTGCGGGAACTCTGCGGCGGCGGCGGCGCGCGCTGGGCCCGCCAGCGCCGCCGCTGCGCACAGCAGCGCCGCGCACCCCGCCGCCAGCCAAAGCGCGCGCCGCCGCCGCCGCCAGCGCGTCCTCCCGCTCCACATGTCAACAACATTCCTGTCAAAAACAAAAAGTTCGCCAACATGTTCAATCGTATGTCCTGTAAGTACCGGAGAGGATATAGTAAGTAGATATTTACGATATCCTCTTTAATCATATCAGCTCATATACGTCCCCACCGAGGGGCTCGAGCCTACCCTGAATTAGGGCGATCAGGCCTAAGTCGACCACGCGGGCCCAGTGCGTATTTACTTAGCGGTCCCCCTACGCGACGACTCTCTTGGATCAAAATATTACTAAGTACATATATGAAACAAAAAGGGCCAATACATTTTACTTTCGAGAGGTATTTGTCGGGGCTTTTTCAATTTTTAATTTAATTAATAATTCGTGCTTTTTAAACTTTACATACATATTACATACAATAGACCACATTTACAAAAATAGTTTCCGGGACGAAACGCGACATTGCGACACGAAATTTAGCCTATTTTGAATCGATCAAACCTGTGGAAGTTGCTCACCTCCCTTGTCTGAAGCTGCAGTTAAATGTTTTATAGCTGTAAACTTCAAATAAATTGGTCCTGTGAAAGTTTTTAACTTTTTCATACCTCTGCCTCTGCCTCAGCAGATTCCAGGAGATGCTGCAGCATCAGGGTTACCATATTATATATAACATCTATTCATTAAAACTATTCTAATGAACCCAAACACGATACCTACTTCTACCACAGTAGGTATTACGATATTGCCTAATGCTGTGTTTGAGGAGTTGGGTATTCTGCCGATTCCAGGAGATGCTGCAGAATCAGGACAAGGTTACCATGTTCCATGTAACACCTATTCATTGAGACTATTCCAATGAACCCAAACACGATACCTCCGCTGTAAGTTGGTAAGAAGTTGGGTATCCTGCAGATTACAGGAGATGCTGCAGCATCAGGTCAAGGTTACCATTTTCTATCTAGCACTATTCATTAAGCCCAAACACAATACCTCTGCTGTAAGTTGGCGTTGAATTGGGTATCCTGCAGATTCCAGAAGATTCTGCAGCATCAGGTCAAATTTACCATGTGCTATCTAATATCTATTCATTGGGAATATTCAAATGGGCCCAAACACAATGCCTCTGCTGTAAGTTGGTGAGGAGTTGGGTATCCTGCAGATTCCAGATGCTGCAGCATCAGGTCAAGGTTACCATGGTTTTGCAACATTATTACAGTAATAGGGCACCAAATTTTGAATCAATCAGACCTGTATAAGTTGCCCACATCCCTTCATCACCTAGATAAGAGCTGATAATTCTCAAACGGCTGAACATATCTTGATCAGTTATAGCTAAGAACCACGTTACCGCAAGGAAACTTGCTTGAACGTTAAAAAAACCGCATCAAAATCGGTCCATCCGTTCGAGAGCTACGATGCCACAGACAGACAAACACACACACAGATATTGGCGTCAAATTTATAACACCCTTCTTTTTGTGTCGGGGGTTAAAAAAGAGTATTTTTCAGTTCCCCGGGAACTGTATCGGACTATGTGATTTTCGCGGATAAAGAGTAGCCTATGTTCTTCCTAGTGCCATAGGCTACCTGTATGCCAAATTTCATCAAGATTGGTCAAGATGTTAAAGCGTGAGAAGGTAACAAAAAAACACATTATAATAATTTTATTAAGGATTGTAGAAATATAAGACTCATCTGTGGTATTAATTGAATTAGGGTCCAGACACACGGATTGCATTCCAGTTGCAAATGCGCAGTTTGGATGCAGTTGAAGCACAGAAATGCAGTCCGTGTGGCTGGACCCTTAGGTATACCTACAGACACACATCAAGAGCATTACGATGGGAGTGATGGGAGCGGTGCTCGTGCGCGGTACGACTCGCTCGGTGCTCGCTCGTCTTATCTGACCAAAACATATTTATCTCGTTTAGTTCCGGTGCCTACACAAAATCGGGAATTTGCTTTCAAATGGAGTTTTTGGGATGTATAGATACATATACATACTTAGGTGGCTGTTATGAATATGTCTTATTTTTAGATTGGACATTACTTAGTTCCTCTATCTGAAATCATCGCACACAGTAGGACTTACTCACTTCATCATCTCTCCGGGGGTGTACTATAAACAGCAGATACTCCTTCACAGGAAGCTGGTCGAGTCGCGCGCTCGCAGTACAGTGTGCCCGTGCCCCCGTGCCCGTGCCCAAGGCAAACTGAACAGACGAGCGTCGCGAGCGCGCCCGCCGCGCCGGAAACGCACAGATAGCAGCGCCCCGCCCGCACTAGTACGAGTAGCTACGTATAACATGATGTACTAACAACATTGCTGTGGGATCTGTTAACTGTGGCCCCGGGGCTTCTGCTCGTCATACTGAACAACTGTTCCCGAGAGGCACCCCCCCACGCCCTCTACTCCCACCCACACTCAACTCGCAAAACAACTTCATCTAACTGACCAATTAAGTGCATTTATGTACATACCTACTTACAGAGTACTTTTTTTAGAATTCCCTGCAGTCGGTTTCCTTGTGTAATTTGTTCAGTATGATGGGCAGAAGCCCCGGATATCCGGTCCTACACTAATGTTGTCCCACCCGTATATTTCATTCATGTGTCGGACAGAATATACTCGCACCTACTTGCTCGTAGCAACCCGACACGTACGAGTATGCCACGTCAAGGTTTCAGTTTTACGAAAAGATAGGACAGGGCGGCGCAGCCGGGGGGGAGGCGCTAACGTGCATTGTGCGCGATCATGGGGCTGCTCCGCCCTTCCGGCAACCCTCCTCCTTTACCGCCTCCGTAGCCCAGCGGCAAAGTTCACTGGCTTTACACAGGAGGTCGCGGGTTCGATTCCCGGCGGGGTCAATTGTAAGACTCGGTTTGGTTCGTGGAAGGGCATATTCTAAGCCCGCCTGGCTAGCTACCCCATCTTAACTAAGTCTTGCCGACAAATATCAATGTTTATATCATTGGTGTGTTCCGCCATGAAGATAAGATAGCCAGTTCCCCATTGCGTTGGAGAATCTTGGTAAGCCCGCTTCCATCTTCGGCAACATCGTCACTTACCACCAGGTGAGATGTTGTCAAGGGCTTACCAATTGTGAATTAAAAAAACCCGCCGAAAATTACACTAAATCTACGAAAAGTAAGTTTAAAATGAGGCGCTTTATACTACGCTCCGAAAACCTTTGTGCTAATCACTTACACGGAAACTAACGAAATAAATGCTCAATTAAAACGTAATGACTTGATTTTATACTGTGTTGGAGCACTGCGATGAGTGATGAGCGATCAGTCAGATAACACGACAGTATCGTCATCGAACCTAACGAATCTCTTGTCGCTCGCTCGACTCGGGTCCGCCGCCGCCGCGCCGCCGCCGCCGCCGCCGCCGCCCAGGTGTCTGTCGTGACTCATGTCAAACCTTTGTCGCCTCGTCCCTCGCTAGTCGCTACTCACCTAACCGCCCCGACTGTGTGCGACGGGGAAGATGGGGAACTAATCGGCTTCGGGGTGGTCGGTCAAGGGTGCGTTTGGTCACAGTGTACGTTTGGCCAATGGTGTGTGGTGTGTACCGTCAAAATGTCGTATTGTCTACATGTCTGTTTGTCAATGTTTCTCATAGTCAAAGTTTCATGATAATAACTCCTAGATACTCGATTATGTTTTATCAGAAGTCCCATCTTCATGTCATAAAAAACCATTGCAAAGCGTTTCTGTTTGTTTAAAATTGAGTTTTTCATCAATAAGTACACCAAGGTATTTCAAAGTGATAGATCTACAAACCTTTTCGCAAGAACATTTTGAAGCGTGTTGGCTATTTAAAGGGCAGGTGTGAACGGTTATGTCTGCAAAGTTAGATGGTGATGACGCTCGAGTTTCATGAAAACAAAGAAATTTTGTTTTTGGTTAAGTGTAAGCAGATTATTTTGTAGCCAACCCAGCGACGTGTCTCATTCCGCGCTCAGCTGATTCAGTTACTTGTGCCCAATTTTTGCCAGAAATAATCGCTGTTTCATCTGCATAGCATATATATCGTAATTTGACATTTTAGCATTTGTTAAGTCATTTATATAGAGTAAAACGCTAAACACGTTAAAAAACCGACTTCCATCGCAACAAATTAGTACATTTTTGCATTATTATTTTTGGTTTTTGTTAATTTTCAAAATCGGTGTAGTGATTTTGATAAAATTTATATGGGACCACACGGGAAGCACTAGCTTTCAAATAAAAAAAGAATCATAAAAATCGGTTCACCCAGTCAAAAGTTCTGAGGTAACAAACATAAAAAAAAACATACAGACGAATTGAGAACCTCCTCCTTTTTGGAAGTCGCTTGATAAGGAGTGTGGGACCCAAAATGCTGTCTTGCGGCACTCCGAAATTTGTTTGTTTTGGATCACTCTTGTCTTGGTCAACTTTAATGCACTGAGTGCGGTTTTCTAGGTAACTCCAAGTCCAGTCGAGGCTTTGTCCTCTGACACCTACCAATTCCATCTTCTTAACAGGATAGGAATGGAGACGGTATTGAAGGCATTTGCTAGATCAAGAAATACTCCTAAACTTGCTTGGCTTTTATCTAGGTGATTAGAAACGAGATTAGTTAAAAGTGCGACTGCGTCTTCTGTAGATCTCTGCTCGGAAACCAAATTATGAATCAGATATCATCATATCAGTTCGAGCCTGAATTAGGGCGATTGGGCCTTAGTCGACCACGCGGGCCCAGTGCGGGTTGGTCGACTTCACACACAACCTACGAGTTTCTCCGCAGGCGTGTACAGGTTTCCTCACGATGTTTTCCTTCACCGTAAGAGCGTCGGATAAACGTACAAAATCTAAATTCGAAATCACATTGGTACGTGTCAGGATTCGAACCACAACTTCGCGGCCAGGAGGCGGCGGCCCTAGCCGTTACGCCACCGACATAATCAGATATAATTTTATTTTTATCAAGGAAGTCGATTAATCTTTTGCTTACAATTTTTTCTCGAATTTTAGAAAAACACCCGATGAGAGATATTGGCCTATAGTAACTGGGGTCATATTTATTTCCAGCTTTGTATACTGGTGTTACCACAGCGGTTTTCCATTCAGTACGAAATATGACTTCTGAAAGGCTAAGGTTAAAAATAAAAGTTAAAGGAGGGATAATGTGACCCTTGACTGCTTTAAGTAGTTTATTGGTGACGCCATCGAGTGCCGAGTCCCGGGCACTGTCCGACTTCAGCCCCATTACAAGAGATTCTACTTCCATTACATCCGTCGGTGACAAAAGTTTATTGGTGACGCCATCGAGTGCCGAGTCCCGGGCACTGTCCGACTTCAGCCCCATTACAAGAGATTCTACTTCCATTACATCCGTCGGTGACAAAAGTTTATTGGTGACGCCATCGAGTGCCGAGTCCCGGGCACTGTCCGACTTCAGCCCCATTACAAGAGATTCTACTTCCATTACATCCGTCGGTGACAAAAGTTTATTGGTGACGCCATCGAGTGCCGAGTCCCGGGCACTGTCCGACTTCAGCCCCATTACAAGAGATTCTACTTCCATTACATCCGTCGGTGACAAAAGTTTATTGGTGACGCCATCGAGTGCCGAGTCCCGGGCACTGTCCGACTTCAGCCCCATTACAAGAGATTCTACTTCCATTACATCCGTCGGTGACAAAAGTTTATTGGTGACGCCATCGAGTGCCGAGTCCCGGGCACTGTCCGACTTCAGCCCCATTACAAGAGATTCTACTTCCATTACATCCGTCGGTGACAAAAGTTTATTGGTGACGCCATCGAGTGCCGAGTCCCGGGCACTGTCCGACTTCAGCCCCATTACAAGAGATTCTACTTCCATTACATCCGTCGGTGACAAAAGTTTATTGGTGACGCCATCGAGTGCCGAGTCCCGGGCACTGTCCGACTTCAGCCCCATTACAAGAGATTCTACTTCCATTACATCCGTCGGTGACAAAAGTTTATTGGTGACGCCATCGAGTGCCGAGTCCCGGGCACTGTCCGACTTCAGCCCCATTACAAGAGATTCTACTTCCATTACATCCGTCGGTGACAAAAGTTTATTGGTGACGCCATCGAGTGCCGAGTCCCGGGCACTGTCCGACTTCAGCCCCATTACAAGAGATTCTACTTCCATTACATCCGTCGGTGACAAAAGTTTATTGGTGACGCCATCGAGTGCCGAGTCCCGGGCACTGTCCGACTTCAGCCCCATTACAAGAGATTCTACTTCCATTACATCCGTCGGTGACAAAAGTTTATTGGTGACGCCATCGAGTGCCGAGTCCCGGGCACTGTCCGACTTCAGCCCCATTACAAGAGATTCTACTTCCATTACATCCGTCGGTGACAAAAGTTTATTGGTGACGCCATCGAGTGCCGAGTCCCGGGCACTGTCCGACTTCAGCCCCATTACAAGAGATTCTACTTCCATTACATCCGTCGGTGACAAAAGCAAAGATTGCGTGGGCGAAATAGAGGAAGTTACTTTTTCTGCAAGAGATTCTTTAATACAGTTTTTGGGTTCCATAGTTCAACAAGGATCGTTCATCTGTGAAGCACTGTTGAGTCAGTATCATAATATCAGCCGAAAAACGTCCACTGCTGGATAAAGGCCTCCCCCAAGGATTTCCACGACGATCGGTCCTGCGCTGCCCGCATCCATCGGCTTCCGGCGATCTTCACCAGGTCCTGTTGAGTTTTTAAATAGAACTCAGACATTCTTGTAGCTGGTGCCTCTAATTTTTTTTGGGATTTACATCTATCCATGTTCAAAAAAGTTATGAAGCTGAACGTTATGATGCTGACGGTTATGATGCTGGAACATAATCTTCATAGTCTGCAGCAAAAACTGATTGTGGCTCGACGGAACCCAGAGTGTCCTGAGGACTCGGGATGTTACGGAGCTTCGACTGCGACTTCGATAATACGGAACTTCCGATTGATATTATACCTCCGGTTCCGACTTCAGCTCCGACACTTTTAAATCGGAGGTTTTAATCGAAGGTCGAAACATAGCGGATAGCGGCGGCTGCAGGCGGCGGCGGTGGCGGGCGGCGGACGGCACGCTACCGCATGTCGCGCGGGGTACCCCCTCTCTCCAAATTATAGTAAGATGACTGAATAATGTTTTTACTATTTTATTAGGCTTGCCCTTAACACATCTCTCTTCTGCTATCAACTCCTACTACTCCGACTAACCAAATTTTAAAACTCCGACTTCGGTTCCGATAAAACCACATCCGCAACATCCCTACGAGGTCCTAAAACAGCCCTTCCGTGAGTTGTCTCTCTAGCTAGAGCAGCGGCGTGTACGTACAGGGCAGATGTGGGCAAGTGCCAGTAGCAGTAACGTGTACGCCAGGTTGTGGGAGATGCCAGTAGCGGGAACGTGTACCCACAGGTTATATGTAGGTGCCAGTAGCGGTAACGTGTACGCACAGGTTATCGGCAGGTGCCAGAAGCGGTGACGTGTACGCACAGGTTGTGGGCAGGTGCCAGTAGCGGTACCGTGTACGCACAGGTCGTGGGCAGGTGCCAGTAGCTTTGACGTGTACGCACAGGTTTTGGGCAGGTGCCAGTAGCGGTAATATGTACGCACAGGTCGTGGGCAGGTGCCAGTAGCGATAATGTTTACACACATGCTGTGGGCAGGTGCCAGTAGCGGTAACGTGTACGCACAGGTCGTGGGCAGGTGCTAGTAGCGATAATGTGTACACACAGGTTGTGGACAGGTGCCAGTAGCGGTAACGCGTACGCACAGGTCGTGGGCAGTTGCCAGTAGCGATAATGTGTACACACAGGTTGTGGACAGGTGCCAGTAGCGGTAACGTGTACGCACAGGTTGTGGGCAGGTGCCAGTAGCGGTAACGTGTACGCACAGGTTATAGGCAGGTGCCAGTAGCGGTAACGTGTACGCACAGGTTATGGGCAGGTGCCAGTAGCGGTAACGTGTACGCACAGGTTATGGGCAGGTGCCAGTAGCGGTGACGTGTACGCACAGGTTGTGGGCAGGTGCCAGTAGCGGTAACGTGTACGCACAGATCGTGGGCAGGTGCCAGTAGCGATAATGTGTACACACAGGCTGTGGGCAGGTGCCAGTAGCGGTGACGTGTACGCACAGGTTGTGGGCAGGTGCCAGTAGCGGTAACGCGTACGCACAGATCGTGGGCAGGTGCCAGTAGCGATAATGTGTACACACAGGCTGTGGGCAGGTGCCAGTAGCGGTGACGTGTACGCACAGGTTGTGGGCAGGTGCCAGTAGCGGTAACGTGTACGCACAGGTTGTGGGCAGGTGCCAGTAGCGGTAACGTGTACGCACAGATCGTGGGCAGGTGCCAGTAGCGATAATGTGTACACACAGGCTGTGGGCAGGTGCCAGTAGCGGTGACGTGTACGCACAGGTTGTGGGCAGGTGCCAGTAGCGGTAACGTGTACGCACAGATCGTGGGCAGGTGCCAGTAGCGATAATGTGTACACACAGGCTGTGGGCAGGTGCCAGTAGCGGTGACGTGTACGCACAGGTTGTGGGCAGGTGCCAGTAGCGGTAATGTGTACGAACAGGTTATAGGCAGGTGCCAGTAGCGGTAACGTGTACGCACAGGTTATGGGTAGGTGCCAGTAGCGGTAACGTGTACGCACAGGTTATGGGCAGGTGCCAGTAGCGGTGACGTGTACGCACAGGTTGTGGGCAGGTGCCAGTAGCGGTAACGTGTACGCACAGATCGTGGGCAGGTGCCAGTAGCGATAATTTATTTATTTATTTTATTTTATTCGGAAAACATACAGCTTTAACAACATAAGTATATAAAAAAAATGGTAGGCATCTAAAAAGCCATTATAAAGTTTTCGCCATTATAATGTGTACACACAGGCTGTGGGCAGGTGCCAGTAGCGGTGACGTGTACGCACAGGTTGTGGGCAGGTGCCAGTAGCGGTAACGTGTACGCACAGATCGTGGGCAGGTGCCAGTAGCGATAATGTGTACACACAGGCTGCGGGCAGGTGCCAGTAGCGGTGACGTGTACGCGCAGGTTGTGGGCAGGTGCCAGTAGCGGTAACGTGTACGCACAGGTTATAGGCAGGTGCCAGTAGCGGTAACGTGTACGCACAGGTTATGGGCAGGTGCCAGTAGCGGTGACGTGTACACACAGGTTATGGGCAGGTGCCAGTAGCGGTAACGTGTACGCACAGGTTGTGGGCAGGTGCCAGTAGCGGTAACGTGTACGCACAGATCGTGGGCAGGTGCCAGTAGCGATAATGTGTACACACAGGCTGTGGGCAGGTGCCAGTAGCGGTGACGTGTACGCATAGGTTGTGGGCAGGTGCCAGTAGCGGTAAAGTGTACGCACAGATCGTGGGCAGGTGCCAGTAGCGATAATGTGTACACACAGGCTGTGGGCAGGTGCCAGTAGCGGTGACGTGTACGCACAGGTTGTGGGCAGGTGCCAGTAGCGGTAACGTGTACGCACAGGTTATGGGCAGGTGCCAGTAGCGGTAACGTGTACGCACAGGTTATGGGCAGGTGCCAGTAGCGGTAACGTATACGCACAGGTTATGGGCAGGTGCCAGTAGCGGTGACGTGTACGCACAGGTTGTGGGCAGGTGCCAGTAGCGGTAACGTGTACGCACAGATCGTGGGAAGGTGCCAGTAGCGATAATGTGTACACACAGGCTGTGGGCAGGTGCCAGTAGCGGTGACGTGTACGCACAGGTTGTGGGCAGGTGCCAGTAGCGGTAAAGTGTACGCACAGGTCGTGGGCAGGTGCCAGTAGCGATAATGTGTACACACAGGCTGTGGGCAGGTGCCAGTAGCGGTAACGTGTACGCACAGGTTGTGGGCAGGTGCCAGTAGCGGTAACGTGTACGCACAGATCGTGGGCAGGTGCCAGTAGCGATAATGTGTACACACAGGCTGTGGGCAGGTGCCAGTAGCGGTGACGTGTACGCACAGGTTGTGGGCAGGTGCCAGTAGCGGTAACGTGTACGCACAGGTCGTGGGCAGGTGCCAGTAGCGATAATGTGTACACACAGGCTGTGGGCAGGTGCCAGTAGCGGTAACGTGTACGCACAGATCGTGGGCAGGTGCCAGTAGCGATAATGTGTACACACAGGCTGTGGGCAGGTGCCAGTAGCGGTAACGTGTACGCACAGATCGTGGGCAGGTGCCAGTAGCGATAATGTGTACACACAGGCTGTGGACAGGTGCCAGTAGCGGTGACGTGTACGCACAGGTTGTGGGCAGGTGCCAGTAGCGGTAACGTGTACGCACAGGTCGTGGGCAGGTGCCAGTAGCGATAATGTTTACACACAGGCTGTGGGCAGGTGCCAGTAGCGGTAACGTGTACACACAGGCTGTGGGCAGGTGCCAGTAGCGGTGACGTGTACGCATAGGTTGTGGGCAGGTGCTAGTAGCGGTAACGTGTACGCACAGGTCGTGGGCAGGTGCCAGTAGCGATAATGTGTACACACAGGCTGTGGGCAGGTGCCAGTAGCGGTGACGTGTACGCACAGGTTGTGGGCAGGTGCCAGTAGCGGTAACGTGTACGCACAGGTCGTGGGCAGGTGCCAGTAGCGATAATGTGTACACACAGGCTGTGGGCAGGTGCCAGTAGCGGTAACGTGTACGCACAGATCGTGGGCAGGTGCCAGTAGCGATAATGTGTACACACAGGCTGTGGGCAGGTGCCAGTAGCGGTAACGTGTACGCACAGATCGTGGGCAGGTGCCAGTAGCGATAATGTGTACACACAGGCTGTGGACAGGTGCCAGTAGCGGTGACGTGTACGCACAGGTTGTGGGCAGGTGCCAGTAGCGGTAACGTGTACGCACAGGTCGTGGGCAGGTGCCAGTAGCGATAATGTTTACACACAGGCTGTGGGCAGGTGCCAGTAGCGGTAACGTGTACACACAGGCTGTGGGCAGGTGCCAGTAGCGGTGACGTGTACGCATAGGTTGTGGGCAGGTGCCAGTAGCGGTAACGTGTACGCACAGGTCGTGGGCAGGTGCCAGTAGCGATAATGTTTACACACAGGCTGTGGGCAGGTGCCAGTAGCGGTGACGTGTACGCACAGGTTGTGGGCAGGTGCCAGTAGCGGTAACGTGTACGCACAGGCTGTGGGCAGGTGCAAGTAGCGGAAACGAACGCCATGATGGGCTGTATAAAATTAATATAAAAATGAAATAAAAATCGAAACAAGTCTGAATAAAATAAAAGTTTACACAACTAAAACAGCAAGAACTAAAAGAAAGAAAGAACAAGAAATTCTTGTTCGCTACTTTTTCGTAGTCGGGTATGACTTCAAGCGGGAACTCTTATTTTCATACTTTTCCATAGTCGGGTTTTGGTTTTTTAACTTTTATTTTATTTCCATATTTTTTGTGCTCAGAGTAGAACGCCGCCCCACCTCGCTACCCGCGGCCGCGTGTCGTGTCGCTTGATAGTAGCGCGCGTACATCGAGCCGTCTTACGATATCGCTTGCGAGACAATTTGCTAAGAAACCAAAAACATTTGCATAATATGTATAATTTTATAATTTGCTCGTCGAAACCTTTCTTCTGATACCTAACACGATATGAATATCAAAAAAAATTTTTTGGGTTTGTAATTCACCTATAAAATCCGCTCTGTTAATTTTTTTTAATGCTATATATACAGTGGTGGCCACATAATTAAGAACGCTTCATAATCAGACATCGCTTTAAAAGTATATGGTCATTATAAAGATATTTAAACCTTATTGAACAATATTGACTATACTGCTGGCTAGTACATTTATAAGGCCAACATAATCAAAAAATAAAACTAGGAAATAATATTTAATATTCAATTTAATTAGCTGTTGTTTAGGTATTGTTCACATAGGATTAGGCGAGAGGCTGGACAAATAATTAAGAACGAGTTAAAACTTTATAATAAGAGTAACAATAACTTTATAATTTAAGTTATTTATTAATTTAAAGTGAATGTAACAGCGTTTTTATTGATGAATTCAACTTGTTTTGTAACGTTAGTACTTAGTTGCATGTCTGCTACCGTGGATAACTGCCTGACAGCCGCGGCGGCGCGGAATTGATGTGCTATGCTATGAACCTTTGGCAGATTTCAACTAAAAAACAAATGCATTGTAAAGTTCATTCATGTTACCACACACTCTGTTCGACAATTGCTTTTTAACTTGATACCACAGAATTAAGATTGGGCTATTTGGTGGCCAGTCTAATACAGTTACCATTTGCCTATTGAGGAATGTTTTTACAGAGTTGGCATGGCAGTGTGTTTGAGTCATAATCGTGCTGGAATATCCTAATTACCGGGAGGTTATCGTCAGCGTATGGCAGCATACATTCTTCCGAGTAATCTGTTTACATTGCTATTGATCCATGTTACCTTGTATCAGACATGTATAAGGTCCCATGCCATAACCGGCAAAGCAACCCCACATTTTGACGTTTCCACCGCCATGCTTTACCATATTTTTGTGTATTTTGGGTCGAATTCCTTATTTGCAGGTCGGCGTACCTACTGCTTGCCATGAAAGCATATTCTATTTATTTTGGTTTCGTTAGAAAAAAGTACATTCTTTCATTGCTGTTCTGTCCAGTTTACATAATTCCTTGCAAACGCAACTCGGGCCTGTCTATGGCATGGTGTCAGCATGGGTACCTCTCTGGTTCATCTCCCAAATAACTGTGCCTCCACCAAACGTCTTTGAACAGTGCGCGCCGACACTGTTTGAGGGTTAATTTCAATAAAAACTTCATTTTTATCTGATTAGAGCCTTTAAATGGGTCCTGCTTAGCAAAGTGAACTATTCTTGAATCATGTCGAGGAGACATTTTTCTTGGTTTTCGTTTGCGGGGATTATTAGAAGTAGTTTTATGGGTATTAAAATGTATCACAGCCTGGTACACCATCGTTTTAGAGCAGGCCAAATGATCCACAATTTTTTTGTAAGACCTATTACGACCACGCAACTTTATTATTAGTTCTCTAGTAGCAGAGTCGCAAAATTTATTTTTTCCAATGGTTTTTGACGAATAATTGCAAAAAACGAGAAAGGAAACAATAACTGCGCAAAACTGCAATAAAAATAGTAAAGAAGAGCATCGCATTCCATTTTCAATCTGATGAAAAAATAAAAAAAATATTTCGTTCTTAATTATTTGTCCAGATAGTGTCCCTGTAAATAAATGAGTTCTTGTGATTTAATGAATAAGTAAATAAACATGCAAACTGTTTTGACAATATTGTGATACTAAATAAAACAGGATAGTCATAGCAATATTCTACAACAATAATAAATAATTTTTATAAACTTATTGTACAATTTATTCTGGTGACAAAACTGAATTGGCCATGTATCTTTTATCGTTCTTAATTATGTGGCCACCACTGTATATCCTATGACACGCGGAGTGATGGCACGAATCTAACGACACCTCATTTCTCAAAATCGGTTAAGTAGTTTAGAAAATACGAGGGAACAGATGAAAAGAGGGTTATGTTTTTGACAGTCTATATATGTATGGATATACATACGTATATAGACTGTCAAAAACATAACCTTCTTTTTTTGTAGTCGGGTAATAAAAAAATGTAAATTTTTCAAGGCTCGAAATTGCTTTCTATTCTTGTCAAATTTTCGCACCCCAAGTCAAATGTTATACAATAAATTACAAATATTTGTGTACACGCGCCGCCGCCGCCGCCGCCGCTCTAGCGCGGAGTATCCACTGACTATATGCACTAAACACAAGCGCGTTCGCGCCTCACAACCATCGCATCGGCACATCGGTCTCACACGCACCGACATGTATGTACAGTGTCGCACACACGTGCATTCACCCTCGTCGCACTCGGAGCTGCTCACTAGACAATGCACTAAACAATCACTGATGTACAGTCTGCGAAGCGTCCCGCCTCCGCCGCCGCCGCCGCCGCCGGGCGGGCGCTAGGGGCGCGCGCGCGGGCGGCGCCGCCCCTTGCGGTAGCCCTTGCCGTACCAGCCCGAGTCGTCGGCGGGCGCGGCGGGGCCGGGCGGGGGCGCCGCGCCGGGGCCGCAGCACGCGCACAGGTAGCGGCGCGCGCGGACGCGGCGCGCGGCGCGACGCGCGGGAGGCGTCAGCGCCGGCGGCCCGTACCACAGGCAGCGGCGCGCCGCGTACTGGCGCGCGCACCACGCGCACGCAGACGGCTCGGGCGCGGCGGGCGCGATGATTGAGTGCAGACCGGGGTACAGCTGCGCGCGACACGCCAGCACGGCGCGCGCGATCAGCGCAGCCGCCAGCGCCGCCGCCGCACTGCCGCGACGCGCCGCCTCCGACTCGCCCGCTAGCTCAGTCTTTGTTTCCGATTGGAGCTCCGCTTTGGGGTTCAACTCCGCGCGGAAGCCATTCTTTACCCCCGAATGGAGGTTCACTTTGTTCTTCGACTCGCAGTCGATGTCCATCTCTGTCTTGACCTCGTGCCGCAGCGCGCATCCCTCAAGTTTCACCTTCGGTTTCTCATCTCGATCACCTACCAGCGCGGAGACGGGCGACGGCAGCGCAGGCGGCGGGCAGTGCAGCAGGCGGCGCAGGCTCCACGCGCCGTTGGCGAGCTGCGGCGCGGGCGCGGGCGGGGGTGCGGGCGCGGGCGGGCGGGGCGGGCGCGGCATGCGGAAGCGGCGCAGCAGGCTGGGCGCGCGCTGCAGGGCGGGCGGGCACGGCGGGCACGGCGGGCACGGCGCGCCCGGCACGCGCACGGCGGCCGCCCCGGCGCCCGCCGAGGGTGCGTGCTCGGCTCGCAACAGTATTGTAGCATCACCAGACTTCATGTTCACCTAAATAAATAGATATTTTACAACTTTAATAAAATCTTATAACTTCGTGCAAGTGCTGCGCGCCTACCGCTCGCAGGGTTGCAAGGGATACTTGTCAAGATAACCATGTAGGTGTTGATACCAGTGGTGTACCTGCGTCTACAGCGTGTATCCGAACTAGTTGCGCGGCCTCTCGCGCAACACTGTGTGGCGTCGCGTCGCGCCGACAGATAGAGGAAGGGATACGACGAGGAGGATTACACCTCATTGGTTGATTGATTTAATTAACATAATTAACAAGTTGAGTGAAAATTGCAAGAGGCTATCACGTACGTACTCGTAAGTATTTGTCATTGTGCTCAAAAATGTAATATTTCTTTACTTTAATTTAATTATGAACCTCCAGGTCTATTTATAACTAAATTTATACAACTAAACAATATATGTATGACTGTTTGCGGTGCCATCGACCACACCGGGGTGGTGAACGCCACCTAATTAGTGCCAACCGCCACCCCGGTGGCAAGCTCCGAAGGGGGCAGATGGGAATAATCGGTTCTAACAACTAAATTTTAAAAAATATTTGGTGAACTACTCGGCAGCACGGGGCACAGGTCTTGGTATATACTGGTGGACATTTGGACCAATTGTGCCCGTTGTCCTGTACATACATTCTCTTTAGTGAAACCGTGAGGAGTCTCGGGGTGATATTCGATCATTGTTTTTCTTGGAAGCCGCGTGTGACTGAAGTGAGTAGAAGAATTTTTGCTGCTTACGGCTATTATTATCATCTGTGCTTACGGCTCGTTTAGGCGATTGAAAAATGTCTTGCCTACACGTACAAAAATTTCTCTTGCTCAATCGTTGCTCTTGCCGGTGCTAGATTACGCTGATGTGTGCTACCCTGACCTTACCGTAGAGCTTAAAAACAAACTTGATCGTTAGCAAAACCTTCATTTTCGGTCTTTGTAAATTGGACCATGTTTCTCATTTTCGTGCTCAACTTAAATGGCTACCTATTCCCGTCGGCGGGATTCGCACATCTTATCTCTCCTCGATAGCATCCCATTTGATACTTCTTACCTCAAAAATCGCTCTGTCTTTCATTCATCTACCCTAAACCGCTCATTGCGGACATCCAGCACCCTCTACTTTCGGATTTTTCCCCCCAACCGGGGGGAAGATATTCCCGAAAAACCGAAAACCACGTGGCCACGAGGTCCGGGATGCAGAACGTTGCGGCTAAATTTAAATTGCAGTTTTGTGGACAATGGTGAGCCCAGTGCAAAACAGTTTTTATTTTTGAAAAAACTTAATTTTTGGAAATTCAAAATTTCAAAATTGTTTATCTGCTAAATACGATCGGCGAGATACCATTTTTATTTGAATATTCCATAGACCTTATGTGTTTCTATCAACCCTCAAAATTTAAACATTTTGCCATGCATAGTTTTTAAAATATATTTTTTTCTTTATAAGGGTTGAAAACGTGCTACCCCTATTTCTACCCTCCGGACAATAAATTGCATGTTAAAATATGTGTGTACATAGACCAACCTAATTTTTTTTGTTTATTTTTATGCTTACTTTTAAGACTTTTATCTTATACTTTGTGTATTTTGTGTGTTTAGGGTGGTTTTTTGTAAAAATTAATTGGGGGTAAATTTATATTAGGTATTAAGACAGCTCCGCGAGCCCGATCCAACGAGCCCAAACACGCTAAGATTCGTCCATAAACGGCCAAAGTTGTCCATTGAGCGGCCATCTTGTCCGCCATTTTGAAAAATTTAGTACTGCTGTATCTTTTTGAATGTTTGTCCGATCGGAACGCGGTTTTGGAGTTGTTGCCCTCACTTACTCTTTCGAGTAGTGCTGTAGAATCTCTACATAGAGTTCCAAAATTTTCGGCTTAATCCAGCTAGTTGAAGTGACGCGCCGCACTGTGCTTACACTCGCAGTTCAAACCACGTTTCGCTAAGACCAAAATTGACAGAGATACAGCACTTTTTATTTTTGTCGGTCATCTTGAAAAATTTTAAAGCTGTATATCTCTGAGATTTTTTGTGTATTATAGGGCCTTGTCAGAGCTACTTGTATATATATATAAATATATAGAGAGAGAGAGAGAGAGAGAGAGACGGACTCTATGCAGAGCTCAATTTTTAAGTTTAAATTTTTTGCCATATTCCATTCTTTTATTGCTTTTACTGTGTTTAATATAGGTCCTTGTTACTTTATAAGTTGATTCTTTTATTAATCATAGAGACGGACTTTAGGCAGAGTCCAAATTCAAGTCCATGTAGAGCTTACCAAAAAATTTCAGCTGGTAACGACAAGGATAAAACCGATAGAAACTGCTGACTGGGAATTTATTTTTCTTCTGAGACAGGCTCTACGAATAGCACTTATTCTTATTTTGTTGCTAAACTTGTTATTTTTTGTTTTATTTAATGTTGTTGATTATTTTAATTTGACAGTGGCCATATTGGGCCCTATGCAACCTGACCTTATTTGTAATTCTTTAAATTGACGGTGTCCTATTGGGCCCCCATTCCCCATTAGCGACTCTACCTAAATCTGTATTATATTTTTTGTTTCTGTATTATGTTAGGTTTTAGTGATTCTTCATTATACTTTGCTTTAAACACTGGGCTTTAGAGCGTGGACTAGGTAGAGTCGACTCTTGTTTATTAAAGTTTCTGTATTATGTTAGGTTTTAGTGATTCTTCATTATACTTTGCTTTAAACACTGGGCTTTAGAGCGTGGACTAGGTAGAGTCGACTCTTGTTTATTAAAGTTTCTGTATTATGTTAGGTTTTAGTGATTCTTCATTATACTTTGCTTTAAACACTGGGCTTTAGAGCGTGGACTAGGTAGAGTCGACTCTTGTTTATTAAAGTTTCTGTATTATGTTAGGTTTTAGTGATTCTTCATTATACTTTGCTTTAAACACTGGGCTTTAGAGCGTGGACTAGGTAGAGTCGACTCTTGTTTATTAAAGTTTCTGTATTATGTTAGGTTTTAGTGATTCTTCATTATACTTTGCTTTAAACACTGGGCTTTAGAGCGTGGACTAGGTAGAGTCGACTCTTGTTTATTAAAGTTTCTGTATTATGTTAGGTTTTAGTGATTCTTCATTATACTTTGCTTTAAACACTGCGCTTTAGAGCGTGGACTAGGTAGAGTTGACTCTTGTTTATTAAAGTTTCTGTATTATGTTAGGTTTTAGTGATTCTTCATTATACTTTGCTTTAAACACTGGGCTTTAGAGCGTGGACTAGGTAGAGTCGACTCTTGTTTATTAAAGTTTCTGTATTATGTTAGGTTTTAGTGATTCTTCATTATACTTTGCTTTAAACACTGGGCTTTAGAGCGTGGACTAGGTAGAGTCGACTCTTGTTTATTAAAGTTTCTGTATTATGTTAGGTTTTAGTGATTCTTCATTATACTTTGCTTTAAACACTGGGCTTTAGAGCGTGGACTAGGTAGAGTCGACTCTTGTTTATTAAAGTTTCTGTATTATGTTAGGTTTTAGTGATTCTTCATTATACTTTGCTTTAAACACTGGGCTTTAGAGCGTGGACTAGGTAGAGTCGACTCTTGTTTATTAAAGTTTCTGTATTATGTTAGGTTTTAGTGATTCTTCATTATACTTTGCTTTAAACACTGGGCTTTAGAGCGTGGACTAGGTAGAGTCGACTCTTGTTTATTAAAGTTTCTGTATTATGTTAGGTTTTAGTGATTCTTCATTATACTTTGCTTTAAACACTGGGCTTTAGAGCGTGGACTAGGTAGAGTCGACTCTTGTTTATTAAAGTTTCTGTATTATGTTAGGTTTTAGTGATTCTTCATTATACTTTGCTTTAAACACTGGGCTTTAGAGCGTGGACTAGGTAGAGTCGACTCTTGTTTATTAAAGTTTCTGTATTATGTTAGGTTTTAGTGATTCTTCATTATACTTTGCTTTAAACACTGGGCTTTAGAGCGTGGACTAGGTAGAGTCGACTCTTGTTTATTAAAGTTTCTGTATTATGTTAGGTTTTAGTGATTCTTCATTATACTTTGCTTTAAACACTGGGCTTTAGAGCGTGGACTAGGTAGAGTCGACTCTTGTTTATTAAAGTTTCTGTATTATGTTAGGTTTTAGTGATTCTTCATTATACTTTGCTTTAAACACTGGGCTTTAGAGCGTGGACTAGGTAGAGTCGACTCTTGTTTATTAAAGTTTCTGTATTATGTTAGGTTTTAGTGATTCTTCATTATACTTTGCTTTAAACACTGGGCTTTAGAGCGTGGACTAGGTAGAGTCGACTCTTGTTTATTAAAGTTTCTGTATTATGTTAGGTTTTAGTGATTCTTCATTATACTTTGCTTTAAACACTGGGCTTTAGAGCGTGGACTAGGTAGAGTCGACTCTTGTTTATTAAAGTTTCTGTATTATGTTAGGTTTTAGTGATTCTTCATTATACTTTGCTTTAAACACTGGGCTTTAGAGCGTGGACTAGGTAGAGTCGACTCTTGTTTATTAAAGTTTCTGTATTATGTTAGGTTTTAGTGATTCTTCATTATACTTTGCTTTAAACACTGGGCTTTAGAGCGTGGACTAGGTAGAGTCGACTCTTGTTTATTAAAGTTTCTGTATTATGTTAGGTTTTAGTGATTCTTCATTATACTTTGCTTTAAACACTGCGCTTTAGAGCGTGGACTAGGTAGAGTTGACTCTTGTTTATTAAAGTTTCTGTATTATGTTAGGTTTTAGTGATTCTTCATTATACTTTGCTTTAAACACTGGGCTTTAGAGCGTGGACTAGGTAGAGTCGACTCTTGTTTATTAAAGTTTCTGTATTATGTTAGGTTTTAGTGATTCTTCATTATACTTTGCTTTAAACACTGGGCTTTAGAGCGTGGACTAGGTAGAGTCGACTCTTGTTTATTAAAGTTTCTGTATTATGTTAGGTTTTAGTGATTCTTCATTATACTTTGCTTTAAACACTGGGCTTTAGAGCGTGGACTAGGTAGAGTCGACTCTTGTTTATTAAAGTTTCTGTATTATGTTAGGTTTTAGTGATTCTTCATTATACTTTGCTTTAAACACTGGGCTTTAGAGCGTGGACTAGGTAGAGTCGACTCTTGTTTATTAAAGTTTCTGTATTATGTTAGGTTTTAGTGATTCTTCATTATACTTTGCTTTAAACACTGGGCTTTAGAGCGTGGACTAGGTAGAGTCGACTCTTGTTTATTAAAGTTTCTGTATTATGTTAGGTTTTAGTGATTCTTCATTATACTTTGCTTTAAACACTGGGCTTTAGAGCGTGGACTAGGTAGAGTCGACTCTTGTTTATTAAAGTTTCTGTATTATGTTAGGTTTTAGTGATTCTTCATTATACTTTGCTTTAAACACTGCGCTTTAGAGCGTGGACTAGGTAGAGTTGACTCTTGTTTATTAAAGTTTCTGTATTATGTTAGGTTTTAGTGATTCTTCATTATACTTTGCTTTAAACACTGGGCTTTAGAGCGTGGACTAGGTAGAGTCGACTCTTGTTTATTAAAGTTTCTGTATTATGTTAGGTTTTAGTGATTCTTCATTATACTTTGCTTTAAACACTGGGCTTTAGAGCGTGGACTAGGTAGAGTCGACTCTTGTTTATTAAAGTTTCTGTATTATGTTAGGTTTTAGTGATTCTTCATTATACTTTGCTTTAAACACTGGGCTTTAGAGCGTGGACTAGGTAGAGTCGACTCTTGTTTATTAAAGTTTCTGTATTATGTTAGGTTTTAGTGATTCTTCATTATACTTTGCTTTAAACACTGGGCTTTAGAGCGTGGACTAGGTAGAGTCGACTCTTGTTTATTAAAGTTTCTGTATTATGTTAGGTTTTAGTGATTCTTCATTATACTTTGCTTTAAACACTGGGCTTTAGAGCGTGGACTAGGTAGAGTCGACTCTTGTTTATTAAAGTTTCTGTATTATGTTAGGTTTTAGTGATTCTTCATTATACTTTGCTTTAAACACTGGGCTTTAGAGCGTGGACTAGGTAGAGTCGACTCTTGTTTATTAAAGTTTCTGTATTATGTTAGGTTTTAGTGATTCTTCATTATACTTTGCTTTAAACACTGGGCTTTAGAGCGTGGACTAGGTAGAGTCGACTCTTGTTTATTAAAGTTTCTGTATTATGTTAGGTTTTAGTGATTCTTCATTATACTTTGCTTTAAACACTGGGCTTTAGAGCGTGGACTAGGTAGAGTCGACTCTTGTTTATTAAAGTTTCTGTATTATGTTAGGTTTTAGTGATTCTTCATTATACTTTGCTTTAAACACTGGGCTTTAGAGCGTGGACTAGGTAGAGTCGACTCTTGTTTATTAAAGTTTCTGTATTATGTTAGGTTTTAGTGATTCTTCATTATACTTTGCTTTAAACACTGGGCTTTAGAGCGTGGACTAGGTAGAGTCGACTCTTGTTTATTAAAGTTTCTGTATTATGTTAGGTTTTAGTGATTCTTCATTATACTTTGCTTTAAACACTGGGCTTTAGAGCGTGGACTAGGTAGAGTCGACTCTTGTTTATTAAAGTTTCTGTATTATGTTAGGTTTTAGTGATTCTTCATTATACTTTGCTTTAAACACTGGGCTTTAGAGCGTGGACTAGGTAGAGTCGACTCTTGTTTATTAAAGTTTCTGTATTATTTCATTTCATTTCATTTCATTTCATTTATTTCATAGAAATACTGACATTACAGAAAAGTATCCAAATCGTCAATATAAAAAATCAAAATCAAGTACATAAATGGTAATCAAATTATAAATGTCATATTATCATATTTTATGTCATGGTCAAAATTATACAATTTTACATATTAAAAACATATTACATTATAGAAGATAGTCTGCTATTTAATTCCAAAACTCTCTTACACTCTTTCATCAAACATGCCAAGTTGGAGTGGAAGAGATCACAGTGCGGGGCCTCAGCGAGCACCGCGTCGAGCAGCGCACGTGCGCGCGCCGCCGGCGCATGTTCGTGGCGCACGGTGCGTGCGGCCGGCGCCGCCAGCAGGCCGCGCGGCCGAGGCCGCAAATACGAAAGTAGATGAGTGTCCGGCACAGACAGCTTTACAAATAGCTCCACCAATGTCGAGCAGTCAATTTTATTTCGGATTATACCCAAGACAAATTTAGCTAGGGCTAAGGACCTTCTTAATTCAAGAGACTCGAAACCTAATTGACCCTGAATGAAGAGAGTCGGGTACATGTAGGGGTAGTAATTAAAAACCTTCTTATACATGTTTCTCAGAAACTTTTTTTGGACACGTTCGATCATGAGGACATATTTATCCTCATGAGGAGCCCAAACGACCGAGTTAGTTTCCAACATGCTACGTACCAAGGCCGCATACAAGGTATTAGTGGCAGCGGGCGTGAGGGAGGTGGAGTTGCGCAGCACGAATCCTAAACGGCGGTGCGCCGCGTTAACCACTTGCTGTACTTGTTCGTGGAATGTGAGGCGCGCATCGAATAGTACGCCTAAGTCCCGAACCTGCTGTGCGCGCGCCACAACAACATCACCCACCGAGTACTCATGTAGCAGCGGCTGGGGAGATCGCGTAAAAGACATAACCTCACATTTTTTAGGGTTAAATAACAGTTTATTTGATAAGCTCCATGCATTCACCGCGTCAATATCCCGCTGAAGCGCCTCGCTATCAGCTGTTGATTTGCACGCCCTCATAAGTTTCACGTCATCTGCGAATATAGAAATAGAAGATTCACAGACAACATCCGGGAGGTCATTGATCAAGAGGACAAACAGGAATGGTCCAAGATTCGATCCTTGGCTTATGCCGGAGCGCGTATGATATGGTCTCGAAACGTACGGACCATACTTCACGTACTGCTGCCGGTCGCCAAGATAATTTGCGAATAATTTGAGAAGTTTAGGAGTGAATCCCATTTTACCTAATTTTAGGAGCAGCACGTCATTATGAACACGGTCAAAGGCTTTTTGGAAGTCCAAGTATATAATATCCACTTGGCTTCTATTATCCAATTGGTCGGAGAGCTCATTAACCAAAGTTACAAGGTTAGTAGCCACAGATCGACGCGGCAAAAATGCGTGCTGCACATCGGTAATGTACGGCATACACTGTGGCAACAAACGTGAATGCATGACCATCTCGAAGACCTTCGCTAGTGCACAGAGGATCGCTATGGGTCGGTAATTTTCAATTTTACTTTTTGATCCCGACTTAGGTATGGGACACACACGTGATCTTTTCCACGTCAGTGGGTATTCTCCTGTTTTTAATATTAAATTAAAAATGAATAAGATTGGCTGAATTAGCTCGTCTATACATCCCTTAACGACAAATGTCGGTAAGGCGTCTGGCCCCGGCGAGGTATCTGGCTTAAGTTTTTTAACAGCCTGGCGCACGTCGGACTCGTAGAAAGCGCGTATATCGACGCGGCGATTGTCGGCAGGCAGTGCGGCACTGGCGGCGAGTGGGTCAAGCGTGGGCACGTCAGGCAGGAACACAGAGCTAAAGTGGTTTGCGAAAGCGGTGGCAGCGCCTGGACCCGTATACTCAATATCTCCGCCAGTTACTATAGGTTCAAAGCCCCCACGGTTACGAAGAGAGTTAACAAAAGCCCAAAAATCCTTAGGATTTTTGCACAAATTAACAGAGATTTTCTTTGTGTATTTATTATACGCAACTTTCGTTTCTCTTTTAATTTTATGTCGCAGCTCTTCAAAGCGGCAGCGGGCCGAGCGGTCACCCGTATGTTTCCATATGCGATGAAAGTATGCCTTCGTACGAATGTCATTTATTAGGTCACTAGTGTAAAAAATAGGATACGTACGGCTGCATGTTTGTTTACGTGTTTTTTTTGGAATGCATTGATTAAATGCGCTATAAATGGCGTTATAAAAAAAATCCACAGTATCATTAACCGATGACAATTTGTAAAGATTATCCCAATTCAAATCACGAATTAAGCAGAATAAGGTATAGAAGTCACCTTTGGCAAAATTCCAATCATTTTCGGTGGGAATATTGGACGGTTCAATTTTTGTTAAGATTTCTGGGAAATTGTACTCAATACTCACAATCAATGGAGGATGGTGACAATCTATTTTTGTCAAGACTTCAGCAGGTTCAGCGGCACGCACGCACACCGAATCACTTAGATCAGGGCTAGTCATCACAACATCGAGCACACGTTCATTCATATTTATTACATAATTATATTGTTCCAGGTTACAAAGCGAACAAAAGCATTCAAAATAGTTATTAATATTATTACTTGCACTATATAGGTTCAAATCTCCTAATATTATTATTTTGGAAGGCGAATGCGAGGAGCACACGTTTTCGACACTTTCGAACCATTTCATGTAATCTACGTCACTAGAATTAGGTGGTAGGTATACAACACATACAAAGATGCACTGATCGTCCAGTTTGAACTTGGCCCATAGATCTTCCCCATGGGGTGTTTCGCAGCGCGCCAACCTGTCAGGCAGTAAAGGCGCGCGCGCCGCTAGCAGCACCCCGCCGCCGGTGCGCCCACGCCGGTCACGCCGCAGCACGTTCCAGTCGTCACCAGAGCCACATAGTTCAGCGTCACTCACAGATTCATCCAAATTTGTTTCAGTCACCGCAACTAAATGCAGATTCTCCGATGTTATAAGGTTATTCCGCCAGTCAAAAAGTTTGGTTTTGAGCCATCTTACATTTTGGTAGTACAGTTGTAACGTGAACGGTTTTTTATGAGTTCTCTTCACTTTGTTTACTTCGTTCGAGTCGAAAAAGCCACCGCTCGGCCGAGAATCCTTTCGGCCAGAACTGCGGCATCAAGCATTCTTCAATTAAATCCTCCGGAACGCCAACTTTAAAAGACGAATATTCAGTCTGTCGCTTAACTTCCATTTTATGAGCAGAATAAAGTGGAGATTTTTTCTTACTGTTTAGATAAGTGATAACGTTGGCTTCCGTAGTGTTGGGATGCGCACCCCATACATGTAGAAACTTTTTTCTCTCTGCCGCAGTTAACAGGTCGCTGGATTCCCCGCTACAGCGAATGATTGTCCTATTTCTTTGTTTACGAATGTGGCTTTTTGGTTTAACCTGAATCCACTCGTCATTCTGAATATTGCTGGAGCCTGGCTCAGGGTTTGAATTTTTGGCAGTGGGGGTTTCTGGTTGCTTGAGTTGTGGGGTGGTGACTTTTGTTACAGGTATTTGTTTTGGTTGCTGTGGTTTTGTCTTAGTATTGATGTGATTAACCAAGTTACCATTGTTTTGTTTACTTTTTGGTCCGGTAATTCCGGTCGCTTTTAGCAGTGGCGGCAATACGTTGGTCTCACTCGCACTCTCAGGTTTTGTGTCACTTGAAGTTTTAAAGATATGACTACCGGGTACTGCGTCACTCTTATCAGTTTTTTCACTTCTACCCTCACATAGTGATTTTACCAAGGATGTGAGCTCAGTTATTTGCTGTTTTAATGCACTTATTTCACTGTTTTGGGCACTAACTATAGTTTCCAAGTTAGAAAGACTTCTTTTTATTATGGCACTATCACTTTCACGCACTCCCGCCGGCATTTTCAACGGGATATGATTTTACTCTAGGAGCGAGATTTAATACGTCTATACGTCAATCGCAGCGAACTATGTTAATTATGCGAATTATGTTAGGTTTTAGTGATTCTTCATTATACTTTGCTTTAAACACTGGGCTTTAGAGCGTGGACTAGGTAGAGTCGACTCTTGTTTATTAAAGTTTCTGTATTATGTTAGGTTTTAGTGATTCTTCATTATACTTTGCTTTAAACACTGGGCTTTAGAGCGTGGACTAGGTAGAGTCGACTCTTGTTTATTAAAGTTTCTGTATTATGTTAGGTTTTAGTGATTCTTCATTATACTTTGCTTTAAACACTGGGCTTTAGAGCGTGGACTAGGTAGAGTCGACTCTTGTTTATTAAAGTTTCTGTATTATGTTAGGTTTTAGTGATTCTTCATTATACTTTGCTTTAAACACTGGGCTTTAGAGCGTGTGACTAGGTAGAGTCGACTCTTGTTTATTAAAGTTTCTGTATTATGTTAGGTTTTAGTGATTCTTCATTATACTTTGCTTTAAACACTGGGCTTTAGAGCGTGGACTAGGTAGAGTCGACTCTTGTTTATTAAAGTTTCTGTATTATGTTAGGTTTTAGTGATTCTTCATTATACTTTGCTTTAAACACTGGGCTTTAGAGCGTGGACTAGGTAGAGTCGACTCTTGTTTATTAAAGTTTCTGTATTATGTTAGGTTTTAGTGATTCTTCATTATACTTTGCTTTAAACACTGGGCTTTAGAGCGTGGACTAGGTAGAGTCGACTCTTGTTTATTAAAGTTTCTGTATTATGTTAGGTTTTAGTGATTCTTCATTATACTTTGCTTTAAACACTGGGCTTTAGAGCGTGGACTAGGTAGAGTCGACTCTTGTTTATTAAAGTTTCTGTATTATGTTAGGTTTTAGTGATTCTTCATTATACTTTGCTTTAAACACTGGGCTTTAGAGCGTGGACTAGGTAGAGTCGACTCTTGTTTATTAAAGTTTCTGTATTATGTTAGGTTTTAGTGATTCTTCATTATACTTTGCTTTAAACACTGCGCTTTAGAGCGTGGACTAGGTAGAGTTGACTCTTGTTTATTAAAGTTTCTGTATTATGTTAGGTTTTAGTGATTCTTCATTATACTTTGCTTTAAACACTGGGCTTTAGAGCGTGGACTAGGTAGAGTCGACTCTTGTTTATTAAAGTTTCTGTATTATGTTAGGTTTTAGTGATTCTTCATTATACTTTGCTTTAAACACTGGGCTTTAGAGCGTGGACTAGGTAGAGTCGACTCTTGTTTATTAAAGTTTCTGTATTATGTTAGGTTTTAGTGATTCTTCATTATACTTTGCTTTAAACACTGGGCTTTAGAGCGTGGACTAGGTAGAGTCGACTCTTGTTTATTAAAGTTTCTGTATTATGTTAGGTTTTAGTGATTCTTCATTATACTTTGCTTTAAACACTGGGCTTTAGAGCGTGGACTAGGTAGAGTCGACTCTTGTTTATTAAAGTTTCTGTATTATGTTAGGTTTTAGTGATTCTTCATTATACTTTGCTTTAAACACTGGGCTTTAGAGCGTGGACTAGGTAGAGTCGACTCTTGTTTATTAAAGTTTCTGTATTATGTTAGGTTTTAGTGATTCTTCATTATACTTTGCTTTAAACACTGCGCTTTAGAGCGTGGACTAGGTAGAGTTGACTCTTGTTTATTAAAGTTTCTGTATTATGTTAGGTTTTAGTGATTCTTCATTATACTTTGCTTTAAACACTGGGCTTTAGAGCGTGGACTAGGTAGAGTCGACTCTTGTTTATTAAAGTTTCTGTATTATGTTAGGTTTTAGTGATTCTTCATTATACTTTGCTTTAAACACTGGGCTTTAGAGCGTGGACTAGGTAGAGTCGACTCTTGTTTATTAAAGTTTCTGTATTATGTTAGGTTTTAGTGATTCTTCATTATACTTTGCTTTAAACACTGGGCTTTAGAGCGTGGACTAGGTAGAGTCGACTCTTGTTTATTAAAGTTTCTGTATTATGTTAGGTTTTAGTGATTCTTCATTATACTTTGCTTTAAACACTGGGCTTTAGAGCGTGGACTAGGTAGAGTCGACTCTTGTTTATTAAAGTTTCTGTATTATGTTAGGTTTTAGTGATTCTTCATTATACTTTGCTTTAAACACTGGGCTTTAGAGCGTGGACTAGGTAGAGTCGACTCTTGTTTATTAAAGTTTCTGTATTATGTTAGGTTTTAGTGATTCTTCATTATACTTTGCTTTAAACACTGGGCTTTAGAGCGTGGACTAGGTAGAGTCGACTCTTGTTTATTAAAGTTTCTGTATTATGTTAGGTTTTAGTGATTCTTCATTATACTTTGCTTTAAACACTGGGCTTTAGAGCGTGGACTAGGTAGAGTCGACTCTTCTTTATTAAAGTTTCTGTATTATGTTAGGTTTTAGTGATTCTTCATTATACTTTGCTTTAAACACTGGGCTTTAGAGCGTGGACTAGGTAGAGTCGACTCTTGTTTATTAAAGTTTCTGTATTATGTTAGGTTTTAGTGATTCTTCATTATACTTTGCTTTAAACACTGGGCTTTAGAGCGTGGACTAGGTAGAGTCGACTCTTGTTTATTAAAGTTTCTGTATTATGTTAGGTTTTAGTGATTCTTCATTATACTTTGCTTTAAACACTGGGCTTTAGAGCGTGGACTAGGTAGAGTTGACTCTTGTTTATTAAAGTTTCTGTATTATGTTAGGTTTTAGTGATTCTTCATTATACTTTGCTTTAAACACTGGGCTTTAGAGCGTGGACTAGGTAGAGTCGACTCTTGTTTATTAAAGTTTCTGTATTATGTTAGGTTTTAGTGATTCTTCATTATACTTTGCTTTAAACACTGGGCTTTAGAGCGTGGACTAGGTAGAGTCGACTCTTGTTTATTAAAGTTTCTGTATTATGTTAGGTTTTAGTGATTCTTCATTATACTTTGCTTTAAACACTGGGCTTTAGAGCGTGGACTAGGTAGAGTCGACTCTTGTTTATTAAAGTTTCTGTATTATGTTAGGTTTTAGTGATTCTTCATTATACTTTGCTTTAAACACTGGGCTTTAGAGCGTGGACTAGGTAGAGTCGACTCTTGTTTATTAAAGTTTCTGTATTATGTTAGGTTTTAGTGATTCTTCATTATACTTTGCTTTAAACACTGGGCTTTAGAGCGTGGACTAGGTAGAGTCGACTCTTGTTTATTAAAGTTTCTGTATTATGTTAGGTTTTAGTGATTCTTCATTATACTTTGCTTTAAACACTGGGCTTTAGAGCGTGGACTAGGTAGAGTCGACTCTTGTTTATTAAAGTTTCTGTATTATGTTAGGTTTTAGTGATTCTTCATTATACTTTGCTTTAAACACTGGGCTTTAGAGCGTGGACTAGGTAGAGTCGACTCTTGTTTATTTAAGTTTCTGTATTATGTTAGGTTTTAGTGATTCTTCATTATACTTTGCTTTAAACACTGGGCTTTAGAGCGTGGACTAGGTAGAGTCGACTCTTGTTTATTAAAGTTTCTGTATTATGTTAGGTTTTAGTGATTCTTCATTATACTTTGCTTTAAACACTGGGCTTTAGAGCGTGGACTAGGTAGAGTCGACTCTTGTTTATTAAAGTTTCTGTATTATGTTAGGTTTTAGTGATTCTTCATTATAATTTGCTTTAAACACTGGGCTTTAGAGCGTGGACTAGGTAGAGTCGACTCTTGTTTATTAAAGTTTCTGTATTATGTTAGGTTTTAGTGATTCTTCATTATACTTTGCTTTAAACACTGGGCTTTAGAGCGTGGACTAGGTAGAGTCGACTCTTGTTTATTAAAGTTTCTGTATTATGTTAGGTTTTAGTGATTCTTCATTATACTTTGCTTTAAACACTGGGCTTTAGAGCGTGGACTAGGTAGAGTTGACTCTTGTTTATTAAAGTTTCTGTATTATGTTAGGTTTTAGTGATTCTTCATTATACTTTGCTTTAAACACTGGGCTTTAGAGCGTGGACTAGGTAGAGTTGACTCTTGTTTATTAAAGTTTCTGTATTATGTTAGGTTTTAGTGATTCTTCATTATACTTTGCTTTAAACACTGGGCTTTAGAGCGTGGACTAGGTAGAGTCGACTCTTGTTTATTAAAGTTTCTGTATTATGTTAGGTTTTAGTGATTCTTCATTATACTTTGCTTTAAACACTGGGCTTTAGAGCGTGGACTAGGTAGAGTCGACTCTTGTTTATTAAAGTTTCTGTATTATGTTAGGTTTTAGTGATTCTTCATTATACTTTGCTTTAAACACTGGGCTTTAGAGCGTGGACTAGGTAGAGTCGACTCTTGTTTATTAAAGTTTCTGTATTATGTTAGGTTTTAGTGATTCTTCATTATACTTTGCTTTAAACACTGGGCTTTAGAGCGTGGACTAGGTAGAGTCGACTCTTGTTTATTAAAGTTTCTGTATTATGTTAGGTTTTAGTGATTCTTCATTATACTTTGCTTTAAACACTGGGCTTTAGAGCGTGGACTAGGTAGAGTCGACTCTTGTTTATTAAAGTTTCTGTATTATGTTAGGTTTTAGTGATTCTTCATTATACTTTGCTTTAAACACTGGGCTTTAGAGCGTGGACTAGGTAGAGTCGACTCTTGTTTATTAAAGTTTCTGTATTATGTTAGGTTTTAGTGATTCTTCATTATACTTTGCTTTAAACACTGGGCTTTAGAGCGTGGACTAGGTAGAGTCGACTCTTGTTTATTAAAGTTTCTGTATTATGTTAGGTTTTAGTGATTCTTCATTATACTTTGCTTTAAACACTGGGCTTTAGAGCGTGGACTAGGTAGAGTCGACTCTTGTTTATTAAAGTTTCTGTATTATGTTAGGTTTTAGTGATTCTTCATTATACTTTGCTTTAAACACTGGGCTTTAGAGCGTGGACTAGGTAGAGTCGACTCTTGTTTATTAAAGTTTCTGTATTATGTTAGGTTTTAGTGATTCTTCATTATACTTTGCTTTAAACACTGGGCTTTAGAGCGTGGACTAGGTAGAGTCGACTCTTGTTTATTAAAGTTTCTGTATTATGTTAGGTTTTAGTGATTCTTCATTATACTTTGCTTTAAACACTGGGCTTTAGAGCGTGGACTAGGTAGAGTCGACTCTTGTTTATTAAAGTTTCTGTATTATGTTAGGTTTTAGTGATTCTTCATTATACTTTGCTTTAAACACTGGGCTTTAGAGCGTGGACTAGGTAGAGTCGACTCTTGTTTATTAAAGTTTCTGTATTATGTTAGGTTTTAGTGATTCTTCATTATACTTTGCTTTAAACACTGGGCTTTAGAGCGTGGACTAGGTAGAGTCGACTCTTGTTTATTAAAGTTTCTGTATTATGTTAGGTTTTAGTGATTCTTCATTATACTTTGCTTTAAACACTGGGCTTTAGAGCGTGGACTAGGTAGAGTCGACTCTTGTTTATTAAAGTTTCTGTATTATGTTAGGTTTTAGTGATTCTTCATTATACTTTGCTTTAAACACTGGGCTTTAGAGCGTGGACTAGGTAGAGTCGACTCTTGTTTATTGTTTCTGTATTATGTTAGGTTTTAGTGATTCTTCATTATACTTTGCTTTAAACACTGCGCTTTAGAGCGTGTGACTAGGTAGAGTCGACTCTTGTTTATTAAAGTTTCTGTATTATGTTAGGTTTTAGTGATTCTTCATTATACTTTGCTTTAAACACTGGGCTTTAGAGCGTGGACTAGGTAGAGTCGACTCTTGTTTATTAAAGTTTCTGTATTATGTTAGGTTTTAGTGATTCTTCATTATACTTTGCTTTAAACACTGGGCTTTAGAGCGTGGACTAGGTAGAGTCGACTCTTGTTTATTAAAGTTTCTGTATTATGTTAGGTTTTAGTGATTCTTCATTATACTTTGCTTTAAACACTGGGCTTTAGAGCGTGGACTAGGTAGAGTCGACTCTTGTTTATTAAAGTTTCTGTATTATGTTAGGTTTTAGTGATTCTTCATTATACTTTGCTTTAAACACTGGGCTTTAGAGCGTGGACTAGGTAGAGTCGACTCTTGTTTATTAAAGTTTCTGTATTATGTTAGGTTTTAGTGATTCTTCATTATACTTTGCTTTAAACACTGGGCTTTAGAGCGTGGACTAGGTAGAGTCGACTCTTGTTTATTAAAGTTTCTGTATTATGTTAGGTTTTAGTGATTCTTCATTATACTTTGCTTTAAACACTGCGCTTTAGAGCGTGTGACTAGGTAGAGTCGACTCTTGTTTATTAAAGTTTCTGTATTATGTTAGGTTTTAGTGATTCTTCATTATACTTTGCTTTAAACACTGCGCTTTAGAGCGTGTGACTAGGTAGAGTCGACTCTTGTTTATTAAAGTTTCTGTATTATGTTAGGTTTTAGTGATTCTTCATTATACTTTGCTTTAAACACTGGGCTTTAGAGCGTGGACTAGGTAGAGTCGACTCTTGTTTATTAAAGTTTCTGTATTATGTTAGGTTTTAGTGATTCTTCATTATACTTTGCTTTAAACACTGGGCTTTAGAGCGTGGACTAGGTAGAGTCGACTCTTGTTTATTAAAGAAAGAATTCACATTTTTACTATTGGTTATTTAGTACAAGTTGTGCTGTGTTTAGTTGAAAGCGCCATCTGGTGGTTTTTTCTGGTGGTTTGACTGCCTCCGTGGCCGAATGGTTATACACCGGTTTTCAAGATGTCGCTCTTCTACATTGTCTCAGGTCCGGGTGTATTTGTGGTACCTTCGTTGTTTCTGATTTCCATGACAAAAGTGCTTTAGCTACTTGTGATGTTATTTGTTTTTTCGATATTCGTAATCTCAAACTTAAAGCACTTGTCAGAGTAACGCCATCTATTGTCAATTTCTCTTATTACATAGCTCGTGAGCTATGGTTCAATTTAGGTCAACACGCATTGCGCGAGGCATAGTAGTTAGTTTTTAAAGAATTATCCGAGAGATGGTGTCACAAAAACTACCCTAGAAACTGTATTTAAAATTTATATCGGTAAATTTTTCTTTTGCACTATTGCTTCATAAGTCACAATAAAATATAAACTCGATATCATAAATCTTATTCACGTAATCAGTATAGGTAAATGTTACATATTTATGAGAAATATATCGAATGTTATCTCAAACATAAGATTTTTTTAAACTTGTCTAAAAACAATAAAAAATAATATATAAACTTGAACATATGAAAAAACAAGTTAGTCACCGGGAGGGATTCAAAACCGTTACACTCGTTTCTTGCCGTCCGCGTCTTAACCCGCTGGTCCAGACGGACAGCCGGCAATAAACACGAAATTAGCGACCATATCCTGCGTGGAAAGAAAAACGCATGAAAACTCGAAAACACGCGTTTTCCCAAACATAAGACTTATCTAGGTCGATTGTTTACCCCCAAAAACCCCCATATACCAAATTTCTGCGAAATCGTTAGAGCCGTTTCCGAGATCACAGAAATATATATATACAAGAATTGCTCGTTTAAAGGTATAGATATATAATTGTTCCTGTATCGCTAGTGATAAATTAAACATCGTTTTCAGATCGAAATTAGCGTTGTTTTAGGGACTGGGTTTTATTAAAATTAGGTATCCAAGTCTAAACGGGAGTTCTGTTTGGACCGCCATAGTGAGCACACGCGTCACGCGTCACGCATACCAGATCACCAGATCACCAGATCACCAGATGTTGTCCCTGCAACCCGTAGCCCCGACTTTTTAAGATCAATTATTTGACGGTCCTATTGTAGCACGCGCGCGTCGCCTCTACCCGAGCCAAATTTCGCGGAGTGTTTGTGTACCTAGCTCATTAGTCACTACTAATTTATTTTTTTCGTTACTATACCAAGCGATTGTGCTACTATCAATAAGTGGCTACACCGCGACCGGCACTTGCACTCGCACGCATGACGTTTATCATCGCGGGCCAACAGCAGTACTTAGTGCGTAAACCAACTCTCATACAGATGAGTGTTTGTCAAATGTATCTAGCTCACAACCGCGGAACACCACCCAACCCCCAGTGAGACTACAATAGACTCAGAAGACATCAGACTTCAGCCAGCAAACGCGGTGAGATCGATCCGAAACGCCCTTTTTGGAGTTTATTGGACTTTAGTTCTTAAGAATTGATTTTCATATGTAATACCGGGGTGTGGGAATTGTGGGGAGTAACATCAGACGTTATGCGTTACCTGTGTAGTATATTTATTAATTTTGTGCGCAACTTATTTGCTTGTATGTAGGTATGATAATGTGTTTATGTATATATTGTGACAAAAATAATGGGATCTAGCAATAAAAACCCTTAAGGAATTTGCCACATATGATACGTAAGATTTAGAAGTAATAAATTAAAATATATATTTAGAGGTAATAAATTAAAATATAATTTAAATTTGTATTTAATAACAGCTAGTATCAAAAGAAATTGGTCACCGCGAAATGTAAAATGGTACTTATAATAATATCAATTTTCAATAGGTTGAGAGACTATGACTAAAATTGAACATGGAGTACAAACGTGTGATTACACTTTTAGTTATTGTTAAACCTTAATAAGTAGTAGAAGGGACAATCCATACGTATAGATTGTTACTCTTAATTCTGTGATAGATAATACCTTAAATTAAACGTAAAAAGGCACACATAAAATAATAACACTGTTCAATTTCTAAAGTTCATGAAAACCAAAAGGAATCTTGACCGGGGAATAGGGAAATGTGAAGAAAAAAGGTTACTTCCCTTCGCAGGTGGCACGACGGTGGCAGATGCTCAGGCTGACGAAAAAGGTGTTCGAGCTGTACCAGCCAAGACTAGATCAGTTATTTGCTTAGCCTGCTGATGTAATACGTCGGCTATTTCGCCGTTATTATATTAGTTGTCCATTAGGTACTCGGTAAAAACCCTTGAAATATCGGCAAAGGATCTGTAATATACTAAAAAACTGCACCATACAACTTTGAAAAACAGCAAAAGGCAACTTATTAAATTTATAATCTTATTTTCGGTCAAAAATAGGTTTGCGGTGACCACCATTCCATTGTTCTTTTTTCAATCTCTCCTCTTCTTGTCAAAAAGAAACAAATATTTTCAAATTCAATTTCCATAGACGAACAAAATCTAACGAGAATTTAATTATGAAACGCAAAAAGGAGATTGGCTCGAAACGATAGTTTGCGTTTCAAAATGTATGTATATTTCTTTGGCACGTCCTGTGGCCTGAACGGCTTTATGGTTTCGGAGTGTCGTTAGATTTGTTTTGTCAGAATTGACAGGAGTGGCCGCTTTTCTGATTTTCGTACTTCCTGGACCGATTGCTTCCGGAATCGATATCTGAGGATCCCTGAGGTTCTTTATCTTGTCGCGAATCCGTTGTCAGAATTGAAAAAGAGTGGCCGCCATATTGCGCTTTTTGGTTACTGGACGGAATTCTTCCTAATCGATAGCTGTGGTCCCTGAGGTCCCTTATAACGAGTCCGTTGTCGGAATTGGCAAGGGTGGCCGCCATTTTGAACTTTTTGGTTGCTTGACGGAATGCTTCCAAAATCGATATCTGGGGGTCCCTAAAGTCCCTTATAGCGAATCCGTTGTCGGAATTGACAAAAGTGGACGCCATTTCGCTTTTTTTGGTTACTGGACCGATTGCTTCCAAAATCGCTATCTGAGGTTCCCTAAATCAAGAATCCCTTGTCAGAATTTTAAAAATTGGCCGCCATCCCCCAGCACATTTATAATTGTTAGTAAGAAGTGGAGTCCAGTCGTGCGTCGGAGTTGACACACATCTTTTTTTTAATTCGAATCCTGTATGCCTTCTAGGTTTAGCCAGAGATCCTCCAGCCCATCAGCCCATGGCATTGACACAAAACAAGGGAAACTTGTTTATTTAATCTAAGTGGCGTACCTAGGATTAACAACATCAAGACAGTTTAATATAATTAAGGTTTATGCGCACACAAACACCAGCCAGATAGGCAACACTTCGACCCAACTCTTTACAGATAACACCCAAACCTTGCACGCATACCCAACAAACCGAAAATAAACGTTTGCAACATGTCTCACACTGCCCGCCAGTATCAAAAACACACACCTAACTAAACTTAACACTGATATTATAGCAGAAATTCGGGCGCCTACTTATATCTATCTTTCATCCCACAATAATAAAGATTTCACAATCAACGAAATTAAGTAATTACACATAACTTACTTACTTATCCCTGTTTGGGATGAGTCCGCCTTTGTGCATGCTACTTATATTCTGTATCTATAATTGTATATTTTGTTGTAAATATTTTTTTTTATTTTTTTTTTTGTTGTAATTGTTGTTGAGGAGTTCACAAACAAGCAAACAATCTCGTAGATAAGTGGGATACCTACTTGTTTCTCCAACTTTCCAAACTCAACCAAGTCAAGTTATAAATGGAACCCATAATTTTTATAGAGAATACGACCGTAAATTATTCCCCATAGACACAGATTTCTTAAAACTTGGACCGAAACTCAAATAGCCCAAACATGTGCAAACCATTATGGTCCACTATAAGAAAAAATAGCACACTAAAGCAATTCGACAAAAGTGTTCCTTTACTTATCCAAAAAAAAAAAAGAGAAACAAAAGAACGGACACCTACCTACTAGACTCGAGAGCAGCCCAAACGTGCCGGGACAGCCCGAGCCAGACAAATAACTCAAGCAATTATGAAAATAATATTTAAAAAAAATACAGACGAATTGAGAACCTCCTCCTTTCTGGAAGTCGCTCGAAAAGAAATAGCGAAGGACGACAATCGCCTCTTCAGAAAAATTGTGGACCACTTCCAGGTGGCTTGGAAACTTGAAATTTGGCACCGAGGTGAGTGATTGGACGTATGCAGGTGAGGGATTCAAAGGGCGGCCAAGTGTGAGTCGTGCTGGCGCACTGGGGGTTCCGTGTCACCGCTACTCGGCAAAATATATGGAAGACTTCTAGGTGGCTTGTAAACGTGAAGTTTGGCATCGGGGTGGGTTGTAGGACGTATGCAGGGGAAGAATTTGAAGGACCGCGCACTGAGGATTCCGTATCACTACCACTCAGCAAAGTGTAGGGACACTTCCAGGTATCTAGTAAACTTGATATTTGCATCGTGATGGTTTACTAGGCGTATACGAAGAAAAGAATCGAAAAACTGGCCAGGTGCGAGTCGGACTTGCGAAATTGGGGTTCCTTACCACTGCTATTTATCAAAGTTATAAACTATTCCCGGGCGACTTAGAAACTAGCTTGCATTTGGGCGGGTTGATGGGCGTATGCAAAGGAGGAAGAGAGGCCGGCAAGGCGCCAAGCAAGCAAAGCTTACTTTATAAAAGTAAATATCAATATAGAAAAAAATTGCATAGTGAAAACTTGCCAGGTTGCACCATGTATTGGCGCAGAGCATAGCATTTTTTTGGTCAACTGAAAGCCGTTGTGCATTTTCGGTTGTTTGGAGGGGTCTGGAATGAATATTTCTGTTTAGGGTTCAAGTATACGGAGGCATAACTAACAGATCAATATATCAAAGAGCTATTTTTTTAAGAGGTGTTGGGGCGGTGAGTACATAATAATCGCAGAAAGTGAAGTCTACCTCGTGAATGTACACTCCAAATAAAAACCGTCCAGGTGGGGTCGCACGGACGGGTTCCGCACCATGGCTTTGGCTGCCGGCGGCGGAGTGGGGCCTCTCACTGCATACTTTACTCTATAGGTAGGTCAAATCATAGAATGTTTTGAAGGACCTATTTAGCGATTCCCGACGCGATGGGGTGCGTTTTTTTTCTTTACGTGTGTGCAAGGTGCCGCAATATTTTTTTTAAGGATTTTATAGTGCAACTCTATCGGCGTGATTGATGTGTGTACCCGTACCGGGTTGCGGCTTTCTAGTACTGATGGTCTCGTACGGAAGGACAGACAATGGCGAAAATATGGGGGTTGCCTGTTGCCTCCGGAACCCTAACGAGCAAAAAACCTGCTCCCGTGGGAAGTACTAAAGCTAACAGATCACGCCTACGTCGCTACGAGAGACATATCCTACAAGAAATACTGGCGAACTCCAGGGACAGCAACAAAGCACTAAAATCAAGCACACGCTAAAAGGAAAAACAATAACACAAATTCTTAAAGTAAGAAGAATCTCTTACCTGGGCGCAAAAGACAGCACATCCTACACGCGGCCAGAGATTACAAGGTGAATAAACGAAAAGTGAGTCGCCCCATCCTCACATGTGAGGATTCTTTAAACCAGGACTCGTTCAAGTACACAACCGGATCAAGAAACAATCAAACGAGAAGAAAGCCTACCAAAGGGATATTAGTTACAAAAAAAACCTAGTTCTAATCCTTCCCGGTATATATAACACACCAAGTATAATATTTATCCTCCTAATGTGCTGACTCGTTGCTAGTATACTTGTCGGTTCAACTTCCCGTCACTCCCATCCTAACTGCGACCACCCTACACTCCTGATCGCATCTACGTGGCCACTGGTGTCTCGGGTAGATTTCCGTCGCATAATGGCAGACAGCGATTGCTGATACATCACAGACGTTGTTAACGTGGCCACCGTCGGATGTGCTTGGTAAGCGACAGCGGGAATCTGAGGTAGCAGACCGCATTTACTCAGGAGTACCGTCGCATGCCAGGTGCAGCTACGGGGGACACGCTTACAACAACTGGTGCCTTAGCCTCGACTGTTCTCCTTTATGCGCTGATATCAATGCCCTTGCAGAAGAACTTCTGGTCAGTGCGCCACCGGAACGGAACGGAAGTTAGGTATCCAAGTCTAAACAGATTACTATGAGATATGACAGATGACAGCGGTGATAAATTAAATATCATTTTCAGATCGAAATGAGCGTTGTTTGTTGGACTGGGTTTTATTAAAATTAGGTATCCAAGTCTAAACAGATTACTATGAGATATGACAGATGACAGCGCCAACATTATTTTTACTTTTGGCCACTATGAGCGCTGCGATCGATTATATTACCCCCACCTAGTACGTCGCACCCAGCGAATAGTTAAAAAAAAGGTAATTTAATTTGAGTTTGCGTGTACCATCCTCGACTGCATCATCACTTACCATCAGGTGAGTTGCAGTCAAACGCACTCAAATTTTTAATAAAAAAAAAAAAAAAAAAAAAACCGACTGCGTTTCTGTGTAGTTTGGAAATGAAAAACCCTAAAACAAGAAAGTCGTCATACCCGATTGCACTTAACTTAAGAAAAAATTTAGCATTCGGGACCCATTCTAGAAAGTCAGCCGTCTAGTCAGTATATTGGAGTAATCTGCAATGTAATATAGGTATGTGCTCTCAATTCACTAAGCCTCCATTTCTAGAATGGGTCCAGACTGCTACAATTTTTCTTAAGTTAAGTGCAATCGGGTATTACGACTTTCTTGTTTTAGGGTTTTTCATTTCCAAACTACACAGAAACGCAGTCTGGTTTTTTAGTTTTTTAAATTACCTTTTTTTATTTTATTCATTTTTTAGTTTTATTATTGAATGAGTTTGTATAGTAACCTATATACATAATGACACACATTAAGATTACGCAGATTATTAACTTATCAGTTGATAGAAAGTCCATCGAGCCGTTCTGGCTGCAGAGCGTGCCAAACATTTGAATTTGGCGCCAAAAATCCGCCATTTTGTTTTTTTTATTTTGATATACCCAGTGTCACTCTCACAGTAAATACGAATCTAACGACACCTCTCAAGCCAAAATCCATCCAGCCGTTAAGACTGCAGAGCGTGCCAAACAATTATACATACATACATACTCTCGAAAAACATCACCCTCCTTCTGGCGCAGTCGGGTAAAAAGATTTGTTGTACAGTTAAATAAACTTTTTTTTTTTTTTTTTTAATTAAAAATTTGAGTGCGTTTGACTGCAACTCACCTGATGGTAAGTGAGTGGTGTTGGTGCCGAACGAAACTTTTAAACGGAACTTTTAAGTTTATTAAAGATAGGAGTTGCGGTGAGTTAATCCTATTCTGAGCTATTTTACTAAGAAATACGATGTCAACAATTGACGTGACACCAGATGACACCAGATGACACCATTAACCATACCTTAAATGAGTTGAACGGAAAGTTCTGAAACCTCATTTTGTCGACCCAACTCTAACCCGCAGCTGTCCGTCCGTCTGTCTGAACCGCAACAGGCAGACAGCTGTAATTGTCACAGTGTGTATTTCTATTGCCGGTTTATGAACCTTCTGATACGGAACCCTCAGTGCGCGAGTCCAGCTCACACTTATCCGGTTTTTAGGTTTTCACACTTTATTTGTGTAAGACAAGCCATCCCCATCAACATATCTATTTCGTTTTTTTTCCCATCACAATACCTTCCTCGCTCCTGCATCCCTCGCTAACGTTGTCGCTCCTCGGTAGCTCGAAAGTAAAAGTAGTTTATTGCATTATTTTACCTGGAACGCATGTAGGAGGTCGGGCAGGGGTACGGGCCCGGGCCGCGCGGAGACCCCCGCGTGCCGCGCCGGCTCCTGCGCGACTTCTTGCACCCACGTCTTTAGAGGTGACCTTGCCGGCAGAGCTTCCGCGGGCGCCCGAGGCGGCTGCCGTAACGGGGGGCCCAGCGTCGGAGGTGGCAGGGACTCCGGCTCTGCGGGCTCGGCGCGCATGCGCTCGGCCAGGCGGCGCAGCGGCACCTCGTCGTCCGAGTCGGAGGCGGAGGGCTCGGGCGAGGCGGAGGCGGAGGCGGAGCTGTACAGCGGCTGGCGGCGCGTGGTGTGCGCCTCGTGCGGCAGCAGCGGCTCGGCGTGCGCGAGCAGCGGGTCGCGGCGCGGCGAGTAGCGCGGCACGCGCAGCCGCAGCCGGCGCGCCACCTGTGCCATCACCGCGTCGCAGCGCGCGTTGATCTTCAGCTTGGCCACCGCGTCCTTTGGTGTCCATTGCAGGTTGACGATGTACAGCGCGGGGCGCGCGTGCGGCGCACTGTGCATGCGCCACAGGCGCGGGTAGCGCCGCAGCACCTTCAGGCTGGAGCCGAGGCACAGCACCACGTCGGCGGCGGCCGCGTGACGCAGCGCGCCCGCCCAGTTGAGCGGCCACGCCGCGCGCCCGCGCTCCCCGAAGTGCACGATCGTGTCGCGCAGCTCGGCGCCGCACGCGTGGCACAGGCGTCGCGTGCCGTGCGCGTGGCGCGCCGTGCGCTCCGTGGTGTCGAAGGCGCGCAGATACACGCGGCGGCACGGCTCGCAGCGCTCCGCGAACATGTCGCCGTGCAGCTCGGCGAGCGCGCGCCTCGGCAGGCCGGCGCGTACATGCAGCCCGTCGCAGTTCTGCGACACCACGAACTTGAGCGCACCGCGCGCCCAGAGCGCCGTCAGCGCCATGTGCGTGTAGGTGGGTCGCGCGCGCGCCACCTCTACGCGCCTGCAACACGCAGCACAGGCACAGGTCAGGCGCCGCCGGACGGGCGAGAGGCATGAGGCATAAGCTCGGCGACAACACGCACTCACTCACACACACACACACACACGCACACACTCACCCGACCGCCTCGCCGCGCTGCAGACGCGTCCACACGCCGTGCGGCCCGCGGTAGTCGGGGATGTCGGCCGCCGTGCTGATGCCCGCGCCCGTGTACACCTGCACAATGGTATTTGACTAGGTGTCACGCACACATGCACACCACGGTTGGTTGCCAGAAGTGCCATAGTGAACTACTTAAATAATTGTATCTCAATGTTGACAAGTGTCAAGTAATAACTTTCTCCAAAAATACTAAACCAATAGTCTATAATTACACTCTGTGTAACAAAAATTTGACACGAGTAACACAAGTAAGGGTCCTAGGAGTCATCATAGATCCAAAGTTAACTTTTGTACCACATCTTGACAAAGTTTTAAATAAGGCATTTAGGCAGCTAGGCTTTATTTTAAGGATATTAAAACCTTTTAAACATGCTCGTACGTACAAGCTACTATATAATAGCTACGTTAGAAGCAATCTGGAGTTTGCTTGTAGTGTATGGCGTCCTTTTTACAGTATACACATAGAAAGAATTGAGAGATTACAGAGGAAGTTTGTGAAGGCTTTGGATTATCGTACTGGTGGTTTTTACGATTATGAATCTTCGGCAAGGAGACATAGGGTCGAAAACCTGGAGCAGCGTCGCAATTATCTTGATTCGGTAACCTTGTTTAAATTATTGAACAACATTACGGATTCACCCACATTATTGCAAAAAAATTCTTTTAGAATACCACGTCAACGCGAAAGAAATTGTCGTAAGAAGATGCTATTTCTTTCAGATGTTAGTAAAAAGTGTTTTGTTAATAATAGTTTCATTCGTCGAACTTGTAAGTTTATAATGATCACCTTATGGATGTGGATATGTTTTCCTCTTCTTTGTACAACTTTAAGGCGCTTTGCACACGACGGGGCGGGCCGGGCCGGGCCGGTCAATTTCGCCGCCAACGATAGCACAAAGGGAATCCTATACTATCAACGCACATGGAGGCGGCGCGGTCAACGCGGTCTTTTTGTCCTCCATGTGCGATGGTAGTATAGGATTCCCTTTGTGCTATCGTTGGCGGCGAAATTGACCGGCCCGCCCCGCCCCGCCCCGTCGTGTGCAAAGCGCCTAAGCGTCAAGTAAAAACTAAGCTCCTTTTCTCTTTTTAAATCTCTGTACTTGTAGCCTCTTTGACTAGTTTGTTTTCTTCTATTACATTCTTATTAATTGTTCTGTTAAATGTTTATCGTGCATCGTCCACAGCGATGGCTTTTTGTAAATTAATATAATACTTTAATAATTAAGGAAACTATAGGTCTATATTGAAGTAAGAAAACTTGTCATCAGCTTTTAGATACATAAAGTTTATTTTATCATTAATGTATAATAGCAGTAAGTTTTCCAAATATAATAAAATAAATAAATAACACGTGTTATAGATTTATTTAAATGACTGTTTGTTTCTATTGAATAAAAAATAAATTAAAAAAAAATAAAAAAAAATAACCCATAAGGTAGTTCTGTTTATGTCAAACGTCCGTGTCGCACCTACTCCTCCGAAGGTTGGAGGCTTTACACTTGAATTGTTGCCAAATATGTGCACCTGGGACAAACAGTCCAGTTAGGTAGGTCCAACTTCAAGAAAGAGATTAACCGTCGAATCAAACTCGGCTGGGCAGCGTTCGGGAAGCTTCGCAATATCTTTACGTCCCAGATACCGCAAGAGCAACAGAACTAAGACATGGTCGTTTACTATGGGCCTCATAAAAAGGCTCAAGGTCACCCAAAGGGCAATGGAGCATGCTATGCTAGGAGTTTCTCTGCGTGATCGAATCAGAAACGAGGAGTGAGGAGACCCGTAGGAGAACCAAAGTAACCGCCATAGCTCTCAGAACTTATGTGACAGTGGGTGGAGCACATAGCTTGTAGAACAGATGGCCGTTGGGGTAGTAAAGTTCTCGAGTGGCGACCGCGCACCGGAAAATTTAGCGTAGGCAGGCCTCCCACTCGGTGGACCGTAAAACATACTGAGTATTTTATTTTAACCGTCTCCGTAGCTCAGAGGCAAAGTTCACTAGCTTTACACAGGAGGTCGCGGGTTCGATTCCCGGCGGGGTCAATTGTAAGACTCGGTTTGGTTGGTGGTAGGGCATTGTCTAAGCCCGCCTGGCTAGCTACTACCATCTTATCTAAGTCTTGCAGTCAAATATCAATGTTGATATCATTGGTGTGTTCCGGCATGAAGATAAGATAGCCAGTTCCCCATTGCGTAGGGGAATCTTGGTAAGCCCGTAAATAATAATACTTAAACTTACGATCAATATATTTTATGCATCTTTGTAGCCTAGAACTTTACTTCATCTCATTTATTAGGGTTCTGTAGTAAACAAAGAACCCTTATAGTTTTAGCATGTTTGTCCGTTTGTCCGTCTGTCCGCGGCTTAGCTCAGATATTGTTAGCATTAGAAAGTTGTAATTTGGCTTATGTATACATATTAATCGCGCCGATAATATGGTAAAATAAAATGTTGAAAAAAATATTGTACGGCACCTCCCCCACCCCCACATGTAAAGAGGGGGTGATTTTGTTTGTTTATTTATTGTATTTTATATTTCATTTTTCCATGCTTCATTTTTCATTTGTCTTTTTAATTTTTTATTGTATTCTATTCTATTTTATTCCATTCCATTCTTTTTATTTTTATTTTATTCGGAAAACAAATGGTAAATATATAACAATGAGGAACCACTATTTAAAATAACAATAAACCACTTAAGTATTTGTTTTATAACCAGCAAAAAGAGAGCGGTTAACGTTAGCGTTAAGTTATGTATGACGTTATTTTAACCGTTGTTAAAATGGCGCAACCCGTATGTAACCGGCAATTTGAAGGCTGGTTACGGTTTGGTTATCGTTATAGTTACATGGTGCAACTCATCGTAAGAAAGTTCAACTTACAAACACAAATATGTAAATTACAAGTTAGAAATAAATAAAATTACAAGCACAGCAAGGGAACTGCATCAAACCAGCTTTTCGATAAAGTTGTTTTAAATGTAGGCACATCAGATATATGCTGCTCGCCTATTACAACATAATAATAATAATAAATAATATATATAGTCAGTATGTTCTATGTTACTTTTGAGAACTACGATGCGATTTACTGAACATTCATTTAAAAAAGTACCGCCAGACTTGGCTCTACCTTAGAGCATGAGATAAAGTACCGCCAGACTTGGCTCTACCTTAGAGCATGAGATAAAGTACCGCCAGACTTGGCTCTACCTTAGAGCATGAGATAAAGTACCGCCAGACTTGGCTCTACCTTAGAGCATGAGATAAAGTACCGCCAGACTTGGCTCTACCTTAGAGCATGAGATAAAGTACCGCCAGACTTGGCTCTACCTTAGAGCATGAGATAAAGTACCGCCAGACTTGGCTCTACCTTAGAGCATGAGATAAAGTACCGCCAGACTTGGCTCTACCTTAGAGCATGAGATAAAGTACCGCCAGACTTGGCTCTACCTTAGAGCATGAGATAAAGTACCGCCAGACTTGGCTCTACCTTAGAGCATGAGATAAAGTACCGCCAGACTTGGCTCTACCTTAGAGCATGAGATAAAGTACCGCCAGACTTGGCTCTACCTTAGAGCATGAGATAAAGTACCGCCAGACTTGGCTCTACCTTAGAGCATGAGATAAAGTTCCGCCAGACTTGGCTCTACCTTAGAGCATGAGATAAAGTACCGCCAGACTTGGCTCTACCTTAGAGCATGAGATAAAGTACCGCCAGACTTGGCTCTACCTTAGAGCATGAGATAAAGTACCGCCAGACTTGGCTCTACCTTAGAGCATGAGATAAAGTACCGCCAGACTTGGCTCTACCTTAGAGCATGAGATAAAGTACCGCCAGACTTGGCTCTACCTTAGAGCATGAGATAAAGTACCGCCAGACTTGGCTCTACCTTAGAGCATGAGATAAATAAATAAATGAATATTTTTAAACGAGATTTACGAGACTTGGCGAATTTTTACATAAAAATGTTTTAGATTTCATCTCATTTCTTTTTGTTAGGAATTTTCCTTTTCTTCTTTAGCAGTTCTTATTCTTGTTCATTTCTATAACTTAAACTGGTGAATGATCCATTGTCCAGCAGTGGACGTTATTCTAAATAGCAGAAGCCTATAAATATACAAATGTGACAAAATCATTACCTTTTAGTTTATTTAAGATCTGTTGAAATTTTCTTATTTTTAATATGTCTTTGTTTTTAACCCCCGACGCAAAAGAGAGGGGTGTTATAAGTTTGACGTGTCTGTCTGTCTGTCTGTGTATCTGTCTGTGGTATCGTAGCTCCCAAACGGATGAACCGATTTCCGTTTAGTTTTTTTGTGTCATAGATAATTTTATCCCGAGTGTTCTTAGCCATGTTTCATGAAAATCTGTTCAGCCATTTGAACATCATCAGCTCCTTTCTAGTTGATGAGGGGATCTGACTAACTTCCTTATGTCCGATCGATTCGAAATTTAGTACCGTGTTACTTCAATGATATTGAAAGTATATGGTTAGGTAACCATGACCTGATCAACCGTTTGAAGATCATCAGCTCCTTTCTAGTTGATGAGGGGATATGACTAACTCCCTTATGTCCGATCGATTCGAAATTTAGTACCGTGTTACTTTAATGATATTGAAAGTATATGGTAAGGTAACCATGACCTGATCAGCCGTTTGAAGATCATCAGCTCCTTTCTAGTTGATGAGGGGATCTGACTAATTTCCTTATGTTCGAACGATTCGAAATTTAGTACCGTGTTACTTCAATGGTATTGAAAGTATATGGTAAGGTAACCATGACCTGATCAGCCGTTTGAAGATCATCAGCTCCTTTCTAGTTGATGAGGGGATCTGACTAACTTCCTTATGTTCGAACGATTCGAAATTTAGTACCGTGTTACTTCAATGTTATTGAAAGTATATGGTAAGGTAACCGTGACCTGATCAGCCGTTTGAAGATCATCAGCTCCTTTCTAGTTGATGAGGGATCTGACTAACTTCTTGCTTAAACTAATCACTAATACCTACCTTATCTTTAACCTAACCTTAGAGTAGGTAGTTAAAACTTAATCTAGTAAATTGAAACTAATAATGATACCTAGTACCTAACTAAGTTACTAACTCAACTAACTAATCACTATAAATACCTTCCTAATATTTATACCTACTTTAAAAAGGACAAAATAAAAGTAAAATTAAAAATTTTAAAAACCCACCGACACAAAAAATGAATTCTAAAAACTAACAAATAATATTTTAAACCTATTATAATTACTATCGTCACATATATTATGTAAGTTCTAATATTTTATTTTCCAAGCGTTGTCGCGTCGGGGGACCGCTAAGTGAGAAAAACAGGTGTAATCGCAGATTGCAACAAAAGAATTTACTCCGAAAAATTCGCAAAATCGACACCACCGTCAACGTCGTCTGCCCTCACGTGTCTGCCCGTTCGGGTCGCCGCACTTGGTGACGCCCACCCCCGCGCCGCATACCGCACACCGAGCTCGCGCGCAGAGCGTAGACTATATTATATGAAACTATCGCTCGTATCGTACCTAAATGTAATTAGTAATGATTAATTATCTGTTGTTGGAAAAATACTTTATAAACTTTAGCGGTCCCCCGACGCGACAACGCTTGGAAAATAAAATATTTGAACTTACATAATATATGTGACGATAGTAATTATAATAGGTTTAAAATATTATTTGTTAGTTTTTAGAATTCATTTTTTGTGTCGGTGGGTTTTTAAAATTTTTAATTTTTATGTTTTAAAACGATTTTTTCATTTCCGTTTTCCAATTCTGATCTTCACAGGCACATAATATTGTTTTCAACATTTTTTTCAACTACACATGGTTTTTATGTAGGTAGTTGAATTCAATACATTAGTTAAACATGGCATACTTTCAGAGGCTATAATTAAGATTCGAAAATTAAATGTCTTGCACATGCATCTTTCTTTTAAGCGGTCGTGACTTTCTTTTATGAGCTCAATCATTACTTTTGCAGTTTAGTTTTAAATGTATGTCAATTTAAAAAGCTTAGTAGCAAGAAGTTTTCATACATAGATTTAAATAAAATAGGATAGATTTTATACAAGGAAAAAAGGTATTGTATTGTATTGTCTTAGCATTTAATTCTCTAAATTCTTTTAAATGGTTGTTTATTATATTTAATTATACTAGTTTTAATTTCTCTACATCTCCAAGTGTGGAAAGCTTTAGATACCTGGGTAGTGTAATAGCCAACGACGGCAATATCGATAAAGACATCGCTCACCGGAAAAAAACAGACTGGCAAAAGTAGCGACAGCTTACAGGAGTACTGTGTGACCCAAGAATACCCATACGCACAAAGGGAAAAGTCTACAAAACCGCAGTCAGACCTGCGATGATATACGGTGCAGAATGCTCGCCTCTCAAGGAGCAACAGTCTGACAAACTCCACGCTGCCGAAATGAGGTCTGGCGGGGTCACACTCTTAGACAAAGTGCCAAACCACTACATCCGCGTCACCTTCAAAGTGAGACCCATTGAGGACAAATTGGTGGAGACACAAATGCGCTGGTATGGCCATGTCATGAGGAGGCCGGAAGATCATATGGCAAGAAAAGTGCTCAATTACAAAACAGGATCGAGAAAACGTGGACAATCCCGACTAACATGGATGGCTGTAATTAATAAAGACCTCAAAAATTAGAGTTTAGACCCAACGACTATCCAGAGCAGATGTTCCTGGAGAAGAATGATTAGGAGAGCCGACCCCAAATAGAAATGGGATAAGGCCAGAAGAAGAAAAAGAAGTTTTAATTTAATTATTTTCATATCATCATTTGTCAAAAATTTAATACGCTGTATACGCGTACGAGCCCGTTGGCTAGTTTCGTTGTAAAAAAAAAAGTCCAGTTGCAAAAACGCACCTTTTTCTGAAAATATTTACTTTCTACTAGCTGTCCCGGCGAACTTCGTTCCACCTTACACTACACTACACTACCCTAACCTACACTACATTACTCTACCCTACACTACCCTACCCTACATACACTACACTACACTACCCTACACTACACTACCCTACCCTACACTACACTACCCTACCCTACACTACCCTACCCTACACTACACTACCCTACCGTACACTACCCTACCCTACACTACTCTACCCTACACTACACTACCCTACCCTACACTACACTACCCTACCCTACACTACCATACACCTACATTACACTACCCTACCCTAAAACCAATTATTTTTTGACTGATATTTTTTTTTTGTTTTTTTTTTATGTAATTCCGAGCATTTTCATATTTATTCACCTTTTAAACCTTCTCTGGACTTCTTACTGTGGGGGCATGCGGCTGATATAGAAACTATTTTCATCTTGCAGAAAAGAGCTATCTGTGCAATCTATCAGATGCAATCACGTGAGTTGTTATAAAATAAATTCAAAGAAATCAATATTTTAACTGTTGATAGTCAATTTGTATATGAAAATATTATGTACGTTCATAAAAATTTAGATTTATATCCTAAAAACAGTGACAGGCATAATTTGAAATTTAGAAATGTAAATAAAATAGATGTAGCCTTTTCGAGACTGAGTAAAGTTAAAAAGTCATTTGTGGGGCAGTGTATAAGATTCTACAATAAAATTCCAGAAAATGTAACTAGTTGTCAGAGAACAAATTCTAGACTCATATCAAAAAATGCTTGTGCTCTAATTATAAAATAACTAGCTGTCCCGGCGAACTACGTACCGCCTTACATTACACTACCCTACCCTACACTACTCTACCCTACACTACACTACCCTACCCTACACTACTCTACCCTACACTACACTACCCTACCCTACACTACCCTACCCTACACTACACTACACTACACTACCCTACCCTACCCTACACTACCCTACCCTACACTAACCTACCCTACCCTACATACACTACACTACCCTACACTACACTACACTACCCTGCACTACACTACCCTACCCTACTTTACATTACCCTACCCTACCCTACACTACCCTACCCTACCCTACACTACACTACCCTACCCTACCCTACCCTACCCTACCCTACATAAGAACCTTCTCCTGACAATAACAAACTCTACAAAAAAAAGAATTAGCCAAATCGGTTCGTGCGTTCTGGAGTTATAGCGTCAGGAAGGAAAACCCGACTTATTTTTGTATAGTAGATAGATTATGTAAATGATAAAGATATATATTATGTTGATTCTATAACAAATACTTGCAGAAAAGAGCTACCCGTGCAATCTATCAGATGCAATCACGTGAGTCGTTATAAAATAAATTCAAAGAAACCAATATTTTAACTGTTGATAGTCAATTTGTATATGAAAATATTATGTACGTTCCTAAAAATTTAGATTTATTTCCTAAAAACAGTGACAGGCATCATTTGAATTTAAGAAATGTAAATAAAATAGATGTAGCCTTTTCGAGACTGAGTAAAGTTAAAAAGTCATTTGTGGGGCAGTGTATAAGATTCTACAATAAAATTCCAGAAAATGCAAGTAGTTGTCAGAGAACAAATTCTAGACTCATATCAAAAAATGCTTGTGCTCTAGAGGATATTATAAAATAACTAGCTGTCCCGGCGAACTACCTTCCGCCTTACATTACACTACCCTACCCTACCCTACATAAGAACCTTCTCTGACAATAACGAACTCGACAAAAAAATAATTAGCCAAATCGGTTCGTGTGTTCTGGAGTTATAGTGTCAGAAAGGAAAACCCGACTTATTTTTATATAGTAATAAAAAAAAAATTGATTATGTAAATGATAAAGATATATAATAAGTTGATTCTATAACAAATACCATTACCTGAGACTGTAATCTGTATCATAACATTATGTAATAGACAATAAGCATTTTTTTGTTTTTTTTGACTATTTAAAAGTGTGTGTAAGCACCTATTTAAAAAAAAAATATATTTTGATTGATTGATTGATAGGTTAGTCGAGTACTGAGAATTTAGTGTTGAACAACTAAAATTTAGTCGAGTAGATTAGCAAATCATAAAGTCGAGTCAATCCATTTTTTGTTCTATTTTGTGAGGTGAGGTTGAGTTCATTAGCTGCGGCAAAATGTTGATTCGCTTTCTGACTTAAAATTTTAAAAAATAAACTTGTACTTAGCAATGTTAAAATAAATGATACTCTTAATAAATAAATGCTTCTTATTTTTTACCTTGATGAATTCCTTTAATATTTCATAGATTGCTTCACAAACTTTGGTGGTGAATTTGGAATGGATTTTCTGAATCGAAATAAACGTGTGAGTGTTCTTAAACTACATCCAGTAGCCAGAAAAAAGAGTACTGCCTGTAATTTTGTAATTGCCAGAATTGCACTTCTGAAATGTGTATCTTTACGCTGAATTTTTGACTGGATTTTTACTAATTGAAAATTCACATTCATTCTTCTTCAACTTCACATTCTCAAACAATCGAAGTATTCTTTGGGATCTTCTAATGCTAATTCCTTCAGAACACAATTCGTAGCTTCATCTCTTCGATTGATTCATTTTTGTACAAATTGCTATTTTCAACCCACGACACAAAAGAGGAGTATTTGAAGTTTAACATTTGTATCTGTGTGTCTATCTGTGGCATCGTAGTTCTTAAACGAATGGACCGATTATGACGCATTTTTTCAAGCAAGTTCCACAAAGGAGGAGGTTCTCAATTCGTCTGTATGTTTTTTTTTTATGTTTGTTTGTTTTTATGGGTGAACCCAGTCAAAAGTTCTGAGGTAACAAACATAAAAAAAAACTGGGTTCACCCAGTCAAAAGTTCTGAGGTAACAAACATAAAAAAAAACATACAGACGAATTGAGAACCTCCTCCTTTTTGAACTCGCTTGAAAAAATGCGTCATAATCGGTCCATTCGTTTAAGAACTACGATGCCACAGATAGACACACAGATACAAATGTTAAACTTCAAATACTCCTCTTTTGTGTCGTGGGTTGAAAATAGCAATTTGTACAAAAATGAATCAATCGAAGAGATGAAGCTACGAATTGTGTTCTGAAGGAATTAGCATTAGAAGATCCCAAAGAATACTTCGATTGTTTGAGAATGTGAAGTTGAAGAAGAATGAATGTGTAAATTTTTTATGATTTTTTTATGTTTGTTACCTCAGAACTTTTGACTGGGTGAACCGATTTTTATGATTCTTTTTTTATTTGAAAGCTAGTGCTTCCCGTGTGGTCCCATATAAATTTTATCAAAATCGGTGTAGTACTTTAGTAGAAAATTAACAAAAACCAAAAATAATAATGTAAAAATGTACTAATTTGTTGCGATGGAAGTCGGTTTTTTAACGTATTTAGCGTTTTTTTTCTTTGGAAGCTGACATGATCGAAGTGGTCCTTAGCTATAATTTATGAAGTGATGAAGGGATGTGGGCAAATTATACAAGTCTAATCCATTCAAAATTTGGTGCCCTGTTACTGTAATAATACTGCAAAACGATGGTAACCCTGACCTGATGCCACAGCATCTCCTGGAATCTGTAGGATACCCAACTCCTCACCAACTTACAGCAGAGGCATCGTATTTGGGCCCATTTGAATATTCCGAATGAATAGGTTTTAGATAGAACATAGTAACCTTGACCTGATGCTGCAGCATCTCCTGGTATCTGCAAGATACCCAACTCTTTACCAACTTACAGCTAAGGTATCATGTTTGGGATACATAGTTTTGTAAGCATGAAATAAAACAAATTCAAAACCCCCCCACAAAATATCTGCTAAAAAGAAGAAAATAAGCCTTGGACCTTTAAGTTTAATATAAATAGTTATATTTTGATCTAAGAGTCATTGCTATTGTCATTGTCATTAGGGGCACCTCTAAGTCAATTAAATATTGTTAATATTACAACTGTTTTACTTTACTACAACTAATTACACAACTTAGCAGTACCCCTACGCGACGACTTTTTGGGAGTTTTTTTAATGTTTAATTCAAGTTTTATCTTAGTACACAATTTTCTTCATCCACCTCTTCTAAAATAGAGAGTGTCAGTTGCTTCATCAGCTTATTTATTTTATTGCATTGTAGCATGTTCATCTTGCAAAACACCACTCCCTTGCATACCATACTGGACCGCTATCAGTAGTGCAAATGAATTTTGGGCAGTAGCAAGTATTCTAGCAACTAAATTACTTGGCACTCGACTGAATTACAGTCTAGTGTGAATATTGAAACTGATAAATTATATTTTAAGAACCGTCAAAAGAAGAAACTTGTAATTTTGAATATACTCTGCCTATAATATGTAAACAATGCAATGTAAAATTAAGGCAGCCCTAACAGACATTACCTATAATACGTAAACAATGCAATGTAAAATTAAGGCAGCCCTAACAGACATTAAGAGTTAGAAAATGAGTTGAGTTGCTTTGAGAAAAGGGTGTATGGGTATGGCCATTCTCGTCTGCTCAATATGGACTTGTCTTCGTAAATTAGGACTTGTCTGCCGCATGCTGTTGGTTTAAGGGCAAAGATTGTTAACAGGTGGGGTGCACTTAATTAAGAGCTGCCTATGGGACTTTACTTTACAAACCATCCCTTTCAAGTGCACTCCAAGCTCTAGTTGAACTCACTACGAGGTGCTTGGCGTTCTGCAGTGCGCGAGCGAGGTGGCGGCACTTGTCGCGCAGCTCTCCGGGGCTGTCCTCTACCTCGCGCGCGCGTTCCGCAGCCCGCGCTCGTCGTACCGCTGCCGCCGCAGCGCGCTCCCGCGCCTGCCTACCGCCGCCGCTGCTGCCCGCCGCAACCGCAGCCGCCGCGCCGCTCTTCGAGAGCCGAGCGCTGGACCGCACGGGGGCGCGCCGCCCCACCATGGCGGCGCACGCCACCGCTACTCCGCACAGCTACAGGGGCTCCGTATCGCCTTTAATTTCTGATGCCTCCTCTTTCTCATATCGTTTGTCCCAAGTCTACACTGCGACCGGTTTATTTAATTTCCGCTTATTGACTAATTATTAACCATAAACATTATCAACGAACTTCACGATTTTTATTTGTTGACGATTTGACGCGGTTAACCAAAGAGTACATAGAATTCCTTGACGTAAGTTTGGTATTGTACGAGGCTCAGGGCAAAGATGACCTACTATATCAGGGTCATGGCATCTCGTATATCTACCAGCAGGCGTAGCATGAGGTCCATTTTGTCTACCCGCTAATGTCAAATGTAGACTTCGAAGTTCGCGACAAGTCTACATTTGACATTAGTGGGATACGCTAAACTGCCAGGTTTATGAATTTATCATATAGCGTCCTCACTCGCCCACAGCTAGGTCATATTGTGAGGGCCGCTATTCCTGCCAACGCCGTGAGGTGAGGGCAAGGACCAACTGCGGTAAGTCTTGGCACCTAGACGCTTGTCCTGGTACTCTGAAAAGCGACTGCCTTGTGGAAGAGAACCACTACCTACTCTCCAGGTAGGTACCGGAGCACGCTCACATCACACACACATTCTGTAGGTATACCTAGAGCACGCATATCGCATCAGTCTATATAAATAAAAGAAAGTCGTGTTAGTTACTTACACCATTTTTAACTCAAGAACGGCGGGACCAATTTTTAAGATTTTCAAGCGACTTCCAAAAAGGAGGAGGTTCTCAATTCGTCTGTATGTTTTTTTTTTTATGTTTGTTATGGTCTTCGCACAATTAAATGAAACTAAAAGTAAACAAACATGGCGGCTTGATAGTATCATAGACTAAAGTAGAGTTTTCAGATGTACTAAACATTTGGTACAAAAGTTTGGATTCATCCATTCTTATATATTTTTGTCTATACAGGGCTACTTCTTAACCCCCTCCCCCGACAAAATTTCACAATGGCTTCTACTTCTGTACCACATACCCCAAAAAACCTATGGTGATTTCCCAAAAAAAATATTCGAGAATAGTTGTTGATTTTCATAGATCAAGTTTTCGTTAAAAGTCCAAAAATAGCCAAGTATGTATCAAGTGAATTAATGTCTTAAATTCGACTTTTTAAATAAACGTTTTGATTGAAGACTGTCCAAAAACGAACGAAATCCAAATCAGATACGAATTCCAATGCGAAGTACACGCTTGTTTTTGTAAGGTTAAATATCAGTATCACAAACCAAATCACTTGCAAATCGGAGTCAAAGGGTTAGCCAAGTCAAAAAATCAGTAAGGCAGGAAGATCACAATACACGTAAGACAAACAAGCGACGAATGATTGAACTAGACTAGGGATAATTCGGATCGAAGCAGTGTTCGTAAAAAATATTTTTATTACGGCTTCATTTTAAATTTTGCCAACGGACCTGAAGAAGTCTTCGTCTTATCTTAAAACATATCGCTCATTTGGTACTACAATGACGTAATTAAGGTTTTTATCAAAAATGAGTTAAGTATGTCAAACGATATATTTAGGTTGGTTACTTTCGGGGTAAAATCGACGGTAATGTATTTTCATAAACTGCGGCTAGATGGCGTTGACGTCATTGTTACTTTTATACCAAAACGCAAGCATTCTACAGCTACAACGGCGATTTAGTCAATTGTGCGGGGGAGTTCCTTGAAGTGAGGTGTCAGTTTGGTGCAAAAACGACGGCAAGGTAAATATGACATCACTTTTATCCCCTCCTGGCGGAACAACGACGACAATGCTTAATTTTGTCGTTGTTTCCGTAAAGTGAGGACTTATTTTGTGTGCAACAATGACGAGAATATAAATGTGACATTTGTTTTATCTGCACTTGGCGGAACAGCGACGACAATGCTTAGTTTCGTCGTTGTTTACATAAAGTTATTTTGTGTGCAGCAATGACTAAAAGATAAATGTGACATTTTTTTTATCTCCACTCGGAGGAACAGCGACAAAAAAGCGTAGTTACGTTGATATTTCCCCAGATATTATATTTATTTTGCGGGAAAACGACGATAATGTAAATTATGAATTATGGAATATACAACTTCTTAATTTTTTCTCCATTTTTTTGGGCAATTTATTTTTGAGTTCGGTACCAGCACACAGCTACTTTCGTATCAAATGTTTTAGATTCGATGGCATTGCTGACACCGATCTCAGAAAAACATTTTAGGCCCCTAATTTAATTCGTTATTTTTTACTTAGATACACGACATTAACCAACAATAACGAAATCAATATCATACCTTTGATTTACCTTTGATTTCGTTATTGTTGGTTAATGTCGTGTATCTAAGTAAATAATATTATTTCATACTTTTGAATGAATTTCATTTTGAAGTCGGTTTGTAAGTTTTTTAAACTTATTTTTATTTTATTTATTTTTAGTGATAATTTTATCTAAAAACGTTATACCCAAACACCCACTCGCTCATAGGAACCATTAAATCATAAAGCATGTGTTTCATTAAAAGATACAGATTCCTGTAGCTTCCATCATCATCAACAGTATTAAAGTTAAGGAGTTAAATCTTCCATCATCAGCTCATCTGAATAATCTAAGGAATACAACTATCGGTCTATACTTACCGTATCTACGCAAAATATTTGAAGAATTATCCTCCATCTCCTAACCGTTAAGGAGTTGTACCTTCCTTGATCAGCTCATCAACATGAGATGATGACTAATAGACACCAAAACTTGAACAGTTTTAGGAAATACATGCAACACGTAATATGTGCCTATAAAATTTGAGGGTTGTTCTCGATTTCCCTGAGATCCAATCCTCAGATCCTGACTTGGTGACAATGGGACCCCCTCGAGAGTATACTCTTTCGAATAAAAAAAATATTTTGAAAATCGGTTCACAATCGGCGGAGATATCGCGTAACAAACATACAAAAAAAACATACAGTCGAATTGAGAACCTCCTCCTTTTTGAAGTCGGTTGATAATGTATGTAAGTCAAACTCTTGAAAATTGCTTCTAATCAAGAAGTTGAGATTGTTTAAGCTTTAGTAATACGACTGCAAGTTGATTAAGTGAAAGTGACGGCAAATTTTATATAAGTTTTATACGAGGTACCAAAAAATATTAACAGTGACGGATGATTAAAAATAATGGTTGGCTTTTGTCAACGTGTGTTAAGATTTTAGTTTTAATTGAATCTGTTTTTAGTTGGCAGAATTAAATTAATTATATTTTGGATGCGGGCAGCGCAGGACCGGTCGTCGTGGAAATCCTTGGGGGAGGCCTTTGTCCAGCAGTGGACGATTTGTGGCTGATATGATGATGATATTTATAATGAGTAAAGATTTAGTATAAGGCTTAAAAATTAGTCCCTATTGAGAAGTTGTTATTTATACGACTGATAGTTGAATAAATTCAAGCGACTGCGTTTTTAAAAATGTGATTTTCTGGATAACTAAGTATTGTAGAAGTTACCAAATGAATAATTAAAAATGATTAAAAAAAACTGTTTCCTTCTGTAACCTTATATTGAGTTTTGTATGAAAGCATTACATATAATTAAAAGAATCCTGGTGGAACAATGACAAAATTGGGGGTGTCGCTCTAGTTTTTTTTAAATAAAAGAGATATTTATATAGATAGACAGTTGACATAGACTACTCATAAAACTATAATACTTATGTCATGTTTTAAGTCTAAAATCATATAATAGTGATATATTTAAAGGTCATTAACTGGATGATGAAAGTTGAAATTTTTTTTAAATCGCTCTCCTGTAAAGTTACAAAAAGTGCATTTTCGTCATTGTAGTACCAAATGAGCGATATATAAAAAGGTTTTTAATATGAATTTTTTTAAGGTGGGACTATGATTTTAAAATATTGTATTTTTTAATAACCTCGCTCAACTAAAGATTAACTTATATGGCCTGGCCACCCTATGGCACGGCCTTAGCTGCGTTTCATTTTCATCAGTTCGTAATAGGGTCGTCGTAGTTAATGATTACTATAGAAAATATTTTATATAGTATATTAAATGAACACTAATAACAGTAGTAAAAACACTCGCAGACGTGGACAAATATTATGTTCTTCTATTTCATTACAATTTTAAACACTTTATAATACATAAATAATAACAAGGACAGTTTATTATATTTCATTTGCATAAAATGGAACGGCCAATGTCATTGATGGAAACCTGTTTCTTAACACTACAGTACACGCGCTCTGATTTCCTAATGTTTTACTCGTTTGGGGTGAATATTAAGACCATATTCATTTACCTATTTTAAGGTTAATGAAATGCCGGATGCCCGGGAGTATTTTTGATAGTTTGGTGCTTCTGGGATCTAATTAATATTGGTATTTGGTAGTTGGACCAAAGATGACCTATTAATAATATTATTAGGTAGTTAGGGAATTCCCGGAAATAAAATCGTATTTTTGACAGTAACTTTTTATAATGACTTTTCGAGAATATATATATTTTTTTCTTTGTAATTCAGTACGAAGGACTTAAACCAATTAAAGTACTAAATTATGGTGATAAAGTCGACGTTCTTCATATTAAGGTTTTAACCACAAAAAAATCGCTTTAACTGACAAAGGTCTTCATTTTTTAAATCACATTTGGTAACACGTCACAAGTCTACGCATACGCTTGTTAACCTATTAAGTACAGCACTCCAAGTTATATTCAGTTAACTAAAATTCACTCATTCATTCATCAATGTTGCAAAATGTTTGCAACCTCTGACTAAACCATAGATTCTAGAATGGCGAAGCCGTCAAGCATCTGTTCAGTTGTCCGAAATGAATAGCTGTTTGTTTTGTGTTCATGTTTTTCGTAAAAATACCAAGAAGTTACTTGCTGCAGATACAGTGTGGTGCACAAAAGTGAAAGTGCATATTGTTGTCATTGTGTAAATGTGAATATCACTTCGAAAGAATTGGAAGTTTATCCATAATCACGGATTATAAGGTTTGTTTACATTTAGTTGCATTTGATTCTGCGAGGACTATACCTCAGAACTTTTGACTGGGTGAACCGATTTTTATGATTATTTTTTTATTTGAAAGCTAGTGCTTCCCGTGTGGTCCCATAAAAATTTTATCAAAATCGGTGTAGTACTTTAGTAGAAAATTAACAAAAACCAAAAATAATAATGCAAAAATGTACTAATTTTTTGCGATGGAAGTCGGTTTTTTAACGTGTTTAGCGTTTTCAATTATTGTGTTTTTGCATTTGTCTTCGTCGGGAACAGGATAAGTATTAAAATATGATATTCATTAATAAAAAAAACGGTAATTTAAAAAACAAAAAAACCCGACTGCGTTTCTGTGTAGTTTGGAAATGAAAAACCCTAAAACAAGAAAGTCGTACGTCATACCCGATTGCACTTAACTTAAGAAAAATTGTAGCAGTCGGGACCCATTCTAGAAAGTCCCGAATGGGTCCCGACTGCTACAATTTTTCTTAAGTTAAGTGCAATCGGGTATGACGACTTTCTTGTTTTAGGATTTTTCATTTCCAAACTACACAGAAACGCAGTCGGGTTTTTTAGTTTTTTAAATTACCGTTTTTTATTTTATTCATTTTTTAGTTTTATTATTGAATGAGTTTGTATAGTAACCTATATACACAATGACACACATTAAATTTACGCAGATTATTAACTTATCAGTTGATAGAAAATCCATCGAGCCGTTATGGCTGCAGAGCGTGGCAAACATTTGAATTTGCGCCAAAAATCCGCCATTTTTTTTTGATGTACCCAGTGTCACTCTTACAGTAAATACGAATCTAACGACACCTCTCAAGCCAAAATACATCCAGCCGTTCAGGCTGCAGAGCGTGCCAAACAATTACAATACAATACAATACAAAATTCTTTATTGCATCACAACATAAAAAAAGAAATCAATGATAAAGAGGAGAGCCTATACAATAGGCGGCCTTATTGCTAGGTAGCAATTTCTTCCAGGCAACCTTTGGGTAGGGAAACAGCGATAGAATAAGTTAGGGGGGGTGCAATAATTAAAAACAGAAAAATAAACAGTTGCAAATAAACAGTTATATAAAATATTAAATAAATAAAATACTTAAATATTATAATTATAATATATAAAATAATAAATATATATATAAACAAACAAAAACATAAATAAATTAAATATTTTATCTATCTATGGTAAAGAAAGGAAAATGAGATAGTAAGGAAGATGGAAAAAAAAGGATTTAGAAGCAGAGAACAATAATATTATTAAGTTAAGTAGTGAGCTTTCACAAGCCTTTTAAAAGATTGTAGCGTTGGAGCACGCCTGATAGACTCAGGCAGCGAATTCCACAGCCGGATTGCTTGAACTGTGAAAGAGTTGGAATAGACAGAGGAAGAGTGGATGGGGTTATCGAGGATCAGGGTGCTGGATGTTCGCAAGGTGCGGTTTAGGGTAGATGAACGAAAGACAAAGCGATTTTTGAGGTAAGAAGGAGTGACAGGATTAAAAAGGATATTATAGAGGAGAGACAAGATGTGTGAATCCCGCCGACGGGGAATAGGTAGCCATTTAAGTTGGGCACGAAAATAGGAAACATGGTCAAATTTACGAAGACCGAAAACAAAGCGAATGCAAAGATTTTGCAAACGATCAAGTTTGTTTTTAAGCTCTACGGTAAGGTCAGGGTAGCATACATCAGCGTAATCAAGCACCGGCAAGAGCAACGATTGAGCAAGAGAAATTTTAGTACGTGTGGGCAAGAAATTTTTCAATCGCCTAAGCGAGCCGTAAGCAGCAAAAATTCTCCTACTCACTTCAGTCACATGCGGTTTCCAAGAAAAACAGCGATCGAAAATCACCCCAAGATTCTTTACCGTTTCGCTGAAGAGAATGTTAACCCCGTCAAATATCACTGGTGGCAGAAGGCCGTAATTAATCCTTGACGTGAACCAAGGACTGCCGATGATGATGGTCTGTGTCTTGGCAGGGTTTACGCTAAGTCCGTAGGATTGACTCCAGGCAAGAATGCGCTCAAGATCATCATTGATGGTCCTGATTGCCACCGGGAGATCAAGGAACGAAGATTGGGTGTAAATCTGGAGATCGTCTGCATAAAGGTGATAGTAGGAGGAGAGGGAAGAGGTTATAGAGCTGATAAAAATAGCGAAAAGAAGAGGAGATAGGACGCCGCCTTGCGGAACACCAGCAGAGATGTTGCACCAAGAAGAGACGGTGTCTTCAATGTGTATGCGCTGACGACGTCCAGCAAGGTAGCTATGAAACCAACCTATCACTGCAGGAGAGATGTTAAGGGATCGCAGCAATCCTAACAAGATATCATAATCTACGGTGTTAAACGCGTTACTGAAATCAAGCAATGTGAGGACAGTAAGCTGTTGGTTATCCATGCCATAACGAATGTCATCAGTGATCTTTACAAGAGCAGTAGCCGTACTATGTCCGGAGCGGAAACCAGACTGGAAAGGATTATGCAGGGAATTTTGGATAAGGAAAGAGTTGAGCTGTTCGTGGACTAGCTTTTCGAGGACTTTAGAAAGGAAGGGTAAGATGGAAATCGGGCGGTAGTCAGAAAAGGAGGCTGGTATACTCTTTTTTGGAAGAGGGATAATTTGTGCTTCCTTCCACGCCGTAGGAAATACGCCAGAGAACACTGATTTACACAATTATACATACATACATACATACTCTCGAAAAACATAACCCTCCTTCTGGCGCAGTCGGGTAAAAATTAGGGTATGGTAGTGTAGGGTAGTGAAGGTAGGGTAGAGTAGGGTAGTGTAGTGTAAGGTGGAACGAAGTTCGCCAGGACAGCTAGTTACTTAAAAAAATTCGTACGCAAGTGAGCTATAGTGACAAATAGGGATTGACTGCTACCGCCTTAATGTATTGTCGATAGCCAAGGATAAACAGCAGCATAATATAGTAGGTATTTGTAAAGATTTATAATTATGTGTTTTATGAGTTATCTAGACACACGGCAGCGTGTCAGCCAAGATCGAGAAGAAAAGGGCGACACCGGCCTTGGGTTATATTACACAAACTATTTCGGGCCACTTTCGTCCTACCGTAACTCAAAATCTGTCTGAACTACACGCTTGCAATTTTGTGTGTCTAGTTAGACCCCCCCGATCACCTAGAATCCTATGTTTTATTATTATATCTTTTACCATTTCTGTGATATTGACGTCCGACCGTTGAAAACGTAGAGTAGGCAGGTCTCCCACGTGGTGGACCGACGACTTGGTGATGATCGTGGAAAGCCGATGGATGCGGACAGCGCAGGAACGGTCGTCGTGGCGATCCTTGGGGATGGCCTTTGTCCAGAAGTGGTCATTTTTCAGCTTTTATAACAGCTTTAATAACCACCAAAAATATGTATAATATTATTATCTCTATTACTTGAATAGACGAAATAAAAATGATAACTCTGCAAAAAATAATTATATCCCAACTAAATATAAATCTGAAAGGGAGCCAAGTTCGACACACTGCACTGGATACTGCAAATAATACACCACCTCAGATACCTCCATAGTTCTAAAGAACTGTGCTCCTGAGTTGTCTCCTGTGCTGACACGCCTGTACCGCCTCTCTCTCAAAACCGGTATAGTTCCAAAGTCTTGGAAGCTTGCCGACGTGCAGCCCGTGCCTAAAAAAGGTAGTCGTGCTGGCCCATCCAACTATCGACCTATTGCAATCACCTCCATACTCTGTAAGATTATGGAGCGTGTATTGAACACCCGCCTCTTAGTATACCTAGAAGACAATGACCTCCTGAGTGACGGTCAGTATGGCTTTCGCCGGGGTCGGTCAACGGGAAATCTTCTAGTGTATGCTACGTATGTATGGGGTGAAGCCATCGAGAAGCACGGTGAAGCTCTTGCCGTATCTCTCGATGTCTCTAAGGCATTTGATAGGGTCTGGCATGCTAGCCTTATTGGTAAGCTTCCTTCCTACGGAATACCTACTGGTTTGTGCAACTGGATATCTGACTTCCTGAGGGCACGGTTCATTCGAGTGGTCGTTGATGGCTGCTCGTCTGACCTATTGGCTATTGATGCCGGGGTACCTCAGGGCTCAGTTCTCTCTGAAACTTTGTTTTTGCTGCACATTAACGATCTGCTGAAACCCGGTATATTTGGGTACACAGACGACAGCACGGTTGCGGAGAGATAGTTGTCTAGTGCTCGAGCTAGGGGTCCGGATATACTATCTCAGAGAGAGGCCATGATTGAGCGCGTGAACCTAACACTCAGGGCAGTCTCTGACTGGGGCGATGCCAATCTTGTTAGGTTTAATGCCTCTAAAACGCAGGCGTGTCTATTTACTGCAAAAAGGAGTTCTTTTACCCTGACTCCTACTTTCCGAGATGAATCTATCCAGATCTCCGACCTATAGTATATGTATGTGGGTAGGTTTAACTTATATTTGTATATGAGGGTATCATTAAAATAAATCAGTGTTCATCCGACATACGCGTCTTTCACTACATGGTGACAGCGGTTTCCGAATAAAATCGTCATTTGTGATTTATTGTTACTAAATAGTAACAAAGCTAAATTGCAATTGTGTAACAAGTGTTTAACTGTGAAGTAATGGAACACGCGCGTCCTCCAGTCGAATTGGTTTTAGAAGGCGGCCCCGCCACGCGGTCGGAAGCGTGGCGAAAGTGGAAGAAGTTATTTAACGTTTTTCTAAAAGCGTCTGGAGTGAGCAAGGAGCCCAAGGAATTACAGGCTTCTCTGTTGGTGAACCTCATAGGACCAGTAGGTTACGAGATTTTTACCACCTTTACCTTTGGTGAAGGTGAAAGTGAAGATGACATCGCCTGTCTATTGCAGAAGTTTGACATTCATTTTGGTACAAAACCGAATATTACCATGTCCCGTTACAAGTTCTTTACACGCAGCCAGGAAGATGGGGAAAATATCGACCAGTATGTGACGGCGCTGCGAGTGTTGAGTAAATCTTGCGAGTTCGGCGAGCTTCATGACAGTCTGCTTCGAGATAAGATCGTGTGCGGGATAATAAGCAACAAGGTTAGAGATCGTCTACTGCGTACCGATGAGTTGACCTTGGCACGGGCGATAGAAATTTGTCAGGCGGCAGAAATATCGCAAGAAGAAGGTCGGTGTATCGACGGTGGATCAGAGGATATGCAGGTGAACGCGGTGTGGGGTCAGTCCAGGAGCGGAAACGCGCGAGCCGGCGGCGCGGGCAGCGGTGCTCGCGCCCTCTGCGCCACTAGCGGCAGCAGCCGGTGTCCCGGAGACGACCGATGTTCGGCACGAAACGCGATGTGTTTTGTGTGTGATAACAAAGGGCATTTTTCTATGGTGTGTCCGCAAAAAGTGCAACAAAATAAAAAATGGTATGATTTAAGTACGCGGTGGGAAGTTAGTGACGATTCAAGTGAAGAGTTATTCTACAAGAAAAATACTCTAACCTGAAAGTTAGTAACTTTGTTTTTGAATTTTTTGGCTTGTATTCGTATACATAAATCCATTCTAAACTGACTGGAGTTCATGATGGACTATAATGAAAATCAAACCGACAGTTTGTAGAAAACAAAGAAGAAATATACTTAGAGACCTACAAACTCTATTTTATTCAGTATTTTTGTTCAGCATTAAAAAAGCTATAAGATTTTCGAACTAGTCACAGATTTGTAAGCTCTCAGATACCATAAAATTCACTATTTATCAACCATTATGATTCAGCATAGAACCATAGCCATCCAACACAATCAATGGTTATCTTTAGCGCCTACATCTTTTAGGCTGTGGAGAATATATAGGAACCGTGCTTCTAGACTTTTGTGCCAACTGGTGGGAAAAATTTTAACTAAATGGGATCATTTATTTCAAAATTTTTTTAATGGATAAAATCCATAATATCAAAAATTTAACTCAAAATTTTTCTCAATTGTAATTTTTGAGTATTTTTTTGTGTCTCATTATTACATTTTCCATAATTATCAAAGATAAGTACCTAATTAGTGAAAAACATTGTGTAATTTATTAAAATACCTGAAAAACCACAAAAGTTTCAATTTTGGTATATAAAATTCCATTTACTAACTAATATTCAATGTTTTACAAAAGTATCAACTTTTATTTCATATCCACAATAAAATAAAATATTTCCATTAAGAAAAAAATCCAGAAATGTCTATTTTCTAGTTTTTTGGACCCAAAATCGGGTCAAATTTACTTCGAAATAATAACCATAGTAACTATTAAATTAATAATTAAATTAACAACTGATGATTGAATAGTAATAAAACGAATAACTTATAAAAAGAAATTGATCCATTAATTATAAATAATATTTATTAATTTTTCATGATTAACGATTTAAAATGAGTGTAATAAATGTTAATTTAAGTTAATAATAATTTTCAACTTCCTGATTCATTATTATCTTATTCAAAAGTATTTATAACTAGTTAAAATCGATATTTAATTATTTTTTCCATTTGTTATAAATATTTTTTAATTATTTATCGAAATATTATGATCCCAATTGCTTTGCAAATAACACACTAGAGAGCACTAATTTCGGCAAAAGTGCTGCCTCTATATTTCATGCACGCTCCCTATTGCTGTTTAGTCATTATGGATCGTATACCTTCGTGATTTAGATAACCTGATGTGACGTCATATTTACGAAAACTTTCATTACTCAGCCATAATAAATCATTTCGGATAACATCTGTTTTTCATTTAACGCTCCCTTTACAATTATAAACAGTGTTTGGAATTTTCCCAGTATTTTCGCAATAAAAAACAGTGCGCATGGTTAATTTTTTTATTGCCTAATCAGCTTGACAAGAAAATTGGGTTAATAATCAAACTAATTTTCTTGTCAAGATAAAAGCTGACAGACCGATGAGTCAGCAACTGAAGGTCAACTGACAATAAGCCATTATAGCGATACATTCATCAAACTGCTCATGGTCGGGTAAAAAAAAACTATTTTTTGATATCGTCAACTGTATTTATATTCAACTAACAATAGATTTTATTGACAATCACTATGTTCTAGCATGCTTATTTCTAATCTCCTGAATTCTGCTCCTAATGCTATTGATGACACTCTGCCTATCATATGTCGTTCATTTTTCTTTGCGAGAATGACGTTCAACATAATATGTCAATATCGTAACCCTGGCATTCTTATCCAACCCAGGCCTCACATACGTACCGTTGTTGTAAAAAGCATTTGCTTTCGCGCCAGTTAATGAACAAACAGCCGACGCACTCTGTGAAAATATTTCGACAAGCAACATTCGCGCTAGCGTTTTGCAATCTTTAGATACCCTTAGACAGTGTGCCAGCCTTATAGAATTAATAAACACCTTACTTCCAGAGATAAGCTCTTCAAAACCAAGTTCCGGGTCATTTTCGCGGTACTTCAAAGTCCATCGAGTATCATTTGGATTGTAGTCTGGTGGTAGGACAAAGTTTCGCAAATTACGTGGTTTCTTCGGAGCTTTTTCATCTTTTTCTTCAATATCATCTTCATCTTTATCATCATTGCTACTGCTTTTGACATCATTCCGCACCTCTACATCAGGAGTTTCCGCCTCATCTTGTTTTTCTTTGTTTAATTCCAATTTTTTTGAACTGGAGGAATTCCTAATGCGTTTTACCAATTTTATAGACTGCTCGGACGATTTGTGGACCTCTAAAACCCTCTCTGAAGAATTTATTTCACATTTTTCCATCTTTTCAAAAATACGATCTATAAAATTGGCTTGAGTGCGGATCCTATCTGCTGGATGACCAACTGGCTGGGCTGTATTTTCTGTACTTACTTCTGCAGAACCGCTTCGATCACTGTCATCATCTCGCGCCGATGACACCTCCACTGTATCTTCATTTCCTTCTGGCTCATCGACGATCATTGGCTGGATTTCTGAACCCTGGGACCCATGCGAAAGTTGGGGGGGCTCTGCTACTGAAGATTCTTCAGAGTCTTTTCCTGTAGGCAGAACTTGTGGATTGTCTTGATCAACTTCTGAAGCCTTTAGAATTTCACTGTTATCATTGATGTTTATAACCTGATTTTCATTACTCGATTTCAGAAGGTGTTTTTTCAGGGAGTTTAGAAACTCTCGAGAAATATGACAAGGTTTTTTCACGATTTTTTTCGCAATCATATTCAGAGTCTTTACAATAGTCAGGTATTCGCTGAAGATACGGATATACAAACGCTTTATTTTTAGCTGATATTTTATTAGGAATAGAACCTCCATTAGTCCTCTCTACCCGTTGCTTGCATTGAGATTCTGATGTTCGAGACGTTTTAGCGAAGTATTTCCTGGAAAAAAAGTTTTATTACTTTGCGTAAGATCGTAACATTTCATTATGTTACCAATTTAAATTTACATCACCCACTATTTCCAACAAATGTGCACAAATCCTCAGCTGCGACGCTATATTTCTTCTCCAAGATATAAAACTTAGCATCTTTGTAAGTATCTGGAAAAAATAAACATCGAGTAACCGATTTACAATAACTTCACTGCAAAAATTGATATGCTAAATTTAGTATGCTAATGAGTAGTCTACTACTCACATGTTTCAAGTTTCACAACAGATGGAGAGTCCATTTTTTCGATGGCTACTCCTTGTCCTCGACCCGTCTCCGTGTTACCGACGAGCGCTCGTTAGGATACGCGACGATACTCTGCTCGTTGTCGACTCTGCGTACTCGTATCCAAGAATGTGGTACACAGACAAATTCACCGATATCCTCACAAGGTTGTTCAAAAAAACGGACTACTGCATATTGATACTCTTTGGCATCCAACTGGAAAATTTAATAGACCAAACTGATAATTGTGCGTGAAATCTGTAACGCAGCGCTTGAAGTAGCCTTGAAATCACCTTACGGGCCTCATACTGATTTTTCAGTCAAATAATCTAAAGATTCAACATTGTACGCTCACCTGCACGGCGTAGTAGTATTGTTTCTATCCTGACTCACAATAAGCTCATAAATGTGAAAATAACGTTCAATTCCCCTTGAGCACGTTTGCTTCGTACGCCCGCCGGCCGCGGTTTACTATCAGAAACTTTGTGTGTGTGTTTTTATACCAAGGGCAGCCAACGCGTTGATATGAGAGAGAGAGGAAGTCATATTACGTTGAACTATTCTCTTTACGATCAATAAAGCTCACGCCATAGTTGTCGATTATTTATAGTCCAGAAATTTCGCGTTATAACCAGAGTGTTTTATTGGCAATGTAATGTTTATTACATTGGTAATAAAACACTCTGGTTATAACGCGAAATTTCTGGACTATAAATAATCGACAACTATGGCGTGGAGAAATGTTACGCTGGGGAGACTTTGGTATATTTCGGTCTCGGTAGCTAGCGCTATTGACTATAGAATAAACATACTTATATTTGCAATAAGGCATACAAAATGTTTGGATTTGTTATGAGAGCATGCAAAGAGTTTAAAAATCCGCTTACTTATATTTACCTTTATAAAACATTGATACGCTCACAATTAGAATATGCAGTCTCAATATGGAATCCTTACTACGATGTCTATATAAATAATATCGAAAGAATACAGAAAAAGTTTATGCAATATAGATGTTTTCGTAAATTCGTACCTTATGAACAACTACTTTCAAAGTACAAAACACTAAGTCTTAAGAATAGACGTCATCAGTTGGAAGTACTTCTATTATATGACCTTTGTCACAACAAATATGACTGTATTCCTATAATTAACAAGCTTCGATATCGTGTGCCGGCTAGATCTTATAACAGAACCTCACGCTCTTGTACTACCTTTGTTCCTCCTAGATGTCGCACTAACGCTGGAAAACGCTCGCCACTATATCATCTTACGAATACTTATAATACCATGTTCAACGATATAGATATATTTAGCAATCATGTGAATGCCTTTAGATCAAATATTCTTAGCAGTCTGAATGCTCAAATATCAAATATGAATTCATAATAAGTCATTAAATTACTAGATTCTAAATTAATGTTGCATTGTTAAGACCTATTCTCTTATTTATCTGATCACAATTATCGAATCTTACCTTAAATAACTATCTTATAAACTAATTAACCTTAACATGCTGTAAGTGCTTATTGTCCTTTTTTTTACAAATCTGTGTTAAACATTTAATTATTTTGTTTTTAAAATGCATCTAGTTGTTATGTACTTTTTATTGTTTCTCAACGATAACTTAAATGTAACTGTGGCTAATGTTGTGGGTTTCACAATTAGTAATAAGATAACTATTAAAGTTGTATTATAATATGGATTGTGTAACTGTTTATTAGTCCTTAAATAAACAAAAAAAAAATAGTCGATAAGGTAGCAAACGAATAATATGTTATCTGTTAATATACAGTTTGCTCTGAAATAAGGTCACAAAAATAACAGTACACGTGACGCATAGAATATATTTTTTGTACAGACGCATAGCGATGCTACAGAACTAGTTTTTTAAATTCACTAAGTAGAACACATTTCCTTTACACTTTGGTTTACTTTATTTTGCCAGTCATTGTAAGGACTCTCATTAAAAACGCACTCATGAGTTGGTGTATAATTTTAACGTTTTCTAGCATCAATTCATTGGTTGTTACAGCAGGCATTTTAATTTTTGCTATAAGACAATTAACGTGATGGTCGATGGTCTTCTCTAAAGACTGGGTGAAGTTTTCCGAAAACGTGGAATATCTGAGCACTTGTTCAGCATCAACCTGGTCCATAACTTTGAGCTTCTCGTTCATCATTGGACTGTTTCTGTTGACCATAACTATTTTCTCGATACATTGATCTATCTTAGAAACTATCGGTCGTATGGTCTCAAGCATTGTAACTATGTTTGGTCTCTTAGTCACTCCAAAGGATGTAGAAGGTCCTTGCTGGTCCCCCTGGGAAAGTTCAGCATCCAGATCTTTAATAATTGAGACAAGCACTGCGCTACAGCTGTCAGTTATTTCCTGGGCGTCTTTCACATAATTATTCTTGATATTCACCACCTGGATCGCTTCCTCGACGTTGTCTGAAACAGAACTAGACTAGAGTTCATGTCACAAAGAAGTTCAGTTCACTGAAGAAGAAATCAAGGTTCTTACCAGTTTCAAAGATTATTGTTCCTTCGAAAGTCTGCCAATCGCATGATGGAATCCTGGTCAGAAAATCTGGATCTGATACTGATGAACCTTGATTTTCTGGTAAGACAACAGTAACGCTTCTTCCAGTACAACCTATAATCCAAATCCGTGGCACATACATGTAAACTTTATCTTCTTCGGTACCAAACTCTACAGCGTAAATCGCTTTCGAAAGTAACTGAGTCATTGATCCGAAATTAGAGCACGTACTTCCAGTTCGATGGCACAAGAATTACTAGCCTGCAAAAGATTTGTGGTCAAACTAGAAGACTTTTCGCTTCTAGATTTGTTTTGTCACCTTCTTATCAAAGCTTATCTGTCCCTGTACATAAACAACAAAAGAGGTCAGGAATATTTGACCTCATCAAGCCGTCCCTGCAACGTTCCGCTGATTTCAAATACAAATAATTATAAATTTTGATTGTTGTGACATTTCAAACGGTTCACGACTGTACGAATTCATTCTGGTTCATTGATTATGCATGGTTCAGTCTCAAAATACAAGTTAGGCATTATAATTTATTATGATTAAAGACTTATGGTACACGATTTTACATATTTATGCATATTATTTGTCTATTTCTTTAACTCATGAATATCTTTGGCGTTACAAAAACTTGTTTGTTCATACTTCTATGAATTATCATTACTCACAATAGTCTAATGATGGCATATAACCACAAGTGACAAAACTTTCCTAGAAACTTGTTTTAGGTCATGTTGCTCCTTCATAATTGTGAGTCGTCAAGTTTGTAAGAATAAGAATGCATTCGAACTGAACAAAAAATGCCCTTCATATGACATACGATAGAAAAATTGTGATTTACTGCTCATAGATTATCATGGTCCAAAGTTTAATAACAGTCGTGATAATAAGCTTTGAATGTAAATTTAGAAATCTGATACTGAGACAACTAGGCCATGCATTTCTTTGTCCAGCGGGACCTTCATTATATTCGGTATTTTTCTGGTACGTACAGAGCAGGGACTTTTTGCGTTGGCAAGGACCCTTATCATTTTTTGTACTTGTGCAGGAAATAACAATGTACAGGGTGCTGTAGTTTGTCCTTACTACGATAGTAACAGAGCTACTAGATAAAATATCCGGTTTTGTTCCAGTTAAGATAAGTACTTCCATGAACAATTGAAAAGAGTCAATTAAGTGAACAATTGAAAAGAGTCAATTAAGAACACCAGGTCAAGAACATTAGATTCAATTGAGCACTTCTGACAATTGCTGTTAGCGTCTTTAATTTGTGTGCTAGTTATGAATGGAAATATTATTTAACTATGTTGTTTCTAAAGGGAAGTACCGAAGAATTTGAGGAAAACCAAATAATGATTTCATAATACACAATTATTTAATTGTTTACTAATAAGCATAAAATTATCTCGTTATTTCGTAGAAACACTGATATGATCACAGGTGTATTTCAAAAAAACATACGCATTTGCAAACTATACCTATCAGCCTTTACTGCGAGGTGGCTAACTCTAAATACATCAGATGATAAGCACAGAACTCATTAAAACTACACTGAGAAAAAGGTTTTTGTTACCGTAACGTAAGACAGGACAACAAAACATTATGTTATCACAACAGCAAAAATTAAGTCACAATAACAGATAGGTTAGTTGCAGTAACAACCGAAATTTGTAACCATTACAAAGACCATCTGTAACGGTAAATAAATATCAAATTTAGAGTAATAAATAAAGTAATTGCTTTGGCAACAAAATAAATTGTTCAGGATATCACGATAATTCGTATTGACTTATTGATTTACCACTCGGAGGTTTGATATTGAACAAAACTTTTGTCGTTACAATTAATCTCAGTTTACGGTAACAAAATATTTTAGTAACCGCCTCAAATTTATTTACTTACAACAACAAATCGTATCATTTAACATTACAAAACAGTTTTGTTGCAGTTACAAATCTTTATTCAGTGTAACAAACTATCTGTTGCTATAACCAAAGTTTTGTTATCCGTATAATAACGTAAACTTTTGTTACCGTAACATAAGTTAGTTTGCAGTAACAAAATTTTTTTTTCAGTGTAAAATACAATCTAATTAACCTAATTTGTATACATAACCCGTAATCAGTTGCACAGTTGCATGATAATATTATTATCTAGAGACTCGGTAGTGCCTGGAGCCAAGTCCAATTTAAACGATTTTTGTTTTACCATATTTGTTTCTCATATCCTGAATTTTTGTACGAATACTGCTCATGATTCCAGCTGTGTCTGAAGTGTTCCATTTCCTTTCCTTCCCATACTTATAAATAAACGCCAACAAGGTCAATCTCGAATCCTTATCCAATCCAGGTCTAACATCAATCTTCATGTTATTGAACGCTCTGGCTTTTGAGCCTGTTGGAGAGCATACGCTCAGGGCGTTCTTGCTGAAAATTGCGGTCAGTAGCGACCTTGTTAGTGTCCTGCAGTCATTAGATGACCGTATGCACTTATTGTATTCATCTATGCTGACATAGACGCGACTTCGAGGTATTAGTTCCATCAGGTTTGGTCCAGGCTCTCGGTGCTTTAAAGTCCATCTGGAGTCGTTTGAATCGTACTCCGGTGGTAGAACAAACGTGTGTCTTCGTTTGCTTTTTTTCGGCGAGTTTTTGACACTGAGGTTGTTTTTTTTGGTCGCTAGTAGAATTATGCTCTGGCGCTGGAACTGGTGTCTCTTGAACCTGTGGAACCTCTGGTGCTTCAGACGTAGGATTTGTAAGGGATTCAATGACATTGATTTTTTCGGTCTTGTTCAATAGTGTCTCGTACAGCTTAAGACATTCCAAACTAGAAACTCGCAAGTTATTATAATATTCTTCGGTATTGAGAAAATTTTTGTACATTTTAGTAAGAAGAAGACCATGAACCTCCAGCAATTCATCCTCTGTTATTTTAGAAAGCTTCTCCTGGACTTCTGGCATAAGATTATGAGCATCCATTGATCTCTCCTCTGTAATGCTTGCAAGAGTATCTTCGTCACTGTAATCCTCGATCATGCAGTCTGAATCATCTGCAGAAACGTTGTCCGAAGGTTCATCATCATAGACCATACCAGAATCTGGAACCTCTGGGGACTCTTGTTCTTTTGTTGGATGTTTCTCTGTTTCATACTCACTTCCTATTGATTCTGGAGAACTTTGAGTTCCATTATTGTGGTGATCGTCTGATTCCATTTCCGTAGCCTGGTCAGCCACCAGTTTCTTAGACTCTGGGTGTTGGTAGACATTCTTCTCCGGAACCTTGGATTGTGTCTCCTGGGATTCAGATGAAGCCTGAGTCTCTGAATCTGGGCAAGTTGCAGGATCTGCGAGTATATCAATACACCTCATGGGACCCAGGCTTAGCTTTGCAAGTAGATCTTTGCGTGAATTGTTTGTTCGATCGTTCGAAACCTGTTGGTTTGTTTCCGGCGAAGCAACGGGTCTTTCAGCGACTTGAGGCGTAGGATTGCTTTGGGGTTCGGGAGGCCTGACAGTACGCGGATCTTGATAACTCAGTGGGTCTTGTATTTGCGAAGCTGCGACTGAAGGCGCAGTAACATGCCGCATCAGCTCTGGCATTTGGTATGTGCTTACCATTGGCCGTTGATTTTGACGTGGAAGAAGCTGGTTGAGGATGATTTGATTTGGTTGATGTGGAACATATCCAGGCATAGGATTTGGGAGGTAGCTTCTCTAATCAATGTATGGCATGTTAGGTCGATTAATCATATCTTGCATTCGCGAGATTTGCTGTAAGTACTGCAATTGAGAGGGTTCATAAAAACGAGCCTGGTGAGTCAAGTGCTAGAGATTTTGAGCAGCAGATGTGTTCACACTTTGAAGATTTCTTTGGTCTCCAACATTACCAGCATAATTCGGTGGTTGCTTGTTGTACAAGGATTGATGCGATGTAGGTATATTTTTGGTGATGCTTTCTACACGAGCTTTCTTCTCAGCAGGTTTATTTATCGCTGCCGAAGACTTTCTTCTGATGGCAGGTATCTGTAGCTGACAGGATAGATTAATTGGAGTTGGTGTATAGACAAGTAGTAGATGGTATAGTTTTCCCAAGGCCTTGAAGGTGCCAGTTTTTATCGCTGTTAGACACTTCAGAGCTAGATCCAACTGTCTTTTGCAACTGAGGTTTCGAAGATGCACTGACTGGTTGAGCATAATCATAAGGTGGATTCGCTCTACTGGGAGGTCTAGCTGCCGACTCGGCAGTGCCGAGTTCTGTACAAGCAAAGTTTTCAGTGTGCCATTGGCCGGTTGAGGTCCATTATGAATTTCGTTCAGACGTAACTCTATAAGTGAATAATCATGATCTGAAGCTGGATCAGGTTGAGCCTGTTCTGAGCTTGGTGGTCTTTCTTCTTCAACTACAGATTCAACTACAGATTCAACTTCAGGCTCAGATTCAGCTACAATCTCTATTTTCACATAAGAGACATTGGTGTCCGGAAGTTGCTCGTCTTGAACAGGTGACGGTTGTCTTCCATCTGTTGGCTTTGGTGAAGACTGTCTATCATCTGGGAGCTTTGGTGGAGACTGGGCTGAAGTATCAACAGATTCTGGCTTGCTTTGATGTTCCATAATAACTGATTGATCTTTCGTAGGTGCGTTTGCAGAACTGACAACAGGTTTACTCGGCTCTATTGGTTTCGGTTTCCAGGGTCTCAGGGGTAGTGGTCGTCTAATCAGCATTCTAGGTAGCGGTTTCCGAGGATTATCATAAGGCTTCACTGCCAGATGTGGTTTTTCCGGTAATATGTCTGACAAAACCGGATTTTTGGTACTACGTAGCTGCCTACTTCCTACAGGCTCTGCTAGAGGATCTGAAAAAAAATATAAAAAATAAATACTCAACCCACAAGAAATCTTAAACCAAATTTATGATGAAAAATTAATACCTTGAATTTCTGGTTCGTCTTACTGGTCGTCACCACCTTTAGCAATCATTTCCTCATTCCATTGCACAACTTCCTCATAATTTTCTGAAAAAAACAATCATCTTATTGCTTGCTCACATCGAACCAAAAGTAACTACAAAAATAATTCAAACAACAGTTACCTGATTCAATTTTAATGAACCCTATAGAAGCTCCACTCGTCACTGTATTTCTCTCTATTCTTCGTGCGATTCCGAGTCACAAAAGGAGCTTCATTTTTCGGGTATGCAGAAAAAACTTGCCGATCCTCTAGTCGATGTATTATCCAAGAGTACGGCACGCATACGTACTTATCAATCTCCGGAAAAGGCAAGTGCCTTAATTTAATAGCATTAATTATTTTTTTGTTGACTCTACTTGCTTTCATCTAAAACCAAACAAGTAAATCAGCCACTTAAAGGTTTTTACGCAAATTTATAGTTTCCGCGAGAGTTCAATCACCCAATTGGTATCTCTAAATTTGACCTTCAAAGCACAACTTGTGCCTAACAAACTGATGACGCTATGTACAGTCTAGATCAGCCTAAGCGTACAAAATTTAGCGCATGCGCTGTTTTCGTACTGAATAAGGTAAGGGTATGGGAAGAAAATATACTCAAAAACTCATTTGAGAAATAATTTATGTAGGCACTGAATATATTGTACTAGAATAATTATGTTAAAGAATCCTACCTTTGTATCCAGGCTTATATTTACAATAATTTATGTTTTATGGAAATATTGTTTCCATTAATTTTTCAAGAAGAAAACGTGCGCTCCGCTAGCAGCGCTCAATTAAATGACGAACGCTCAACACCATTGGCTTGTATATACAGGATCGGACAGAATGAACGAGCCCGGCAACCCGGCAATGATAATATCGTCTGCCACAATGTCGGTATAAACATTCTTTGTCGTAAGTATTAGGGTTCCTTTGATAAAATAGAGATTTACGGTCAGATAATGGATGATGCAATTCTTAGGGTAAAGTGCTTGACCAGATTATTCGAATTGTTCTTATGTACAATAAAAAATATTTATCTGTACTATTAATTACTGGAAATTATATAAGTTTTATTTTTATAGCCTAAAATAAGTTGTTAAAAATAATTGAACGTTTTAAATTTTATTTTTTCGGTAGTATATTTTTATGGAAATCACTAATTTAACTAATAATTGTATTTTTATTCGAAAGCAAAATTGAGATGAAATATCTGTGGCATCAAACTATTTGTAACGTAATTGGTCAAATATATGATAAGCATGAAAATATATGCAATTCTATACTTAAGGCGCGCGCTTGCACGCGCAAATTCAAATGCTAGTATAATAAAAGTTGGCTCAAATACATTTTACTTTTAAACCTTTCTATCTACTGGACATTAAAATTTGCGTGTCTGTTTGATTAATTGATTGCAGTCACGAAACATATATGTTAACTTTTATTATTACACTGAGTCATAAAGATGAACAATAACTCATTGCACAGACGAATTTGCCAATGGTCTGTGCTTTCTACAGCCATTTGTGTTATAAAAAAGAAATACCAGAACTTCCACTGGAAAATAATCTACCAAAGCTTTTTCTATGGCGATAGTGATATTGGTTCCAAATTATTTGGATGATGACTTTTTTAACTTTTAATTTAAAAAAAGACATACAGTTTCAATAACGTAAAACTTCTAAAGAACTTAGATCGCGTCTACTCTAAAATCTATGATTAGAGTTGAAAATCAATAGACCATAAAATATACACTTGTTCAATGTGTTTCGTTTATTATTTCATTCACTTCTATAATACTTTTAAGAATGACACAATTATTTTCGAATGTTCATAATATTACCAATCGTATCATTTATAATTAAATGTGCTTTTATAAAATGTAAACAATTAAATGTTAAATAATATAATATTAAAAGAAAACTGCGTAAGAAACTACAATATAGACTAAAAATCGTTTATTAGTCGATATTATTATAGTAGTTAACGGACTTAGCAGTTATCGAAATTTTATTGGAAAGCGCCACCTGTAATGGACTTTTAGAGCTAAATGAAATTTTTTTTCGGTATTATTTGGGTAGAAAAAATTCACAAACATACCCAATTTTAACGGTAATTTCGGTATTATTTCAGTATGATTAAAAAATTATCCGTAAAACATACTCAAAAGTTATCAAATAAATGCTTTACCAAAAAAATACTCAGACAATTCTCAAAATTTCGGTATGATTGAATTCGCTAGGGAAGTAACGCCATCTAGCTGAAGGTGGCGGAATTTATTCGTGCAACTGAAACCGCTTACGTAGTTTTAGTTCAAACCTCTGTCGGCCATCGATTGGAATCTTATCGAACTAGCATGAGAAGTATTGTTGTAATAGTATCACAAGCTTCCACATTTTAAAATATTCTATGCTAATTTGAATACAGTGGAAACTCTTTATAACAAATCTAAAGGGACTGGATACTTTTTTTTACGTTATAAAGAGTTTTGGTTATACGAAGAAAAGACGTACAACGATTAATATTTGAAAAATAAGTTCTGTGATGCTATATAGAGTATTGAAATATAGGAATAATAATTTGAACCAAACAAACTTTGGTATTTTCTACGTTACATTGAGTTTTTCGTTAAATAGAGTTTCGTTACATAGAGTTTCCACTGTTATGATTTTGCTTATCACTGCAATTATTACCGAGTTCCTTTGAGTATTTAAATAAAACTTACAAGGGTATAAAATGAAATTAATCTACGAGATCATAAACAAACAACGTGTAACAGGTTTATAAAAGTCATAAACATAATCAGCGTTTTTTACGTACTTACATTGTGCGTATTGTCTTTTGACTTTTATGATCTTCTACAGTTATCAGATGAAAGAATTGTTGACCTCTTGTTTACTCAGCTTCTAGCCAACACCCTACGATAGAAATTTTTTCATTGCAGTTCAATAGCACTACGTATCAAACGTATAAATACCTAACCTTGAAGATCAGCCATCAGCCCGCCGTAGAAAAGTGCACAGCTCGTACAAGATGTCGCGTACCAAGTTCTCGTTTGTGGATCTCCTTTGCCTCCTACCTAACGAGTGGAAGGCGCATCCTCAGGGAGTCCCCGGATGATTTTGTTATTAGAGTTTCAAGACCATCTTCAGAAGCATAACACGACCGAGGGACTGGTCGTTGCCATTGATGGTGTCACTGCAGAATCCGTAAATCACTGTCACGCCGTTTGGTTCCGGAAACAGGACGAGGAAGAAGTCGAGGCAGATTTGAAAAATTATTATCGTTTTGGAATTAGGGTCCATGAGGCTGTCGAGATGTCTCGGATTTGAGCGGCTCTAAATGGTGAGAAATTTTATTGTTTATGTCAAATCATATGATAAAGTATCAGTTGTTACAGTTACAAATATTCTATAGAAAAAATTTATGGGCAGCTGCGTAGTACACTAAATTTAGTCTTTTTTTAAAGTCTAATAAGCACATCAATAATGTAAGTGTCTAGACCAATTTGATTAGGTCATTCCAGCCTAGAATTAAAGATCCTTTGTTCAGAGAACCTATTTACTAAAAATTGTCCTTTGTTGCAGATTTACTTGAAGAATTTCGCGCGTTCGATACTCAAAATTATGCTAAGTATTTATCGAATAAAACAAAATTGTTAATTTGAAATGCCTTTGAATTAATCTTGGAATCATGTATACAAAAATCAGTCAACCTATACCGTGTAATTAGTTCAAACGCTTTCACTGTATTTCTATGTACTGGTCTAATAACCTATTGATTTCACTCATCCGATCATAAATCCTTGCAATGAGGTCGTCTTTGATTGCCTTCGTGACAATTTCACTTTTAGTGACTGTAGAACTGTCCTCAGGGCCGCCATTTTGAACTTTTTAGTTACTGGACCGATTGCTTCCAAAATCGATATCTGAGGGTCCTGAGGCACAGATTACTAAATAGTTACTTCAGATTACTAAATAGTTACTTCGTAACAGATACATCACTCCCATACAAAAGCGTAAATACCTACGCTTTAATAGCCTACAAAATCTTTATAATAATACCAGTTGTTTGCAGCGAGAAAAAATGTACCATAACTACGCATATAGAAAGTTGAGATTGTTTTGCCCGCCGCGCGACCCACGTGCAAGCGCGTGATCGAGCGAATGTGCTAGGGTTGTACCTATGATGATATTGGTAATGAAACGAATGTTGTAGAAAATCAATTATTTTATATTTGTCGATCAAATATGTTTGAGTTTAATAAAATGATAGATGCATTTTTTCCCTTCCCTGAATTCCCGATTATTAAATTTTAATTTCGAAAATATCCGAAACGTCGTAAATAATTTTAACAAATAATCAAAAGGGAAACATGAGCAAAGCGGAGGAAAATCAATTAGAGTCTTTGAAATTTCCAAGACGGTGCTGCCAGGCCGATCCATTATGACGTTATCAAAATTGTTTAAAAACGCTTTTTCTAATTCTTTAATGTAATTATTAAAAGTTTCTGGTGGGACTTTAAGCCCACCATAAGAGAGACATTAAGTAGGTAACTATCAGATATATAAAAAAACATAAATAATGAAATCCTTAATTTACGACAATTAACATAGCAGAAACCTACCCACCATTGTTCTAAGTTTAAGGAATAAATGATGATAATTTGTAAGGGAACGAGAAAAGGGAATTCCAAAATAATAAAAGTTTTAAAAATATACTATTGTTCGTCTCACGACAATGAAAAAAATTAAAAATTTTGATTATTCTTTTGAATGTGACACCCAAACACTGCACAATAATTGCGTGGTTTCGGCATTTCGATAGTCAGAGCGGTAAATGTGACGTGCGAGCACTCAGGCGGGCGTGCGGCAACTCACTGTCGGTTGTATCGTCTCCGACACGCTTAGCGGTAGGCATATAACGCGTGGCCTTGAGTGAGTGACGAACGCCTGCCTGAGGTCCCTTATCACGAATCCGTTGTCAGAATTAAAAAAAGCCGCCATTTTGAATTTTTAGTTACTGGACCGATTGCTTACGAAATCGATATCTGGGGATGTCACTGACGTCCATTATCACGAATCCGTTGCCAGAATTTAAAAAAAGGCCGCCGCGTAGTCAGTGATAAAATTAAATATCGATTTTACACTATTGAAGTAATTTTTCTCCGTGATGGCATTTTACTGTCAAGTATTCTGACAGCGGACTATCTACTTAACACACACAAATTTTTGATTTTAAAAAGAATCGATATAGATAGAATATATTAATTAAATTATTAAAACACTTTGTTACAATATTTTTAAATAATTTTAAATTCATTAGAAAAATAATTATAGCAAAATTAATTATTTCAAATTTATTAAAAATAATTGTAACCAAATGTTTTAATATTTATTTAAATTACTTATATTAATTTTTTTTACAATTTTCAAAAATTATGAACCAAAATAAATCAAAAGATGAAAATGAGCCATGCATGAATGATTGATAATAAAAATGAGACTTGTCGACACTTAATGAATGGGCCCACCGCACCATACAAACGGTGACAATGGTATAGTGGGCCCTACCCGCCCCGCAGCCCCCGCACGATTGCCCTCCGTTGGACGACTGTATGAATACTTAGACTGTGGTCCTGCCGAAGTACTCTGTAGCTAGGCGGACTACTACCGTGATTTGATTTCTGAGTGCTGCTAGGCCTTATTCAGATCCAGCCGCTATAAAGGAAGTGAACTTTATTTATTTACCCTAGTTTCTTATCACCGGAACTTTCACTGACCGGCATTACAAGGACACGGACTACTGCATCAAAATTTCTGCTTTATTTGTGATTTGAAATTAAGGATATTTCTAGGTTCTGTTTTGTGTACCTTGAGGCTATTTTACTACCTTACATTTTAAGTAGTGTGTAAACTACCTCGAAGTCACTCCGTAAAAACCATTTTTTTAGATGTGTCTTGTACATTAATAGTTAATTATAATCTGATTCTGGGGAAAGCACCGATCGTTGTTAATACGATACCCAACAAACTGTTGTATTTAAATTTGTTCTTTCTTAACTTAACAATGTACGAGTACTTTACAAAAATGTATGTGTCGCATGCCTAGTCTTAGACAATCTATCACGACCATCACATATCGAAAAATATCAGGTTATTTTATCAATTTTAATTTATTTTCGCTACAGTACATATACCCAAAGGTAGGCATAATTTCTGTTAGAGTGTGACAGTCGGTGATTTTTTTCTGTTTTGTAGTGAAACTTGTGAATTGGGTTTCATTTGATACAGTGATTGATGGTTGAAGTATCACGTATACTTCAATCATCAATCACTGTATGAAAGGGCTGCTATACTAATAAAATAAAACTCCAAAAAAAGAATATTTCTATAGAAAATCTCATAAATAATTTCTGTTCAAACTGTGCCTCGAGAGCCTGGGTGCCTAACCTTAGAAAAGTCATGATATCTCCCACCAAATAATATCCGTGTAAAACTCTCTTAGAAGCCGTATCATTACATTTTCTAAAGTATCATAATTTTTATAAGCCGATGTCATAATTCCTGAGTTTGCATCTACTTTCCCTGATTACTGATTGATTTGAGATCAGAGTTTTTTGGCGGGATTTGTGGTGAACGCTATTATTCGTTGTTTTATTTTATTGTTTTTGTATTTTTTTCTGCTAGAATTTTCTTTAAAGAGTGCGTTTTGTAGAAAATCGTCAGGTGCACATAAGCAATGTGAACACAGAAATCGGAATAATGTAAGCACTAGAAATGAAACCGCGTCCTAATTTCTTCCGAGACCTGTGTCGCCGCAAGGTCATATCACGTCTCCCACCCGCGCGTCACTACTACATACGCATGTATTTAAACGTGAAGAAAAGGACACTAAAGTAGGACCCACCACACTATGATTGGTTCTCACACATTTACAAACCCTGTCCAGGAACTTAACACTACTCCTTTAAAACATTCATATACGCTAGCGATTGCAAAAATTTATAAGATGTCGATATTATAGAAATACTTATCGATATTGAAAAGCACATTTATTAAAGGATTTAAAAATAAGCTAAAATGACATTAGTCAAAAAATATTTTTAGGGTTCTGTTCTCAAAGGATGCGAATTGGACCCCATTACTAGGCCTACGCCATCCATCCGATATCTGTCCGAACAAAAATTTGGTGGTTGAAATTTGTAAATAATATGTCTAATATTTATGAGGGATTTACTTAAAAATAAAAAATAAGGGGGGGGGGTAATTAAAACTGAATAAAATAGGCTCGACCCCTCGGTGGGGACGTATATGAGCTGATATAATAATAATAAATAAAAAATAAAACAATTTGAAATAAATAGGTATCATGAATGCAGGTATTCGTTAATATCCTTCAAAGGTTTCTTATCCAGATGCGTGATGGTACGAAACCGACTCACACAATTTGCTTTTACTCGTATTACAAAAATTTATTTTGTTCAGAAGAAATGCGATAACATTAAAAAACATTATTATGTTGATAAACAGTTTTTTTTTCATATATCTTCCATGTACAGACAGCGATCAGTTACATTTTTATTACAAGTACATTAGATAGGTGCATAATAAATTACACTCTTTCTAATGGTTATAACATAGATTAAACATTACAATATAGTGTCAAAGTTTGTGATAAATTTAAAAAGAAACAATCACTTATTATTGTTTGTTTTTAAATTGATCACAAGCTTTTACATATACTAAATAATAATGCCAAAATAAAATCATATAAAACAAAAAAACAAAAAGTATTACCACAAAGGACATATTGGTGCAGGGCCCTCCTAAAAACATATATTTTAATGAGCGGCTTACACGTGCAAACAGACTTTTGTTTCGTGAGTGCCGAACACAATTCAAAGAAGCTGGATATAAGTTTTGATGGACAAAAGTAGGCTCTATCTACGTCAGGAAGCATGAGGGTAAAGGGGAAGGAACCGAAATCATTAACATTAGATCACATGAGGACATTGCTCGATTTCTTCCAAAACCCTCAACAAAGCAGGTCGGGGAAGGCGCGTTATTATCCTCAAAGTAAATTGGTAACTTCTCAGCGCATTAAATTATTGTTTGCTATTTTCTGCTGGTTCATGTTTTGGGCTGGTATTAATTATTATTATTATTATAAAATAACCTCTATCTATAACACACCTCCTACATTTCAACACAAAACAAAATACACGAAACACATATTAATAAAATCAATGATCCCACAACGATTACAATTTCAAAAATTCAGGAAAAATATTTTTGGCAAGGATATCTATACGTCATACTATATTTTCCCAAAACTCAAAAGGTTCTCTAATAACAGATAATATTTTGAAAGATCTCGACTCGACGGAAACACCTTGCCACATTGTAGAGTGCCCTGAGAATTGCAAAGCATTCATTTCTAGCAAATTCAATATAAAAGTTCTCACTTTTAACATAAGGAGCTTACAACAAAATTTTGACAGATTCTTAGTTAGTTTGGCGAGGCTTGACATGATTTTTGATATAATGGTGCTAACCGAGTGTTGGCTTGGTGACAACTCAATCATACCTCAAATTAATGGCTATTACTCCTACAGAACCTACCGTTTTATTAACAGGGCTGGTGGTGTGGTTATTTATGTTAATTCCTCCTTGTCTACTGAAGTCATGGAACCAGCATTCGAGGAAGCTAATTGCCTGAGCGTTGCCGTTAAAAATAGTTTTAATTTACTGGGCATCTATAGGTCTCCCTCGTTTTCGGACACCACTGCCTTTTCGAACTCACTTATGTCAACGGTACAGTCTATCAAGGACTCACCCTGTATTATCATAGCTGGAGATATAAATATTAACATTATCATGGACAATTATTCGGACTTAGATACATGTACAAATTATCTATGTCTACTGGCAGAATTAAATTTGATGCCTACAGTTACCAAACCTACGAGGAAAGATTCATGTCTGGACCATATTCATGTAACATCTAAATTTAATGCTGAGTCTATCATCTGTAGGACAGACACAACAGACCATGACTTAGTTATTGCAGGAATAAATACCAATACTCCAAAAGGTGACCCTAAGAGACGATGGAAAACCAAAATTGACTTTTATGCTGTTAAAATAGAACTTAGCGAAATAGACTGGAGTAGTGTCACTAACAAAAAATCGGTGGATGAAGCAGTTGCTGCTTTCAATCTTATTCTTTTTAAAGTAATAGACAGACATACAAGTCAGATTCCAGTTAGCCGATCTAAATATAAACTGAACCCCTGGATGACGCCTGGTCTCATCAGGTGCTCCAAACACAGAGATCATTTACATGCAAAGGTTCGTAAAAACCTTAATGATGACACCTTAAAATTGATTTACTCTCGCTACAGAAATTTCTATGAGCTGCTAAGAAAGCTAAAGCAAACATACGAAACATCGCAGCTTGAAAACAACAAAGATAACCCAAAAAAACTCTGGGACTCAATAAAAACTATTTCTCACTGCCAAAAAGTTAAACAAAAACCTCTCGAACTATTACATACCTATGATTCAGTTAAAGATTCTTTAGATTTCTGTAACGAGTATTTCACTAATGTTGGTAAAAACTTAGCAAACAAAATATTAACAATTACTAATGAAACCGAGGAATCTCTAGTAGAAAAAATAAACTTCATCTAAATCGTCCACGAAATCTTTGTTTTTATCACCGACGGATGTAATGGAAGTAGAATCTCTTATAATGGGACTGAAGTCAGACAGTGCCCCGGGACTCGATGGTGTCACTAATAAACTACTTAAAGCAATCAAGTGTCACGTTGTCCCTCCTGTAACTTTTATTTTTAACCTTAGCCTTTCAGAAGGCATATTTCCTACAGAATGGAAAACCGCTGTGGTAACACCAGTATACAAGGATGGAAATAAATATGACCCCAGTAACTATAGGCCGATATCTCTCCTTGGGTGTTTTTCTAAAATTCTAGAAAAAATTGTAAGCAAAAGATTAATCAGATTCCTTGATAAAAATAAAATTTTATCTGATTCACAATTCGGTTTCCGAGAAAAACGATCTACAGGAGACGCAGTCGCACTTTTAACTAATCTTGTTTCTAATCACCTAGATAAAGGCCAAGCATGTCTAGGAGTATTCCTTGATCTAGCAAAGGCCTTCGACACCGTCTCTATTCCTATCCTGTTAAGGAAGATGGAATTGGTAGGTGTCAGAGGACATAGCCTCGGCTGGTTTAGTAGTTACCTAGAAAACCGCACTCAGTGCATCAAAGTTGACCAAGACAAGAGTGATCCAAAACAAACTAATTTCGGAGTACCGCAAGGCAGCATATTGGGTCCCACACTCTTTATACTCTATATAAATGACTTGTCAAACGCTAAAATGTTAAATTGCGATATAATATGCTATGCAGATGATACAGCGATCATTTTCTCTGGCGAAAATTGGGCACAAGTGACTGAATCAGCTGAGCGCGGAATGAGACACATCGCTGGTTGGCTACAAAATAATCTGCTTACACTTAACTTATCAAAAACAAAACTTCTTTGTTTTCATAAAACTCAGGCGTCATCACCATTTAACTTTCCAGACATAACCGTTCATACCTGCCCTTTAAATAGCCAACACGCTTCAAAATGTTCTTGCGAAAAAGTTTGTAGGTCTCCCACTCTGAAATACCTTGGTGTAGTTATTGATGAAAAACTCAATTTTAAACCACATATTATTGTCTCCGCAAATAGAATTCGAAAACTAATTTACATATTTAAGAATCTTCGTTCTGCAGCTGACAAAAAACTGCTTAAAACTATCTACAACTGCATCTGCCAATCAGTCTTAACATACTGCATCTCAGTCTGGGGCGGTACAGCAATCACTAATATGATTTTACTTGAAAGGGCTCAACGGTCTGTGATAAAGGTTATTTTGAAAAAACCTGTCAGATATCCGACCATTCTTATTTACAAAGAATTTGAAGTGCTCAGTGTACGTAGCTTATTTATTTTGCGCGTTGTGTCGAAAGTTCATCAAACGGTACTAAATTCATCAATGTATGATGACATGCTGAAAAAAAGAGTTTTCAAGCTACAGCTGCCTTCGATAAACACTTCTTTTGCAAGAAGATTCGGCGTCTTTCTCCACCCTTTTATCTATTAATATAATAAAACTGTAACGGGGCCGTGTCTGTACATGAAATATTTTTGGAAAATAATAACTGTGGTGGACATTACTAACGATACAGAGGCCAAAACAACAACTTTTGGAATTTTTGTCTGTCTGTCTGTCTGTCTGTCTGTATGTTCGCGCATCACGCAAAAACTACCAGGCCGATTTTGATGAAATTTTGTATGGTGGTTCCTTATAGCCCGGGTTAACATATAGGATACTTTTTATCCCAGAAAATTCAAGAGTTCCCTTGGGAAAGTCAAAAGTATTCATTTATAGAGTGGCTCACCACGCAAATGTGGCTTGACCTATTACAAACAAATTTTACACGTTGATACCCTTATCGCGAACTAAAACTGGGACATTGTGAATCCCAAAAAAATTAGGGTTCCTACAGGAATGCAAAAAATTGTATCTTTAGAATGACTCAACGTAACAATATTATGAAACCTTTACATTGGGATGAGGTGTTTTGACCATCATTGTATAGTCGGGTATTCTTTATCCAGAAAAACTAAAGAGGTCCCGTGGGAAATTATCTATCGATACATACAATAATAATACATACCTGCACACGCCTGCGAAGAAACTCGAAGGTTGTGTGTGAAGTCGACCAACCCGCACTGGGCCCGCGTGGTCGACTAAGGCCTAACCGCCCTGATTCAGGGTAGGCTCGAGCCCCTCGGTGGGGACGTATATGAGCTGTAATGATGATGATGACATACAATAATAACAATAGAGTACTTTTTTCTATATATTAGCTACACATATCAAACATTATAATCATAGTAGCAGAATGTCAATAGATGGCACTGCAGGGATAATAAAACGCGCTTAAGTTGTATTAAAACATTAAAATATTATTTCATACTTTTGAGTGGTTTTCTTTTATGTATTTTTCAGCATACGCTTCTTTAAACTCTGGAACTATGGTACGTAGCGATGTGTTTCATAGACGAACAGAGAGGTATTTTTTTACAGATTCCAATCGTGTAAAAAAATAAAAACACATAAATCGAGTTAACATCTTATATCAGGAGGCACAGATATGGGAACTCTTCTGACGGCGACTGTTTGCGTGTGGCAGTTGCTCTCCGCCTGCAATATTAATATCTGTGAACCTCATCAATGTATTTGCGGGTCCTCGGTGGTGGCAATTGGCCATCACTCACTGAGTTGCAGTCGTGTTTGTGAAGATTACCATGTCACCAATTCCTTAATGACCTCACTCGGAGGGCACTGGTCTCGGCTAGATGGAATATTCCATCTTTGATGCAGCCGCCGGCCGGGCTTTAGTCGATCTGATGGCAAAAGGCCGGAGGGTTTAAACAGGTGCTATGGCAGAGAGGAACGTGTCTGCTTTGGGAAGCCACTTTTTCTGCCTCACTCCTCACCCGTACGGTACTGCTGCTCAATTTGCGGTGAGAAAGAAGCATAATAAGTACTCGGTCTTGGAGGCAAATTACTGCTTTGTGCCGCTGGTCTGTGAGACAACCGGCTGCTGAACCCTCAGAGGCCTTTTCCTTCACAAAGAAGATTGGCCTTCGCCTTCGAGAGAGGAGATGTGACGTAAGGTCCTACCTGCTGCTAAGGTTGTCTATTGCCATCCAGCGCGGCAACGAGAAGTGCGTCTTGGGCTCCTTTGGAGCTGATACGACTCGAGGATTTGACCCATATTAATATTGTTAGGAAATTTTATTACTAGATTGATACCTATAATGATTTGAATTAATTTTTTGATAATATTTCATCATATCAGTTTATTTACGTTCCCACCAAGGGGCTCGACCTGCCCTGAGTTAGGTTGATCTGGCCTTAGACGATCACGCGGGCCCATTGCGGGTTGATTGACTTCACATATAAGCTTCGAATTTCTTCGCAGGCGTGTGCAGGTTTCCTCACGATGTTTTTCTCACCGTAAGAGCGTCGGATAAACGTACGTACCAGTATGAAATCGATATTCGTATAGATATTGGTAAGTGGCAGGATTCGAACCAAGGCCTTCCGGACAGGAGGTAGTGGCCCTTACCGTTTTGCCACCGACGCTCTATGTTTTATTTAAGATTTAGAAATCCTTACTTTATATATATTATAAATGTGAAAATGTGTTTGTTTGTTACCTTTTCACACTTCAACACCTATACCAATCTTGATGAAATTTGGCATGCAGGTAGCCTGTATCACTGGGAATGAAATAGTCAACCTTTTATCTGTGGAAATTATCATAGTCCGATGCAGTTCCTGAGGAAACTAAAACTATACTCTATGTTCGTTTTATTTAAAATCGTAATGAAAAAATGGATTGGTGTGATTTTTAGCACAGAGATGAGGTGGAAAATGATATAATTTACTAATAAGTATATCCTGACATAGTTCCCGAGGGATCTGGGGACAATTGTTTTCTACGCTCGCGCACGTCGGTGGCGTCGCAACGGAGCAACGGATTAAAGTTATTTTTTGTATAGAATTTGTTGAGGGGGTGGGAAGTGACAAAGACTGCTAATTCAAATAGCCCGATACAGTTCCTGTGGTACCTGGAGAAAACTCATGTCCACGCTTGCGAGCTGATTTCGGCTCGCGCACCACTCACCCTCAAAAAGAGTCATAAAAGCTATGTCCAGGCGGGCGAAGCCGCGGGCAAAAGCTAGTTTATAATAAAGTTAATGCTATATGCTGTATTAAAGACTACTCTGTGAAAGAAATGAAACAAAAGATGATGAAATTGCTAGGCACTCTGTCCTACACTGAAATTGAACAAATCATAAGAGGGATTGCATAGTACTATACATTCACTCACACATGAATACACACGCAGACTACACACACACACACACACACACACACACACACACACACACACACACATAAAACACACAAACACACATTGCTCGCTAATCCTAATAAATTACAGGATACATTGGAATTATAACTCTAAGTATTAACTGTTGACATCTCGCACCGTCTCTTTTCTGTAAACTTCGTGCTAAATTGGTTACCTACAGGACAGGCATTGCCTAGTGTAGGACCCAAGCTACCCCACTTGTGCAAACAAATTTAAGAGTTACTCTCTCACACACACTACTTTTCTACTGCACCATCTTATTTGTTCTTCTCCTCGTAAGATTTATCTGTATTCCAGCTTAGGTTGTAGTGCCATACGTAGAAATGTAATACAGAGATTGTTAGCAATAACGTAACTATTGTGAAAGAGATCAAATAAATAAATTATTATTATTATTATTAAATAATGTCATTAGGACATAAAAACAGACACGAGAAGTTAGTTATACATTACAATTATTGAATTAAGGCCTTTGACGCATTTACACTTGACTGCCCTGTTGCGACTTTACACTTACTAATTTTACCCTTATTTTTAGCTTTACACTTACTAACTTACTGCCCAACCTTATATCACAAATTTATTAAAATGTTGGTAGGCAACCAATACATACGCCCAAAATATAGCTAATTCCTACATATACAAAAATATGAATATATTTTATACAACAAATACGAAACATTTTTGTCGTCACATAATAATTATCGAACCAAACCGAACGTAGTGACATCACTAGCTTACGATCGCCAGGAGCGGCCGCACTATGTAAAATTAAGACTTCAACGATTTCGTAAATTTCAAATTACATTACGCGCGTGTTCAGTAATGCTAAATATATTGGGGAACTATAAAGCAGCAATGGTTTTACAAAACAATGAAAGCGCGACTAAACTGTGAATCTCATGAAAATAATGTACTCTTGTAAGAATAACTAAAAACTTAAATAAATGCTAAAGAAAATACTTATTTATGAAATGTGACCCCCTTATTAGTATAATTACAGTGTCTGAATGAATTTCCGCAGTTCGAAATGCAACAATTCACCATTTTTGGTCGATGTTACAGCTCCGATGTTTCGAGAAATACTGAATTGCCGGAGCACAACTTAACTTGTGTGCTATTGAACACATGTCACAGCACAGGTGCCACTCCCACAAATGTGAAGAACACGAAAATAAAATGAAAAAGGACGTGAAAACCCAATTTGCACCGGGTGCAGTTTTATAGACGCCCTACTGTAATCGGGTGTTCCACCTCTGAATGAGGCTGCTGAAAATTCCGTCAAAAACTACATAGAAGCTTTGTAATGCACCGGCACTAGCATTAAACATTACAAATCAAAAGCATTACAAATCAAATATACAAATGAAGATTAACCCTTCGCATACAAGGGACAAAAAATTACGTGCCATACAAAGTGGGGTCTAAATGACCCAAATATAAGCGACTCCTGTCTAAATATACTTTAAAAATACATTCAAAAATCCTTTTTTATTAATTTAGAGGATAGTTAGTAAGACAATCTTTACAAAACAAATATGCGTCTTACTGACTCTAAACACGTCTATCATAGTCAAGTCAAGTCGACGTGGCAACACCGCAAACCCAGCTACTCGAAATTACAGTAGATCTATGGTCCTCATCGTTACGTTTTTTTTTTTAAATATTAGATTTTAAAACCGATGGGGTCTAAAAGACCCCGGGATTTTGTACCCAGAGACGTAAAAAAATAATTGATATCAGTGATGGCAGGTTGGGGCGAATCCCTCTAATTGTGGGGGTTTTGTTGTGAAACCATGTTTTTGTTTTAATAATAAGGGGTCATTTCGTGAACAGGACCTTATATGCCATCCATTTGGGGCCCCCGACCGCTCGAGTAATGACCTTGCTTCAGGTCAGTTAACCTGCGTGATCAACCCAACCACGTAAGTTGCACTGCTTATAATAATAAATTGCTCATTGATCATCATATCAGCCGAATGACGTCCACTGCTGCTGGACATAGGCCTCCCCCAAGGATTTCCATGACGACCGGTTCTGCGCTACCTGCATCCAGCGGCTTCCCGCGGCCTTCACCAGGTAATCGGCACATCGCGTGGGAGGCCAGCCTAAGCTACTTTTTCCGGTGCGCGGTCGCCACTCGAGAATTTTTACTACACCAACGGCCATCCGATCTATAAGCAATGTGCCCCGCCCACTGCCACTTAAGTTTAGCATTTCTAAGAGCTATGTCGGTTACTTTGGTTCTCGTTGATTTCCTCGTTTCTGATTCGATCACGCAGAAATACTCCAAGCATAGCACGCTCCATTGTCCTTGACATCTCACAAAAATTTTGTTTCGACTGGGATTAGAACAAGTGCCATCGGAAGTGTATGCTGTCATGAGTTCCTCTCAGCTACCGAGGTCTCGAGATCATATGGCGAAATACTCTTGTACATCCTGAGTTACATTGCAAAGTGTAACTAGCGCTACTCACTACTTTTTTACCACCATCTCTTGGTGAATAAGTAAACGAAGTAACTTGTGTAGTTTCACCAGTACACGCTAGATTACGTATAGGTACGTTTGTACCGATTTCCTCACTTTATGACGTCAAACCCTTATTGATGTCCCCCCAGTTAGAACGAATTACTGAGAAAACTCCTTCATGATTCGTTCTTTTAAAGCATTTAACAAACTTGATCCTGGTATTGACCTCTTCTGCACTAGCGCCACATCGATTTGCGGATCACTTGCTAGCCTATTTTTCAATAGATATAAGAGCTATAACTGAAATGCATGTAGGTATAATCTCTATTGTTAACAATAGAATTTATCTTCTTTTTGCATCCTAACATTCTCCTGTACAAATAATTGTCAGTATTGTCATTCACTTGTTGATAACTTCTATTTTGCTCATTTTTAAAATATTTTTCATGTATTTTTTGAAGTAAAACTTCTTGACTTGACGCACGCTTGACTTGGGGAGTAAGCTGGTGGATGCGTGACGAGAGCGTTACGAAAGTGTGGTTGGGCGAGGCGAACGGAAGTTGAGAGGTAAATATAAATAAGTGAAGATAAAAAGAGAGATTAAACCTGGCAACAATATCGGTTGTCAAAAAAATCAAAACAAACGTATCAGATAAAGATTTGTGCATTTTCAGAGGACAATAAAATTTTTTTCATAAACTGTCTATACCTAAATATGACAAAAAAGATTTGATTATTTTCTGAAGACTAAGACAGTATTTACTTTCAAACACATATAGATGGAGCTGAAGAAGTTTTACTTCAGTCGTGTGGTCTAAAGTACACTCGTATTTTTTTATAAGTTAATCTATAAGTACTTTAAATATCTATCGGTGGAAATTCTTAATTAGCATTGTGTAATCTGTTTTATGTTATTTACGGAAATCGTTAGTCTGTGAATTTTCCAACAACAAAATAAATAATGTAGAAAAAAATTTAGAAAAACCTATTACAGCTTACAAATCTGGAAAAATTGTTTGAGGTATATATATATAAACACCACTTTGGGCACATAGTTGATCCAGCCGTAGCCCCGAACATATCTTACTCCACCTTTAAACCGTAATTTCTTGGGCTTGGTTGAATATTTCTAAGTCGGAGCGGCAACGTCTCAATCTCGTAGGCGAGGTTGCCAAACGTATTCGGTCACAAAACTTAAAACTCAATATTTTGAAGATTCAACTCCCGAGTCTAAGTTGATCCCTAACGGAAATTTTTCGCGTACTCGTAATTACTTTGTGGCTCCGCGACTTTTCAAAATTAGTACAAATGTGGCTCCATTTTAAATAATAATATTATATTCAATATATGACGGTTATTTTAAGTTACCTTTAAGATTTTAATGACTATGTTGCTCCAATAGATTTTATATTCGCAAAACTTGGTAATTTTTAGATCCATGTTTCATACGGGGGGATAAAGGGGCAGGAGGGGGAGGAACACCTTTCACAGCTATGTCTTAGCAGATGATGTCTTGACCAAAATCACAAAAACTATTAAAAATACAAATACATCAGGAGCACCTTCCACATCTACACTTCTACAGTGGATCCATCAACGTCTGCTGCTTCAACGACATTAGAAGTTGTCGAAGTCGAAGACGAAGCAATAGATGACGATTGTACGAGCAAGCGCGTACAACGCAAAAATGCTGTATAAACAGTTTATGTTTTAACCCAATTACTCATTATTTCTACAATTCAGTTCGTTTTCGGCCATCAAGCGCGCCGCGCGTACTCCTATCATTTTCATCAATTCATTTAGTTTTTAACAGTTTTATACAGTTTTAATATACAGTTTTACCAAAAAATCAGTAGCAGTATTTTTGTTACGGACTCATCCCGTACATTGCTCCTTCGAGCCGGATTATCCATGCTAGTATTCTTATTGCTTTTGCTAACGAGCTATGCTTTTGTATAATCTGTTTAACGATTTCATTGCCACTTGATAGCATGACGTTTACTTGCTTTGAATTTTTCATGTCTATGTTTGTAGAATAATTTTGTTGTTTGGCCTTTTCAGGCTCGTAGGTAGGTAGCCAAGTGGGCCCTGCCCACCACAACGAGTGCTCCTTAAGCTGTGAAGCAGTTAAGCCTCTGCTAGCGCAATCAGCAGGGTTAGATAGATAGATAGATAGATAGATAACACGTTTATTTGTCACTGCAATCACACACATATTCTCCTTGGATGGTACATATCGCCAGCATTCAGCCGGGATTGTTGATGTGACTTGTTTCACACGGTTAGCTACGAATGGCCTCCATCTATCTACTTCACCATTAAGCCAACCTAGTACCACCATGGAATCCGACCATCCGTAAACCTTGACTTCATGATTTAATAGGCAATTCTTGATTTTTGCCATTAATTTTGAAAGTAAAACTGAACCACATAGCTCCAAGCGCGGCAGTGAACAGTTTTTACTTAGTGGGACTAATTTGGTTTTTCCTGCTACCAATGTCACTGAATTGTTTATTTTACAGTACACAACGCAGCCATAGGCTTTCGTGCTGGCGTCGCAAAAGCCATGCAATTCAACTTGATCTTTCTCTTGCGTTTGTAGCCACCTTGGTACTTGAAACTGACTGATGAACTTGATTTCGACCTTGATTTTATTCCATTCTTCACAGACGTCCTGCGGTACAGGCTCGTCCCACTGTACATTTGCTCTCCAGACGTCCTGAAATAATATTTTTAGTTTCGTAGTCAAAGGAGAGAGCCAGCCTAGAGGGTCGAAGATCTTTGAGATGTCTGATAAAAGTGACCGCTTCGTAGGCTTAGAAGTTGTATCTATTTTTGACTCAAATGTGAAACAATCCTTCTGTGGATTCCACCCAAGTCCCAAGGCTTTAGTTGACTCCGCCTGTTCAAAATCGAAGTTTTCGTGACCTTGCATGTCAACGTCCACATTTTCTAATAGCTCCGGTGAGTTTGACTTCCACTTTCTTAAATTAAACCCCCCTGATTTTAATATATTAATCATATCCCTTTGTAATTGTTTGGCTGACTGTATAGAGGCTGCCCCATGGATAAGATCGTCCATGTAAAAGGACTCCTCAAGGACCATAGGAGCCCAGCTGTCTGGGTAGTTACTTTTCTCGTCGTAAGCTAACTGTTTAAGCGTCATCATAGCGAGAAATGGCGCCGCCTTTGTTCCATACGTAACAGTCGCGAGCTGAAAATATTTCAATCTGCTGTACTGATTATCTCTCCATACAATCATCTGTAAATACTGATCTTCATTGTTTACCCATATCTGCCTGAACATTTTTTCTATATCTGCTGTAAATGCATATTTAAACTGACGCCACTTTGTTATTAAACTCTGTAAGTCTTGCTGTAAATTAGGGCCACGACACATTACGTCATTCAGGCTTAGCCCAGATGATGTTTTATTAGACGCGTTGAAAACAACACGTAACTTAGTTGTAGAGGAATCTTCACGTGTCACGCAGTGGTGAGGTAAATAACATTTAAGTTTCGTGTCGCAATCGGTGACCGCGGGTGTCATATGACCGAGTGCTAAATACTCATCAATAAATTTACAATAATCTCTCGCAATAGACTGATTTTTTGAAAGTTTTTTCTCCAAATTGTAGAACTGTGCGATTGCTTTTGATTTTGAGTGGCCTAATTTTTCCTGATAATTTTCTTTTAGGGGTATCCTAACTTCATAGCGTCCGTCATCTCGTTTGGTTGTAGTCGACTGATAAAAATCTATGCACTGCTTGTCTTCTGCTGATAAATCTGATTGTTCTGAGATGTCTTCAATCTCCCAAAACTTCTGTATCTCCTCCATGTTATGCAACACTATATTGCATTGAACGGTCTTGGCATTGCCGTTGCCACTCAAAATCCACCCGAGACGGGTCTGTTGTGCAGTCGGTAAGGTCAAGTTTGCCCTGCATATTCCGTTCATTAATACGACTGAGTACACATCGGCACCAAATAAAATATCTATAGGGCGTGATTTATAAAATTCAGGGTCCGCTAGTTGGATATGATCCAGGTATGACCAGTCAGGCTGAGTGAATGAGTAAGTTGGTAAATTCTTGATCAGCTGATTCATAATAATCACATCGGTTTCAAATTCAAAATCGCTGACTGCTGATAAACATCTTATACTTATTATGCCCTTACTGTTACTTTCTTTGTCTCCTACGCCTGAAATAACTCCCTTACATTTATTTCTGGGTATTTTTAAACGCTGGGCTGTGTGTTCTGTGATCAAGGACGCTTGTGAGCCCTGATCCAGGAGGGCGCGCATGATATGGTACGAACCATCGTGGGCTTGAACTTTAATCACAGTCGTTGGTAATAAGACTTCAATAGGGTCATCGTACAGTGACACGTGCGAGCTACTTCGGAGTTGTTTCCCTGCGCTTGCATTTGTGTTTGCGTCAGCTACACTGGCCCCACGCGCGCTCGCACTCTCCCCGCCCCGAGTGCCTTGTTGCGTTGGGCGGGCGTACTGCGGTTGCGCAAACGCCTCGTGCAGTAGGCTATTATGGTCTTTGTTACATTCCCGACAAACCTTTTCTGACAAACATTGTCTTCCCTGATGATTAAATAGGCAATTTGGGCATAGACTCAATTTTGTTACTGTTTTCAGTCTGATATAGGGTGGCATCTCTAAAAACTTTCTACAAAAATAGATGCCATGTTCATTACTGTGGCATAAAGAACAGTTGTATTTTGATGAAGACGCAACTTGCTTAGCGTCCGGTTGCGAAATAACCTTATTGCTGGTGAATGAACTTTTGTAATATTTCGGTCTCTGATTTTGAATATTACTCTGATTTTTAAAAACTGCTGGAGATTTCTGAGTAGGAGTGTCTTGCTTCCTACGAGATGACTCTAAAGTCGTGAATTCAGCTTCTAAAAACTTTAACATTTCTTGTAGTACAGGCAACTCCCGGGGGTTCTGAACAGACTCCATGTAGTCGGTGAACGAGGCTGTATCTAGCTTCTGTGACAAAAGGTACACGATAATGGGGTCCCATGAACTGATATCGACTCCCAGGTTCTTTATAGCATACAAACACTCTTGCGTAGTGTCATGCATGCGTTTTATAAGCGCGACTGATTGTTGTTGCATTACTGGGAGGTTCATCAAAATATTCATATGCGAAGTGAATATTAGTTTCTTGTTATTATACCTCTGATTTAGTATGTCCCAGCAAACATTGTAATTATCTGAACTAACATTTAGGTGCTGAATTAATCTCTCTGCTTCCCCTTTCACCTTGGATTTAAGATACTGCATTTTTTGAGCATTAGACATTGACTAGTTATTATGGATCGTTTCGACAAATAAATCTTTAAAGGAAATCCAATGGTTATAATTTCCACTGAAAGCTGGAATCTCCATTTTAGGTGTGGATTTTTCTACATGAGCTACCGACCACATTTTCTTGTTGATGGCCTTCTTAATTTCTAGGTACTTACATTCGTATGAAGCGAATGTTTTCTCATACTCCTGATTGGATCCGTCCAGCAGGCTATCCAGGTCCCAGTGCAACAAGTCAATAGCTGCCCAGCGCGACTGAATGGTGTGAAGAAGGTCTTCAAACTCCCACTTTTCGGAAACTGATTCAAGACTGATAGCAGTCACTGTGCGATGGAAAGCCTTAAAATTGCTCTGTTGCTTCCTAAGCATCTCTTCGGTTTTGCTTACCGTGACGCTGTTGATACGGGCTCCAGCACTGCTGCCGCTTTCTGTTATTTGTATATCCTGGTTTGTTGTCTGGTTGGTGTCGCTTGACTTTGGAAGGAAGGTTGGAGGCTTTATGATGGGTGTTTTTGGCCTCTCATCTGTAGGGGCCTGATAATTTTGTATAAAAGCTCTTACCTGACCATACCTTTCGTACACTCTCTCCCTATCTTTGCTAATGGATTCTATTAGGGTTGGTTCTAACTGACTCGCTGATAAATTAGAAAAATTGGATTCGTACTCGAACCAATAGTTGTCGAGTAGGTCTAACTTCCTCTTGATGTAGTCGGCAGTCTTCCTATCTGCACCATCTTTCTTAAAATTGGTGAGAACAGTCTCCATTGCCGAAGACAACCGGTTCTGATTGGCCAGTACATCACTAACTGAAGCCATTGTTGAAATAAAATAAATGGACTGATCTTACTTGGCGACTTTTCCTGCTGAATGGCAACGACTATGTCTAGGTCGTTACCCCTGTTGGCTGATGATTACCCAAGACCTTGCCGCTCGGGACCCACTGCACTCCTTGATCGTACAGTAGGATACTGCTAGGTGAGTTTATGTCACTTTAATGCACAGTAACATTCACGGTTCCGTCAAAGCGTAGAACGAATGCACTATGTCTCTACAGGCCGGAAAGCAGAACCACAGTCACGTTTACGTACAAAGTTCACGACAGTTCATACGACACGTGGAAAGATCCCGCCTTTCCGAAAGGAAATATTGGATTCTAGGTGGAAACAACGCTGTCAAAAAACGACTACGCTTGTGCGTCAAATGCAGGAAACAAAACCCTCACCTTCAAAATCAGATAATGGGCGACTTACCTGCTGCGCGAACTAACCCATCGCGTCCGTTTTATCACTGCGGCGTAGACTATACAGGCCACGTGAACGTCAAAGCCAGTAAGGGCCGCGGCATCAAAACCACGAAAGGATACATAGCAGTGTACGTGTGCATGGTGACCAAGGCCGTGCACCTAGAACTCGTTTCCGATTTGACGACCTCGGCTTTCCTAGCATCTTTACAAAGAATGGGCGCTAGAAGGGGTATGCCAGGTCATATGTACTGTGACCAAGGTAAAAAATTTTTAGGAGCAGATAATGTATTGAAACAAGCACTAGCAGAACTACAGAATGAAAACAACCAGGAATTCATGTCACAGATAACAAGTATGGGTATCGAATGGCATTTTAATGCGCCCTCCTGGCCTTCAGGGGGTGGCCTGTGGGAGGTTGCTGTAAAAAGCCTGAAACACCACCTAAAAAGAGTTATAGGGGAACAAAACCTTTGTTTCGAGGAATATTCGACACTTCTGAGTGTCCTTGAAGGATGTCTTAATTCTCGCCCTCTTGGAATTTTAACAGAAGATCCCGAGGACCTGGATTTTCTAACGCCTTCCCACTTTTTAGCCAGTGGTCCAGCGTTAACCCTGTATGAAACAGAGAAAGATCTGAGAACGAGGTGGCATCTCACTCAGAAACTAATCAGTGACATCTGGAGCCGCTGGCGAGAGGAGTATCTGACTCAGCTTACAGCTAGAAGCAAATGGAGACAGCCAAAGGCAAATCTAAGATTGAATGATGTCGTCATAATCAAGGACGACAACCTTCCGCCGGGGAAGTGGGCCTTAGGCCGCGTAGTGGAACTTCACACAGGTTGTGACGGTCACGTAAGGGTCGTCACTCTAAAAACCAAGAATGGCTTTTTGAAACGCCCGATCGTAAAGTTAGCGATTCTACCCGTCTATCAAGAACAAGAAAATAAGCAAGAAAAAGACAAAAAATCGGAGCAAAAACCACATCAGAAAGAGCAGAAAACAGTTCAGCTCCAAAAAAAGGAAAAAAATGTAGCTTTACAACAATAGCTATTTCCATGTTGTTATTATTTTTCATTACAGTCCCATCAGTACACAGCCAGTATCATACAACCCCATTGCAGGGAAATAATAGTCTTTATTTCGATCGGATTAAAGACATGCATTTGATACGAGACGACTGGAGACTAGTTGTTTTCTACGATACAGAACCTTATAAAGATGGCAATAAAGCTTTGACTATGTATATCAAGTACTTAGACGAGTTGTGTACAAAAATTCAAACAACTTCGCACTGTGAGGGGATCATGTTGCAGCTACGTCACGAGGTGACTGAACTGAAGTATTACAACGATATACTTATGCATCATAATGCGAATACACGTAATATGCGACGCCGACGGGGGCTAATCAATGGGGTCGGATATTTAGCAAACAGCTTATTCGGGGTCCTGGATGAACAGTTCGCCAAAAAATACGAGCAGGACATTAGCCTTATCAAGGAAAACCAAAACCATTTAGCTTCTCTTTGGATAAACCAAACATCTGTCGTAGAAGCAGAGTTCAATTTATTAAAACGCACAGAAAGCATATTCGACAAACAATACAAAATAATAAACAAGAAATTTAACACCATACAAAGGGCATTTAATGAAGTAAGAACAGAATGTCAAAACATCGCGCTCATCAATGACTTTCTGTCTACATCTATAATAGCCAATAACATGCTGTCCAGCCTAAAAAATATCCAGCAAACATTACTTGATGCCGTCACTAATATTTACAATGGGAAATTTAACTTCCACCTTCTCACTCCCGACCAGTTAAGGAATGAGCTAGGTGTTATATCCGAGCAGCTTCCAAAGAATCTGTCGCTACCCGTAAAGAAATCGGACAGCTTATCAGAAATATATAATTTACTGCAAGTGCGAGCAAGAGTCACGACCAGGTTTATCATATTTGAAATCAAAGTCCCATTAATTGGAGAAGCAAAGTATGAAATCTTAAAGCTACTTCATATACCCCGCTTATCAGATAGAAATATTGAGATGGTAGTGGTGCCAGTGGCAGAGTATGTCGCCGTCAATCTCCAACAAGATGCTTTTATAAAATTTACAGAAGAAGATTTAAGGACCTGTTTACACAGAAACACAGAATTATACTTGTGTCATGTTAAGAGGCCTATTAATATCATCAAGGACGATCAGTGTTTTTGTGAGACGTTGCCTAAAACAAGAAAGTGCAAGACTATCACAAGATTATGCAATAACAGATGGGTGGAATTAAATTATAAATTTAACACATATTTATATTCATGCTGCGAGCAATGTCAGGTGAAACTGGTATGCAATGATCAAATTACACCAGTACAAATAACTAAAACCGGATTTTTTACAGTTGATCAAGGAAGCATCATAAAATCAGCTGATTCCTTTATTTATTCTCATAGACAAGACGGGAATAAGATTCAATTAAGCTCCAACATTCCAGCGCCAAAAATTTCGCAAATAAATCATATCATTAACATCTCATTATCAGATTTGTACATACAAAAAAATGAAACGTATGACTTTTTTAACTATACCGTACAGCTCCAAGAAATCGAAAAGAAACTGCAAGTAATGAAACAGAACGAACCACTAGCAAACCGGGTTTCCTACCATGATATACATCATTATACAGCTGTATACATTTTGTTCGCGATGATGGGACTTGGCGCAGCAGTGTGGGTGTGGAGGTACTGCAGGCGCAGGCAGGCGCCAGCAGACACATCGGCCGCGGCGCCGGCGGGGTCTCGTGTATCGGGCGCCCCAGCCGCGCCGCCCACCGCAGCACCGCGACCGGGAGGTTGCGCCGCTACACCAGTGCCTTCAACTAGTGTCAATTACATTGAACAGTCAAACGCGCGAGTGTTAGTGAAGGAAACAGGGTCGTCCCCTGTAGTGTTTACTCGTAGACCAGTGCTTAGTGTCCCGGACATAAAAGTGGACACCTCTTAGGCATTAAGCAAATAATTTTAAGACAAATCACCATGTATCATCTACTAACCTCATCTTTTCTCCCCCGGGAATATGTACGAGCAAGCGCGTACAACGCAAAAATGCTGTATAAACAGTTTATGTTTTAACCCAATTACTCATTATTTCTACAATTCAGTTCGTTTTCGGCCATCAAGCGCGCCGCGCGTACTCCTATCATTTTCATCAATTCATTTAGTTTTTAACAGTTTTATACAGTTTTACCAAAAAATCAGTAGCAGTATTTTTGTTACGGACTCACCCCGTACAACGATATTTTGGATTGTATAGACCTATAGAGCTTTGATAACTTTTAAATAAATGCTAAATTAAAAATATTTGCTTTTTTTACACTATATTTCACCATGGAATATTCTTTTAAATATTTAGCGACTTTTGGCCGACTTTATGGAGAAGGAGAGCCTCTTTATGATCTTCTTCTTCTTTTCGAATCGATGGTTTGAATATTGACTCTTGTTATTTTATATCTTATTGGCCCAATAGGTAGCCACGCGTATGCCATTATCAGTGGCCCCCCAGAGGTCTACCATTGTGCAGGTGTCCGGGCACTCGGGGCAAGCCTCTTTATGATGAACTCCTTCTTTAAAAAGTCAAAACAGCGGAAGTGGACATGGTTGCATCCCAATGGCGTAACAAAAAACGAGATAGACTTCATCTTGTCGACAAGGAGGCAAATATTCAATGATGTCTCCGTGATCAATTCAGTCAAAACAGGAAGCGATCACCGGATGGTCAGAGGCACATTGAATCTAAAGACCAAGCTAGAAAGATATCGACTGATGAAGTCTACGCTCCGACCAGCGCCCATCCAGGTCCAAAACCCCGAGAGCTTTCAGCTCGAGTTGCACAATCGTTTCGAATGCCTAGGAGACTGCGAGAATGTGGACGATTATAATGACAGGTTCGTGGAAATTGTTCAAACGGTCGGGTCTAAGATTTTTAAAACTCGCCGTTCAAACAGAACAAAAAAAATCTCCGACTTCACCAGCAACCTCATGGAAGAAAGACGCAGATTGGTTTTGCAGTCCTCTGAAGACGCTACTCAGTATCGGCAACTAAACAGGCAGATTTCTAATTCCCTAATTCGCGATTTACGCCAATATAATAAAAATTGTATTAAAGAGGCGATTGAGCACAACAAAGGCTCAAAAGTGTTCGCGAGAGATCTGTCTGTTGGACAAAGCCAACTGACCAAGCTGAAGACTGAGGACGGCAGGACCATATCGTCTAAGACTTAGTTGCTGGAAGAAGTTGAGAAGTTCTATGGACAATTGTACAAGACCACACGTTTGCCTGTCAGCGATCTGGCTAAAGACCCAAGAGCCAGACTAACCCGACACTAAACCGAAGATATCCCGGACGTCAGCCTCTCAAACATTTCAAGAACAACAAGGCACCGGGTGATGATGGAATTACGGCTGAACTTCTGAAAGCAGGTGGATCACCGGTACTAAAAGCTCTTCAGAAGTTATTTAATTCCGTTATACTCGAGGGACAAACGCCTAAGGCATGGCACAGAAGTGTGGTCGTGCTTTTCTTCAAAAAGGGTGACAACACCCTGCTGAAGAACTACAGACCCATCTCACTTCTGAGCCATGTCTACAAGCTGTTTTCGAGAGTCATTACGAATCGTCTCGCACGCAGGTTTGACGACTTCCAGCCTCCCGAACAAGCCGGTTTCCGAAAAGGCTTTAGTACTATAGACCACATTCATACGCTGCGGCAGATTATACAGAAGACTGAAGAGTACAATCAGTCACTATGCTTGGCGTTTGTGGACTATGAGAAGGCCTTTGATTCAGTCGAAACCTGGGCTGTGCTACAGTCTCTCCAGCGGTGCCAAATTGACCATCGATACATCGAGGTGTTGAAGTGTCTGTATGAAATGCCACCATGTCGGTTCGCCTCCAGGACCAGAACTCGAAACCTATCCAGTTGCAGCGAGGGGTGAGACAGGGAGACGTTATATCTCCGAAACTGTTCACCGCCGCCCTGGAAGATGTTTTAAGCTTCTGGACTGGGGTGGACTCGGCATCAATATCAACGGCAAGTACATAGGGGTTGTCCACAAATTACGTAACGCAAAATTCTTAATTTTTTTACCCCCCCCCTCCCCTCATGTAACAGGTGCGTCACGCTTAGCTGGGGACCCCCCCCCCTCAATACCGTTACGTATCAAGTGCTTTGTAAAAATCTTTAGGGTTAATATTCAGAAAAGAAAGATAGGTGGTAGTATACATACTTTTTAATCAAGAATCTGCATTTTTTAATATAGGTAACATAAGTATATGAGCATCAGTGGCGTAACGGATAGGGCCACTATCTCCTGTCCTGGAGGTCCCTAATAGGGATGTGAAAAACATTTTTTTTAATGTATACTTTTATAAAATCGTGCGTGACGTAACGCAAACCTTGACACCCCCCTCCCCCAATGTAACAGGACCGTAACGCTTGGCCGGACCCCCCCCCTCCCTCCAATTTGCGTTACGTAATTTGTGGACGACCCCATATCCCACCTCCGATTCGCTGACAATATCGTGGTCATGGCTGAGACTATGGAAGACCTAAGCATAATGCTCGATGGCCTCAGTAAGGTCTCTCAACAAGTGGGTCTTAAAATGAACATGGACAAGACGAAAATAATGTTAAATGTCCGTGTCGCACCCACTCCTCTAAAGGTTGGAGACTCTACACTGGAAGTTGTTGACGAATATGTATACCTGGGACAAACAGTCCAGCTAGGTAGTTCCAACTTTAAGAAAGAGATCAATCGACGAAACCAACTCAGCTGGCCAGCGTTCGGGAAGCTTCGCAATATCTTCACGTCCCAAATACCGCAGTGTCTCAAGACTAAGGTCTTTGACCAGTGTGTGTTGCCAGTGATGACTTACGGAACTGAGACATGGTCGCTTACTATGGGCCTCATAAGAAGGCTCAAGGTCACCCAAAGGGCAATGGAGCGTGCTATGCTTGGAGTTTCTCTGCGTGATCGAATCAGAAACGAGGAGATCCGCAGGAGAACTAAAGTAACCGACATAGCTCACAGAATCGCTAAACTGAAGTGGCAGTGGGCAGGGCACATAGCTCGTAGAACAGATGGCCGATAGGGCAATAAAGTTCTCGAGTGGCGACCGCGAACCGGAAAACGTAGCGTAGGCAGGCCTCCCACGCGGTGGATTGATAACCTGGTGAAGGTCGCGGGAAGCCGATGGATGCGGGCAGCGCAGGACCGATCGTCGTGGAAATCCTTGGTGGAGGCCTTTGTCCAGCAGTGGACGATTTGTGGCTGATATGATGGAGGATTTTAAATATAAATTAATATATTTTCCGAGTTATGGATTTTAACGAAGGATGGCGCCATGGCTCAGAATCTCCACATGTTGATGTTGGTTGATAATAATAATAATAATAATGACGACCCCATCGCCACTGAGGATGTAGCTGTAGTGAAAGTGTAGCTACTTCATCAGTGCAGTCAGTCAATACCCCTTGGACTCAGTGTTGACAGAGTCTTCACAGGCTCAGCATTCGGCGCCCGCCGCTGGTGGAGTACGCCGCATGAGATGGACTAGGTCTCAAAATACGAACCTCATGCGTGCGTACTACGGTGCGACGGGGGGAGAAACTCGTCGAACGGGCTACCGACTCGGTAGTACCGAGCAAAGCTGCACCAAGAGTTCTTGCGGTTAGAGCCTGCATTATCTGTCTCGGAGTTAGTTAGGACTTCAAGAAATTTTTGAGTTTGATTTTGGAGTTTTTCGTGATAGTCACTTGTAATATATTCTATATGTAATATTCTATTTTGTAAGGGTTTACTAATTGTAAATAAAAAAATCCACTGTGGATTTGACGGTTTCATCTAGTTGGACATATTATGTCACTAGCTGTTTCCCGCGGCTTCACCAGCGTGGACAACGTTTCTATGACTTTTCGAGGGGTCGCAGTGCGCGCGCCGCAAGCGGCAATCCAGCAATATTTTCACAATTAAACTAAACTAATTAATTTAAACTGATACTCTTTTAAAAGACCCATCTCGGATAGGATATTATTATATTTCCGTGATTTATGTTAATAATTTAACTGTGAAACCCGTTTCTAATTCCTGTGCCATCGAATCTAAAACATTTGATACGTAAGTCGCTATATGCTGGTATGTACCGACCTCAAAAATAAATTTAGGCCCCTAATTTAATTCGTACCTACCTTTGATTTCGTTATTGTTGGTTAATGTCGTGTATCTAAGTATAATAATATTATTTCATACTTTTGAGTGAATTTCATTTTTAAGTCGGTTTTTAAGTTTTTTGAACTTAATAAAAGTTTAAATATTTGTATTTCTGAATAAGGTACCATTTTGACCATCGATTTTGGAGGCATTTTCTTCAAAACCTTGATTTTGGGGGGATTGCATGGAAGATTTGGGGAGAACCCGAGACAGCCATCTAGCAACAATGTTTGAGATTTATATTCTTTTTGGTGTTGATTTGCAGGTATGAAGTGATTAATCGAAGCAAAAATCTAAAATAATCGTTGTGTATTTCGACGTATTCTATAAACATCTATTAAATTGTAAAACTAGGATAGTGTCAGTATTGTATGCAAGTGAAATTTTGACCACGACTTTGTTTATTGCAGTTGTATCCGAGTGCAAGTTTCTCATCAACACACCATGGTAAGTAAGTCTTCCCGAGCGAGCTGGCGGCCCCGGAGCCCCAGCCCAGCTACCGTGTGTGAGTGTGTTTACCGTGCTAAGCTAATATCACTCATAATATGTTGCAGCCGCGTGAGATCAAAGATATCAAAGACTTTTTGCTGAAGGCGCGAAGGAAAGACGCTAAATGTGAGTGTACTTTAATCATATAAACCTAAAGGAGTGCATAAATAATTAAAAAAACATGAGACCTAAGAAAACTTATTTGCCTACTCAGTTGGTCTCTGAATACTGAGGATGGATCTCTTCATCAATATGTTTTTGCCCTAATGGTCTTACGCCAGGTATCGCGGGTTGTCGCCAGTCTGTATGTTTCCCGTATTGATATCCAAAGTTTTAGTAATGAGTTCGGCGAATCAAGGCGGTCTATAACCATGTGGTCTGATGCCTGCAACTTTACCAAACAGGATTGATTATTCTAGGTAGGCTCTCCACACCGCATCCTTCATACATTCTGTTGCAATTCAGGACCAAACTAAATAGAAAATGATGATGAAAATTGTAACTGCTCCTCTACTTGTTCCTTCATCTTCTGTATGTTGCTAAGGTGTGATTATAATTATTTTATTTCACACTAGCAGCTCTAGGAGCCGAAACGTGTACATGTGTCCAATCACTTTAACCCGGCGACAATGACACTGGGTCATATTGACCCGAGCGATTTTCAAATTTCGAAAAAACATAATATTATAATTGTTATTGGTTTTCTCAGTAGCTGGAGATAAGATCTCAATTCATATGATATGTACTATAGTGTAGTGAGCAAGTGCCAGTGATGAATGGTAAAATCCCTTTTCTTGAATAAAACGGCTACAGCTCCATACATTTTTAGTTCCAAAAGAGAAATTATTTTAGTTGCCCTTTTAGGGATGTTGCATTAAAAACAAATTATAGTTTGATATCTAAATTAATTTAAATATCTTGGTACTACAGTGACTTCACGGTCATGCAATAGCTCTTACTTTAAATTTGTTATAATTCAGCAGATAACCAGGTAATTAAGAAAAAAAACATTCGCGTCATATTGGCTTAAAGTCATGGTCCGCGTTATTTATTACACATCATTGGCGCCGGGTTAAAAATGTTTGTAAAGTAATTTTAAAACTTACTGTTGGGACACATGACTGTTTCTGGAAGAAGTTCATTAGTTGAAATTGTAAGAAGTGAGTTTTGGGGTTGCTAGCGCACGCAGGTTTCTTTAACTTCAGAGAGTGCCCTCTTAGGTGCTTATTTTGGTTCATCACGTACAGATCCCTTACATTTCTCATGTTGTAGTGGCATGTGAAACTAAAATTTGTGTATCAAGGGTGGAGTGATGGCAACCAGCTGTAGTATTGGTATTTAAATGTTGTATTGGTTGGTTGACAGCTGTGAAGATAAAGAAGAACACAGAGAATGTGAAGTTCAAAGTGCGCTGCTCGCGGTTCCTCTACACACTGGTCATCACCGACAAGGAGAAGGCGGAGAAGCTCAAGCAGAGCCTGCCCCCGGGTCAGTATCTATACATACACTTTCTGCAAGCAAGAGTTAGGCTTTGTGATGACTGGCGTTGATTATAAGCAACTCTCACAAATAGCAAACTGGCCAAGTGTGAGTGTGACTCCCCCAAAGAGGGTTCCTTAATACCACGTCTTTGGGCACTGAGCCCTAAAATAATCAATAAGCTATTATTATTATCAGAGATAGGAAAAGGTAAGGCTTATTTACCTAAAATTCGAAGAACAGAGACGAAAATCGGAGACTTCCTTATGGAGATTTTCTCATAGTTTTTTATGTATATTCAACTTCATATACTGTGATAGTTCAAGATTTTAGTTTCGGAGATAGGGAAGAATAGTCAATTTTCGCTTATTTTCTTAAAAAACTTCAACTTTAAATCTTAAAATTATATATAAGGTCTAACAAAATTAGCTGAAACTGTTTTAACTGGTGCTTCTACCCATAAAACTGAACAAATTTCCCCATGGATCTCAACGATTTGACAAAAAAAATTTGGCTCTCCCATACTTACTCAATCAGCCAACTTAGTATGGGAAGTTAAATTTTTTTTTGAGATTTGACTATGGATTTCATGAGGAAAGTTGTTCAGTTTCATGGGTAGAAGCACCAGTTAAAATAGTTTCAGCTAATTTTGTTAGACCTTACATTTGAGATTCTGACAACAAGCCCTTTTATTCAATATGTCACACGATATCGTTTGCAAGTTTTTTTTACAAAGTATGTACCTACTAGTTTTGGTGCGGGACCCTCTTTGTGTGACCTGAGTAGCACTTGGCCGGTTTTTATTTATCAACTGACATACGATTGACTGTGTAAAGTTAATAAAAACGCTAAACACATTAAAACCGATTTCCATCACAACAATTTGTACATATTTATTTTTCGTTTTTGTTTGTTTTGTAAAAAAGTACAACTCCGTTTTGATAAATTTTGTATGGGTTAACCCAGGAGCATGAATCATGAAAATCGGTTCACAATCTGCGAAAATATCTCGTAACAAACACACAAAATAACACAGTCGAATTGAGAATCTCTTCCTTTTTGGAAGTCGGATGAAAATACAGTTGCGCAAAAGGTGGTACTTTATATGCCAGTTACAGTATGCGCAAAATAGGTTTTCTTACGAACATAAGTTTGTCAGATGTGCCATTACTAAGATCAAGCTCTTCAAAGTCATCAAAGTCATAATCTAGAGAGCGGCAGGGAGTGTCCATACTGTTCGTCAGTACTAATATACAGGTTGACGATAGATACAAGTGATCTTATCTTATTACCTACCATTTGACAGATTTTGACCTTAGTAAATGTTTCTTAGTGTTCGAGATATTTGCAAAAAAGTTATATATAACACAGTTGGTACAACTACAAGAAGAAATTTACGCAAAATTATGAAATAATATTTTTATGTATGGGTAAGGACCAAATTGTTTACAACGTTGTACAACGGAAATTACATTAATAGATTGTACAGCCACGCTGTGCATACTTTCTCTGTCGCAGTCGGGCGCGTGCGCAAACAAATCTACCTACAATAAACATTACACTTGCTTAGTAGCAAAGAATGAAGCTAGGTAGGTTATATCAGACTTCATGGAAAATTAACGAATAATTTGGGTTTGTATGGGAGGTACCTTACTCAGATTTTCCCCTGAATAATGAAGTACTCAGTGCAGTAGGCCTTATTAATTAGTTACTTACGAAGTTTCATTAAAGTCGTTAGTCATTCAAAAAAAGGTAAACAACCTGCATTTGTATGGGAGGTACCTTATTCCCATTTTTCTTGGAACAATGAACTGCCGCATACTGTAGGCCATGTACAGTTATAATAACATACAGAGTTTCGATAAAATCGTTATAGCCATTATATGTAGAGTAAAAAATACGTGATTTTTTACTATGGTGGCATTACTAATTAGCATATCCTGACATAGTTCCCGAGAATCTGGGGAAACATCATTTTCACCCTCGCGCACGTCGGCGTCGCAACGGAACAACGGATTGAAGTGATTTTTTTGTATAGAATTGGTTGAGGGGGTGGCAAGTGACAGACTGCTATTCAGAATAGCCCGATATAGTTCCTGAGGGATCTGGAGAAAACTCATGTCCACGCTCGCACCAAAGTATATATATATATATAAGGTGTAACAAAATTAGCTGAAACTATTTTAACTGGTGCTTCTACCCATGAAACTGAACAACTTTCCCCATGGAACCCATAGTAAAATCGCAAAAAAAAAATTGTTCTCCCATACTAACTCGATCAGCTGATCAGCCAACTTAGTATGTGAAGTTCAATTTTTTTTTTGAGATTTGACTATGGGGATCATGGGGAAAGTTGTTCAGTTTCATGGGTAGAAGCACCAGTTAAAATAGTTTCAGCTAATTTTGTTAGACCTTATATATATATACTAGCTGTCCCGGCGAACTTCGTACCGCCTTACATTACATTACACTGCCCTGCCCTACCCTACACTACCCTACACTACACTACACTACCCTACCCTACCCTACCCTACCCTACACTACCCTACCCTACCCTACATACACTACACTACACTACCCTACACTACTCTACACTACTCTACACTACCCTACACTACACTACCCTACCCTACCCTACCCTACACTACCCTACCCTACCCTATCCTATCTCTCAAGTTGGATCGAACTGCACATGGTGTGCGAATTTTATTATAATCGGTTTAGTGGTTTAGGAGTCCATTGAGGACAAACATTGTGACACGAGATTTATATATATTAAGATATATATTACTACTATCGTACAGTATGGACACTCCGTCACCGCGCCCCGAAAGCTGTGATTTCGTTTGGGAATTATTAAATCCTAATTTGGTAACCAATGCCGCCGGTGATTCAGCCCTACGTGCATGCACGCCTGTAGATACGTCAGTTGTTTATATGTATATCATTTCTCGCTCGTTTGTATGAAGTGTCCGGGGTGTGCTAGCGCGCACCTCTTACCCTCAAAAACAGTCATAAAAACGATGCCCACGCGGGCGAAGTCGCGGGCTAAAGCCAGCATCAAATACTTATGTCTACGGTCCCTTGTTGAAGTTGTAAAAAATCAAGAGTAGCAACTTGATTAGAGATAAAGGCAGTTAACAGATACGACTATTTATGTCACATGTTTATTTACTCGCAAGTAAATCAAAACCTCCCGTTGACCTAGTCCTAGTATCATAAAATTTGGCAAGAAGCAGGGTCTCACAGCACAAGTAAAGGAAAAAATAGTCTTATTGGTACTTACTTTTCATGTAGGACAGAAACACTACAAGCGGCGCTCTATAAATAAATGTAATTGTTTTCTTGTTGCAGGTCTGCAAGTTAAGGAGGTTAAGTGACGTGACTAGTAATAGAGGATAATAAAAATATAAAATCTTAAACTTTGTTTTTTTTAAAGAGAAAAAAATAATCCGTCACAACCATTATTAGTATTAGTTCTTAGACTGTGGTAGGTATTAATATAGTTCCCAACATGATAACACTACTTAAACTAATTAATCTGGAACAAATAAGAACTGTATACTAAATGGTTGGGCAGGTAAATATAAGCACATTGCCATCTGTATAAAAGAACGGCTGCAGAGGCCAGAGGCATGCGTCATCCACTTGGACCATTCGGTCTAACGGCTGCAGAGGCCAGAGGAATGCGTTATCCACTTGGACCATTTGGTCTAACGGCTGCAGAGGCCAGAGGAATGCGTCATCCACTTGGACCATTCGGTCTAACGGCTGCAGAGGTCAGAGGAATGTGTCATCCACTTGGACCATTCGGTCTAACGGCTGCAGAGGCCAGAAGAATGCGTCATCCACTTGGACCATTCGGTCTAACGGCTGCAGAGGCCAGAGGCATGCGTCATCCACTTGGACCATTCGGTCTAACGGCTGCAGAGGACAGAGGGATGCGTCATCCTCTTGGACCATTCGGTTTAACGGCTGCAGAGGCCAGAGGCATGTCATCCACTTGGACCATTCGGTCTGACGGCTGCAGAGGCCAGAGGCATGCGTCATCCACTTGGACCATTCGGTCTAACGGCTGCAGACGCCAGAGGCACGGTCTAAGAATCCATACGGTCGTCCAACCACCAGGCAAATATAAGTGTGCGTCCAACGGAGAAGTCTAGACAGGGCAATCGTGCGGGGGTTGAGGGGTGGGTACGGCTACTAGAGCCAAAGCAAAGTATATATATTAGTACTGACGTACAGTATGGACACTCCCTGCCGCTCTCTAGATTCGACCTGACCCCCCCCCCCCCCCCCCCCCGTCACTCAGATTGGTTACCAAACGTAAAGGACGCGCTACGCAAGCTCGATATACGTCACTTATTAACTGCGAGCCGGTGTGATTTCGTTCACCGGAATAAAAACCAACTAGTTACCGAACGTAAAGTGCGATTATTGTCACATATTCACTTTACGGGCCGCTGTGATTTCATTTTACGGAATAAAAATGCTAAACTGATCAGTTTTCGGGCGTTTGAGTGCATATGGTGTTAAAGGCACTAAAAGGAGCTTTTATAGATATTTTAGATGAAACAAGGCAAGTATTACTTATTTTACAACTCAAATACACGATTGGTTTGTATTTTTTCGTACCTACTTTTAAGTATAATGGAGCAAACGCACTAACCTTACTTTTGTGTCATCATTTTTACGCAACTACGGCAAAAGAGGATTATTTTTTGACAGTATGTATGTTTTATAAAAAATAAAATAAAATAAAATTCTTTTATTTCAGACAGAGTCCATATTTGGTTAGTAACACAAAACTTAATATCTATTGTTAGTTTAGGTAGGTAAATTAAATGTATTTGAGCCACTGGGCAAGCAATCCACTCAGCGAGTGTAGTTAGCAACCGCTGAGTGCATCCCAAGCCAGCCCCTCACAATACCCCCATCCAGCCTAGTTTCCAAGACAGTCAAGATGCTGTTGGTGCTGCAACGCAGCCTGCCGAGCGCCGCAGCGCACCGTTTGCGAATCACGGCTTGGAAGCCGTCTACCTGCGCGTCCGCAAACATCCCCGACGCACTGCACCAGCGCGGCAGCCCCAACAGCGCCCTGAACGCATTATTATATTGGACGCGCAGGGCGCCGATCGTCCTTCGCGAATACACAGCCCACAGGCTACAAGTATATAGAGATGTACAGTAGGCTCTAAACAATGTTATCTTTACCTGAGCTGTACATCTACGGAACCTGTGTGCTATCATATTAGCTCTGGTCGAAAGGGCCCTACGCTCTCGATCTATATCAGCATCATCATTCAAACATTCGTTAACCAAGTGGCCCAGATATTTGAAAGCAGAAACTCTTTTTAAAGGTGTTCCATTTAGTAACACAGGGGGAACATGATATGGACACTTGTTGCCTGCCTTAAAAATCAGTAGCTCACTTTTTGTTTCGTTATACCTAAGGCCGTGTTGTGCAGCATAATTTTCACATACACTTAACAATTGTTTCAATCCACCAATCGAAGGGCTCAGCAGCACCATATCGTCTGCATAGCTAATGTTGTTTATGCAAACATCATCTATATGACATCCGACATGCATGCTGCTGAGCTCCTCGATCAGGGCATTGACATATAAGTTAAACAATTTTGGAGAGCTTAAGCCACCTTGTCTTACCCCACATTGCAACACATATTCATCCGATATTGAATCCCCCCACTTTACAAAGTTTATCTGACCAGAATACCAAAATTTAAAGAGACATATCAACTCTCTGGGCATTTCAGTTTTTTCCAGCTTGCTCCAAAGCATATTGTAATTAACCAAATCAAATGCCTTAGATAGATCTAGGAAGCACGCATAGATAGGTGTTTTCTTTTGTGTATAGTACTCAACAGTCTGCTTAAGGCTGAGAATTGCGCTTTCTGTAGACAGTCCTGGTCGAAACCCGAACTGAGCGTCATGAAGTTTAATATATTTATCAAGCTCAGCATTAAGCAGACCGTCGAGCACCTTTGCAATAACTGTTGCTAAGGATATTGGTCTGTAATTGGTTCTGGTCGAGATATCCCCCGTTCTGTTTTTTATGATCGGTACAACAATGGTTCTGGTCAAGTCTGCTGGTAGGTAAGAATGACCTATACAAAAACCAAACAGAAAGGCCATCACCCTGGGTAAATGACCGCAGTGAAGATAGCACCCCACTTTGCTGACCGCAGTGAAGATAGCACCCCACTTTGCCGGACCCCTTTTTGTTGTGTATGCTGTGAACACGCCCTTACTATAAGGGGGTTAGCACCCTTAATCTTACTTAATTTACCAATAATCGACACTACCGTACAAATAAAAGAATTTCAACTGTCAGAAGCCTTTCTTTTCATCTTTGTCCATATCCTACCTTGATTAATAGTTCAGTCAATCTATAATATATAGCGAGGTACCTACCTAAATAAACAAACGCACAGCACAGACGAATTATTGTAAAGTGGATAACTGAATATCAGCGTAAGTATCTACCTACCTATCAAGCAATAACGGAAGGATTTCACTACGAAAACAAAGCTTACTTTTGATCACGCACGAATAAACAACAGTTTCCTCAAATCGTTACTCAAGTGAATTGTACCTACTTTGAAAGAGATAGATAAGTACGGCTCCCTATTAAAATACATGAGGTGAAGTTGGTAAGACATATGTCGGCATGTCGAACAGGCTCTGCTGAATCGTTTAAGAGACAGAGCGACTCCAGATAATGTTCATATTTTTGAGATATTTGCGTCTGAACTTTTCATGTACAGCCAATTTTTTGAAAAAAATAAAGAACAAGTTTAAGTTACTTAAGTGGGTAAGACATATGTCGGCATGTTGAACAGGCTCTGCTGAATCGTTTAAAAGACAGAGCGACTCCAGTTAATGTTCATATTTTTAAGATATTTACGTCCAAACTTTATTTGTGTAGTCGATTTTCCAAAAAAGTTAACTCCTCTTTTAGGTACTTTGCATGAGGTGAAGTGGGTGAGACATATGTCGGCATGTTCAAGAGGCTCTGCTGAATCGTATAAGAGATAGAGCGACTCCAGTTAATGTTCATATTTTTGAGATATTTGCGTCTGAAGTTTCTATATGAAGTCGAATTTTTCAAAATATTGAACTCCACTTTTACGTACTTTGCATGAGGTGAAGTAGGTAAGACACATGTCGGCATGTTGAACAGGCTCTGCTGAATCGTATAAGAGACAGAGCGACTCCAGTTAATGTATATATTTTTGAGATATTTGCGTCTGAAGTTTCTGAAGTTGAATTTTTCAAAATATTGAACTCCACTTTTAGGTACTTTGCATGAAGTGAAGTGGGTAAGACATATCTCGGCATGTAGAACAGGCACTGCTGAATCGTTTAAGAGACAGAGCGACTCCAGTTAATGTTCATATTTTTGATTTATTTACGTATAAACTTTGTTTGTGTAGTCGATTTTCCAAAAAATTGAACTCCTCTTTTAGGTACTTTGCATGGGGTGAAGTGGGTGAGACATATGTCGGCATGTTCAAGAGGCTCTGCTGAATTGTATAAGAGATAGAGCGACTCCAGTTAATGTTCATATTTTTGAGATATTTGCGTGTGAAGTTTCTATATGAAGTCGAATTTTTCAAAATATTGAACTCTACTTTTAGGTACTTTGCATGAAGTGAAGTGGGTAAGACATATCTCGGCATGTTGAACAGGCACTGCTGAATCGTTAAAGAAACAGAGCGACTCCAGTTAATGTTCATATTTTTGATTTATTTACGTATAAACTTTATTTGTGTAGTCGATTTTCCAAAAAATTGAACTCCTCTTTTAGGTACTTTGCATGAGGTGAAGTGGGTGAGACATATGTCGGCATGTTGAAGAGGCTCTGTTGAATCGTATAAGAGATAGAGCGACTCCAGTTAATGTTCATATTTTTGAGATATTTGCGTCTGAAGTTTCTATATGAAGTCGAATTTTTCAAAATATTGAACTCCACTTTTAGGTACTTTGCATGAAGTGAAGTGGGTAAGACATATCTCGGCATGTAGAACAGGCACTGCTGAATCGTTTAAGAGACAGAGCGACTCCAGTTAATGTTCATATTTTTAAGATATTTACGTCTAAACTTTATTTGTGTAGTCGATTTTCCAAAAAATTGAACTCCTCTTTTAGGTACTTTGCATGGGGTGAAGTGGGTGAGACATATGTCGGCATGTTCAAGAGGCTCTGCTGAATTGTATAAGAGATAGAGCGACTCCAGTTAATGTTCATATTTTTGAGATATTTGCGTCTGAAGTTTCTATATGAAGTCGAATTTTTCAAAATATTGAACTCTACTTTTAGGTACTTTGCATGAAGTGAAGTGGGTAAGACATATCTCGGCATGTTGAACAGGCACTGCTGAATCGTTTAAGAGACAGAGCGACTCCAGTTAATGTTCATATTTTTGATTTATTTACGTATAAACTTTATTTGTGTAGTCGATTTTCCAAAAAATTGAACTCCTCTTTTAGGTACTTTGCATGAGGTGAAGTGGGTGAGACATATGTCGGCATGTTGAAGAGGCTCTGTTGAATCGTATAAGAGATAGAGCGACTCCAGTTAATGTTCATATTTTTGAGATATTTGCGTCTGAAGTTTCTATATGAAGTCGAATTTTTCAAAATATTGAACTCCACTTTTAGGTACTTTGCATGAAGTGAAGTGGGTAAGACATATCTCGGCATGTAGAACAGGCACTGCTGAATCGTTTAAGAGACAGAGCGACTCCAGTTAATGTTCATATTTTTGATTTATTTACGTATAAACTTTGTTTGTGTAGTCGATTTTCCAAAAAATTGAACTCCTCTTTTAGGTACTTTGCATGGGGTGAAGTGGGTGAGACATAATATGTCGGCATGTTCAAGAGGCTCTGCTGAATTGTATAAGAGATAGAGCGACTCCAGTTAATGTTCATATTTTTGAGATATTTGCGTCTGAAGTTTCTATGAAGTCGAATTTTTCAAAATATTGAACTCTACTTTTAGGTACTTTGCATGAAGTGAAGTGGGTAAGACATATCTCGGCATGTTGAACAGGCACTGCTGAATCGTTTAAGAGACAGAGCGACTCCAGTTAATGTTCATATTTTTGATTTATTTACGTATAAACTTTATTTGTGTAGTCGATTTTCCAAAAAATTGAACTCCTCTTTTAGGTAATTTGCATGAGGTGAAGTGGGTGAGACATATGTCGGCATGTTGAAGAGGCTCTGTTGAATCGTATAAGAGATAGAGCGACTCCAGTTAATGTTCATATTTTTGAGATATTTGCGTCTGAAGTTTCTATATGAAGTCGAATTTTTCAAAATATTGAACTCCACTTTTAGGTACTTTGCATGAAGTGAAGTGGGTAAGACATATCTCGGCATGTAGAACAGGCACTGCTGAATCGTTTAAGAGACAGAGCGACTCCAGTTAATGTTCATATTTTTAAGATATTTACGTCTAAACTTTATTTGTGTAGTCGATTTTCCAAAAAATTGAACTCCTCTTTTAGGTACTTTGCATGAGGTGAAGTGGGTGAGACATATGTCGGCATGTTGAAGAGGCTCTGCTGAATCGTATAAGAGATATAGCGACTCCAGTTAATGTTCATATTTTTGAGATATTTGCGTCTGAAGTTTCTATGAGGTCGAATTTTTCAAAAAATTTAACTCCACTTTTACGTACTTTGCATGAGGTGAAGTAGGTAAGACACATGTCGGCATGTTGAACAGGCTCTGCAGAATCGTGTAAGAGACAGAGCGACTCCAGTTAATGTTCATATTTTTGATTTATTTACGTAAAAACTTTGTTTGTGTAGTCGATTTTCCAAAAAATTGAACTCCTCTTTTAGGTACTTTGCATGAGGTGAAGTGGGTGAGACATATGTCGGCATGTTGAAGAGGCTCTGCTGAATCGTATAAGAGATAGAGCGACTCCAGTTAATGTTCATATTTTTGAGATATTTGCGTCTGAAGTTTCTATATGAAGTCGAATTTTTCAAAATATTGAACTCCACTTATAGGTACTTTGCATGAAGTGAAGTGGGTAAGACATATCTCGGCATGTAGAACAGGCACTGCTGAATCGTTTAAAAGACAGAGCGACTCCAGTTAATGTTCATATTTTTAAGATATTTACGTCTAAACTTTATTTGTGTAGTCGATTTTCCAAAAAATTGAACTCCTCTTTTAGGTACTTTGCATGAGGTGAAGTGGGTGAGACATATGTCGGCATGTTGAAGAGGCTCTGCTGAATCGTATAAGAGATATAGCGACTCCAGTTAATGTTCATATTTTTGAGATATTTGCGTCTGAAGTTTCTATGAGGTCGAATTTTTCAAAAAATTTAACTCCACTTTTACGTACTTTGCATGAGGTGAAGTAGGTAAGACACATGTCGGCATGTTGAACAGGCTCTGCAGAATCGTGTAAGAGACAGAGCGACTCCAGTTAATGTTCATATTTTTAAGATATTTACGTCTAAACTTTATTTGTGTAGTCGATTTTCCAAAAAATTGAACTCCTCTTTTAGGTACTTTGCATGAGGTGAAGTGGGTGAGACATATGTCGGCATGTTGAACAGGCTCTGCTGAATCGTTTAAGACACAGAGCGACTCCAGTTAATGTTCATATTTTTGAGATATTTGCGTCTGAAATTTCTATATGAAGTCGAATTTTTCAAAAAATTGAACTCCACATTTAGGTACTTTGCAAGAGGTGAAGTGTGTAAGACACATGTCGGCATGTTGAACAGGCTCTGCTGAATCGTTTAAAGTACAGAGCGACTCCAGTTAATGTTCATATTTTTAAGATATTTACGTCTAATGTTTGTTTGTGTAGTCGATTTTCAAAAAAAATGAACTCCTCTTTTAGGTACTTTGCATGAGGTGAAGTGGGTAAGACATATGTCGGCATGTTGAACAGGCTCTGCTGAATCGTTTAAGACACAGAGCGACTCCAGTTAATGTTCATATTTTTAAGATATTTACGTTTAAACTTTATTTGTGTAGTCGATTTTCCAAAAAATTGAACTCCTCTTTTAGGTACTTTGCATGAGGTGAAGTTGGTAAGACATATGTCGGCATGTTGAAGAGGCTCTGCTGAATCGTATAATTGACAGAGCGACTCCAGTTAATGTTTATATTTTTGAGATATTTGCGTCTGAAATTTCTATATGAAGTCGAATTTTTCAAAATTTTGAACTACACATTTAGGTACTTTGCAAGAGGTGAAGTGGGTGAGACACATGTCGGCATGTTGAACAGGCTCTGCTGAATTGTTTAAAGTACAGAGTGACTCCAGTTAATGTTCATATTTTTAAGATATTTACGTCAAACCTTTATTTGTGTAGTCGATTTTCAAAAAAATTGAGCTCCTCTTTTAGGTACTTTGCATGAGGTGAAGTGGGTAAGACACCTGTCGGCATGTTAAACAGGCTCTGCTTAATCGTATAAGAGACAGAGCGACTCCAGTTAATGTTCATATTTTTGAGATATTTGCGTCTGAAGTTTCTATATGAAGTCGAATTTATCAAAAATTGAACTCCACTTTTAGGTACTTTGCAAGAGGTGAAGTGGGTAAGACACATGTCGGCATGTTGAACAGGCTCTGCTGAATCGTTTAAGAGACAGAGCGACTCCAGTTAATGTTCATATTTTTAAGATATTTACATCTAAACTTTATTTGTGTAGTCGATTTTCAAAAAAATTGAACTCCACTTTTAGGTACTTTGCATGAGGTGAAGTGGGTAAGACATATGTCGGCATGTTGAACAGGCTCGGCTAAATCGTTTAAAACACAGAGCGACTCCAGTTAATGTTCATATTTGCGTTTTAACTTTGTTTGTTTAGTCGATTTTCCCGAAACGACCGATATTGCTATTATCCTACGAATGAACATTAACTGGAGTCGCTCTGTCTCTTAAACGATTAAGCAGAGCCTGTTTAACATGCCGACATGTGTCTTACCCACTTCACCTCATGCAAAGTACCTAAAAGAGGAGTTCAATTTTTTTGAAAATCGACTACACAAATAAAGTTTAGACGTAAATATCTTAAAAATATGAACATTAACTGGAGTCGCTCTGTACTTTAAACGATTCAGCAGAGCCTGTTCAACATGCCGACATGTGTCTCACCCACTTCACCTCTTGCAAAGTACCTAAATGTGTAGTTCAAAATTTTGAAAAATTGGACTTCATATAGAAATTTCAGACGCAAATATCTCAAAAATATGAACATTAACTGGAGTCGCTCTGTCAATTATACGATTCAGCAGAGCCTCTTCAACATGCCGACATATGTCTTACCAACTTCACCTCATGCAAAGTACCTAAAAGAGGAGTTCAATTTTTTTGAAAATCGACTACACAAATAAAGTTTAGACGTAAATATCTTAAAAATATGAACAATAACTGGAGTCGCTCTGTACTTTAAACGATTCAGCAGAGCCTGTTCAACATGCCGACATGTGTCTTACCCACTTCACCTCTTGGAAAGTACCTAAAAGTGGAGTTCAATTTTTTGAAAAATTAGACTTCATATATAAATTTCAGACGCAAATATCTCAAAAATATGAACATTAACTGGAGTCGCTTTGTACTTTAAACGATTCAGCAGAGCCTGTTCAACATGCCGACATATGTCTTACCCACTTCACCTCATGCAAAGTACCTAAAAGTGGAGTTCAATTTTTTTGAAAATCGACTACACAAATAAAGTTTAGACGTAAATATCTTAAAAATATGAACATTTACTGGAGTCGCTCTGTGTCTTAAACGATTTAGCAGAGCCTGTTTAACATGCCGACATGTGTCTTACCCACTTCACCTCATGCAAAGTACCTAGAAGAGGAGTTTAATTTTTTGGAAAATCGACTACAGAAACAACGTTTATACGTAAATAAATCAAAAATATGAACATTAACTGGAGTCGCTCTGTACTTTAAACGATTCAGCAGAGCCTGTTCAACATGCCGACATGTGTCTTACCCACTTCACCTCATGCAAAGTACCTAAAAGTGGAGTTCAATTTTTTTGAAAATCGACTACACATATAAAGTTTAGACGTAAATATCTTAAAAATATGAACATTAACTGGAGTCGCTCTGTATTTTAAACGATTCAGCAGAGCCTGTTCAACATGCCGACATGTGTCTTACCCACTTCACCTCTTGGAAAGTACCTAAAAGTGGAGTTCAATTTTTTGAAAAATTCGACTTCATATAGAATCTTCAGACGCAAATATCTCAAAAATATGAACATTAACTGGAGTCGTTCTGTCTCTTATACGATTCAGCAGAGCTTGTTTAACATGCCGACATGTGTCTTACCCACTTCACCTCATGCAAAGTACCTAAAAGTGGAGTTCAATTTTTTTGAAAATCGTCTACTCAAATAAAGTTTAGACGTAAATTTCTTAAAAATATGAACATTAACTGGAGTCGCTCTGTACTTTAAACGATTCAGCAGAGCCTGTTCAACATGCCGACATGTGTCTTACCAACTTCACCTTATGTATTTGAATAGGGAGCCGTACTTATCTATCTCTTTCAAAGTAGGTACAATTCACTTGAGTAACGATTTGAGGAAACTGTTGTTTAATCGTGCGTGATCAAAAGTAAGCTTTGTTTTCGTAGTGAAATCCTTTCGTTATTGCTTGATAGGTAGGTAGATACTTACGCTGATATTCAGTTATCCACTTCACAATAATTCGTCTGTGCTGTGCGTTTGTTTATTTAGGTAGGTACCTCAGCTATATATTATAGATTGACTGAACTATTAATCAAGGTAGGATATGGACAAAGATGAAAAGAAAGGCTTATGACAGTTGAAATTCTTTTATTTGTACGGTAGTGTCGATTATTGGTAAATTAAGTAAGATTAAGGGTGCTAGCCCCCTTATAGTAAGGGCGTGTTCACAGCATACACAACAAAAAGGGGTCCGGCAAAGTGGGGTGCTATCTTCACTGCGGTGGGTAAATGAGGCCCTGCGTTTTGCAAATGCTCAATGCTGAGGCCATCATGTCCTGGGGATTTTCCTTTCTTCATATCTTTTATGATTTTTGCAATTTGTTTTGCAGAGAACCTGACTTCAGTATTCCCAGGAGATGATAGCCCAGCATCACATTCAACATTTGTATATGGTAGATTTGACTTAACAACAAAGTGCTCTCTAAACATATTAGCTATTTTTTCAGGATCCGTGACATCGTCGACGCTCACTGGCAGACCAGGCTTTTTATCAAACTTTTTTGTATTTTTCCAAAAACCCTTGAAGTCATTTTTAGTATGCTGAGCAGCAATCCTATCCATCATAATTTGCTCTTGGTTTTGCTGGCACCACTTAAGTTTAGACTTAAAAGCTTTTCTGCTCAACTCCATCTCCTCAAACACCCGGCCTAATTTTGGTGCACCACATTCCTTCCATTGAAAAAATTTTTGTCTGGCCTCCCTGTGAGCCCCGGCAACATACCTGTTCCATCCCATGACCTGGTTTTTGGCTCTAGTTTGATGATGATGATTTTTAGACGTGGACTGTGAGGCAGTACTGATTGAATTCACAATATCAAAATATAATTTATCAATGTTTTTTCTATGTTCTAAATTCCTACAGCAATTATCACAACAATCAGAGAGTTCCCGTGGAAAGTGAATATCTCTAAGAAGCTTATTACATTCATATCTGTATTTGTCAACCTGGATTTGTGATCTTTCCCCCCATATAACTTTGTTTTTAGACATATTACATTTTAAATTCTTCTGTTTAATCAATTTTAAATTACACGATACAAACAAGGGATAATGATCGGACCAATAAACATCATATTTAACTTTTACATCAATAATAGTTTCAAATGCCGCCTTAGTTACAATTGAATGGTCTAACCATCTTTTGCTACCATGAGCTTCACTCACATAAGTATATGTTCCCGAACTAATACCCAATATCTCGAAATCGGCGCACACCCAGTTGTGGTCTTGGCACAAACTCATTAGCTCATCGCAGAACGGTTCATTTGGGTGCGCATTAAAATCACCCAGCATGTATACACACTCAACATTGTTCTCTTCAATAATTGCATTTAAAGTACTTACGCACTGCGTAAACTTATGCTTATGTGTGTATGTTCATCTGTTTCCTCGTATTTGCTAAATCACTTGTGCGATTAAGACAAATGTGGTGTCTTTGGATTCGTGCCGTCACATTCGTGACAGTTATAAATTTTAGATCAATAAAAAATATCGAAATCGGACTACTTCGTCGTAAAAAAAATTAAGATACATAATATAGAAATGACTAATGTAATGATAATGTGAAATATTTTATAAATTTCTAAATAGCAGCATTGCGATAGAAAAGGAAGTTAATAGTTCATTAATATTGAAATATCAAAATCTAAGTTTATATGTTGCCTTTTAATATTTTTTTGCAAATGTACTATATACGGGTTGACTTGAGAACCTTGAAATCGTTTTAAAAAGAGTAACTGAATTATGCAGATGTAACAAAATTATTTTTGGTCCCGTTAACTGGGGCTTCTACTCATCATACTGAACAACTTATGTTTTACGACGTAGCTGAAATCGCAAAAAAAAAACTTTCGATACAAATCGATCATATCAGCGCTCATATACGTCCCCACCGAGGGCGAGGAGTTCGAGCTTACCCTGAATTAGGGCGATCGGGCCATAGTCGACCACGCGGGCCCAGTACGGGTAGTCGACTTCACACACAACTTGGGAGTTTCTCCGCAGGCGTGTGCAGGTTTCCTCAGTTTTCCTTCACCGTAAGAGCGACGGATAAACGTACATAAAATGAAATCTAAATTCGAAATCACATTGGTTCGTGACAAGATTAGAAACACGACCTCCCGGACAGGAGGTGGCGACCCTAGCCGTTAGCCACCGACGCAAACGACTGCAAAATTCATTAATGGGACCTAAAAATCGTGAATCTAGTAATAATAGGTCATCTTTGTCTAGAGCTTGGTACGGCTAAAAATAGTAAGCATAAGTTGTCTACATTTGCATGACATTTGCCCAGCCAAAAAAAACCTCAGTTATCCATTCATATCACATTGTTTCATTCCTTTTGAGTTTTTCTGATCGTGCGTCATAATTGTTATCTGTTTTTAACTTATTCTGCCTTTACTCTGCTTTACATCGAACTGCACGACTTTGGACTCTGATTGGACAAACGATCACAAAAACGATTGAAACAATGTGACTGATATGAATGGATGACTGACGTTTTGGCGGGACAAATGCCAGCAAATGGACAACTTGTGCGTACTATTTATGTCATCTTTAGCCGTACTAATCTCTAGACAAAGATGACCTATTATACAAGATACGCGTTTTTGAAAATTCGATTAAATATTTTTCATGCCACCGCGCCGCTATTACAAAGTCACGTCGTCCGACGCTGTTAGGCGGCCGCGGCGTCTCAGCGTGCCTCGTATCATGATTGGCTGACCACCAATATTATACGACCAAATCTAAGAACAATCAGTTCCGATGAATCTTCATACTAGCAAGAGCAAGTTAAACTTTTAGAAATGTAGTTTATGTTTTTCATATGTCAGATGTCAATTCGCTATTGTGGCTTGTGAGATATTTTGTTCATTTTATTTATTTAAAATGATTATTGTTCGTAATAATTTGATTATATGGTGTGGAAGTATGAGTTGTATAGAAATATCTAGTGGTGTGATATCATAAAATGTGATCTCGAAATTATAAGTGGAGATTGACTATTATTGTAGGTTGCCAAATGAGATTTGTTTCGCGGACAAAAAAGCTCCTGTGTTTGAAGAACAAATGAACAATTTTATGCATGTAAGTTACTTATTCATGTAAAATAACCAAGTAGTCACTGTTGATTGTTGAATGCAGTAAATAACTAACAAACATTTCGTGACCAATGCCGCCGGTGTGATTCAACCCTACCTGCATTCTTGCCTATAGATACGTCAGTTGTATATATGTATATCATTTCTCGCTCGTTTAGGAGTGTCCGGGTGTGGCCAAAGTATATAATACTGTATATTAGTACTAACATACAGTATGGACACTCCCTGCCGCTCCCTAGATTGCGACCTCACCCCCTCGTCACCCAGATTGATACAGATTTGTTACAGTTTGGTTGTCGAACGTATAGGATTTCGCCGTAATTTTGTTCCGTCATTCGATTTTTGAAATGTTTCTCGCCCGTTGTATGAAGTGTCCGGGGTGTGCTAGAGCTCAACCCTAGTGACAAGACCATAGTCACCGTTTGTTCGGTACGGCGGTGGTACCATTCATTAGGGGCGTCACGTCGCTTTTTTATTATCAATCATTTTGAACTTTTTATTAACTGGATCGATATTTTAGGGTCCCTGAAGTTCCTTAACACGAATCCGTTGTTAGAATTGAAAAACGTGGTCACCATTTTGAATTTTTTTAGTTACTAGACCGATTGCCTCCTAAATCAATACCTGGGGGTTATATATATAAATATAGTTATATTTATTGCAGAGTGGACATCCGGTTTTTGGAGTTTACTCCTTAAGAATCGATTTTCATATAAGGCGCCCGGTATGAAAAAAATATGAGGAGTAGAATCTAGTGATTGTGTTACGTTTTTCGCGCGCAACCTGTTGTGCGCAGCTTCACTTCCAGAAAAACAGTCAGGATTGGCTGAATCAAGATGATGTCACACCACAGATTATGCGACCTATTTGCGTAGGCGTTAGGGAAGTAATAATATGCTAGTAACTTCCTACAAAGCAAACTTAGTTGGATAATACACAAGTGTCATTTTAAAATAAATTGTTGTTTCGTTGCATGTTTCGATATGACTTCAGTGGGTTTTAAAGAAAATTAGAAGAAAATTTTTTCTGCTTTTTCCTAAGAAAACATTATTATACATTATATTCACAGCTTGTGCTATCGAACAAGGTAGTATTATAAAGTAATTTTATACAATCTTCTGTTAAAAACCCATTCAGTTTCTAGAGCTGATTGGTAACAAAGTAACAAGTTCAATTTTCTTTCAGATGCCTCGACATTGCTGTGTACCTGGCTGTAAATCAAATTATGATTCTAGTTTGAAAAATGGAGAAAAGCCAGTTTCTACTTTTGTTTTTCCACGAGATGAAAACCTTCGTAGCCGTTGGACAAGGGCCATACCAAGAGCCAAATGGCAGCCTTCGAAAGGATCTTTCGTGTGCTGCAAACATTTTAGTGAAAATGAAATAATACGAAGTGAAAATATAAGAAAAAGTGATGGAACGCGCGAGGTTGTTCTCTTGAGAAACCCAAAGTTAGTTGATGGTGCTGTGCCTCAAATCTTCCCCAACCTGCCTTAATATCTGAGTAAAACGAAGATGTCTAGGGTGGATCCCGCTGAAAGACAAACAGTAAGAGAGCAGCGCTGTGAAGAGCTTCATAGAAAAATACAGGAACAAGACTCTGTAAAAGGATTTCAAGAATTTAAATCAAAGATTAGCAGTAACAAACACAACAGTGTATATTGTGGCTGGAATTATTGAAGAAAATTATGAATTGTGAACTGTTGAAGTATCAGAACGACTTTAAACACAGTGATGTTTGACAGTTTTCACTTCATCATTTCCTTATTCAAGCGAGTGATGATATAAATAATGATGTCAACAAATTACTAGAAACATTACAAGAGAAACTTAACAAAAATGCTCTTGATTTAATGGAAAAGTCAACTTGAAACCAATGTAAGAGCCCTTTTTGGTATGACCTAAGATATGCTCGTATAACTGCATTCAAAGCATATGAGGTTAGTCCCTGCCAAATACCAGATGGATCATTAGTAGCTGCGACCATGGGAGCTAAAACACCTGACACATCAGCTATGAAAAGAGGCCGGAAATTGATATCATCAGTTATAAAAATGTAGAGGAAGCGAGAGAAGTATGTCAGGATCGTAGCAAGTGGAAGAATGTGGTCTCTGCCTACCCCTCCGGGAAAGAGGCGTGATCTTATGTATGTATGTAAAAACTGTGCAGAGTGAACTTAAAACCAAAGTCAAGCCCCGTTTTGTGCCTGTTTAGACAATCGTACTTAAGTAGTAAACTCCAGTTGTGCGTCGGAGCTGACACACACACTTTTTTGTTACCGACTGCGTCAATGTTGGCCTAATAGACGCGATTTTGTTGCTATTAAAGGTTTTTGATAGCGAACAGACATTCCTTAGTCGTATTATGTAGCTTTTTGATGTTAGCCGCTGATTGATGTTGTATGGTCTGCAGGTTTAAAAGTATATTCACATTAGAGGAAAATATTAATTTGACGTTGTTATACCTGTGATTCAAGATTTCCCAACAGGTGTGATAATTCTCTGATGTTATGTGGAGGTGTTGAACAAGCTTCTCAGCTGCACCTTCAATTTTGCTTTTCAAAAATTGCATCTTTTGTGCATCCGAAAGAGACCTGTTGCTATGAATGGACTCAACGAATAAATCTTTAAAAAACAGCCACTGATGGTAATTTCCACTGAAGGTAGGTATGTCCGTCTTTGGTGTTTATTGATATCGGTGTGAAGCTGACCACATTTTCCTATTGAGATTTTGATTGATAGTATCGTAATTTTCCTCGTTCATGGCGAATATTTGTTCATGTTCGGAGCTATCCCCTATCATTTCACTATCTATTTCCCAGTGCAATGAATCTATGACAGACCATCTAGGTTTGATTTTCTTTAAAACATCTTCGAATTCCCATTTTTCTGTTATTTTATCCAAATCGATGTTTGATAGTGTATGCTGAAATGCTTTAAAATTGTTTTTTTGTTTGCGAAGCATTTCTTCTACCTTGCTTGTGGAACCTACTTCTCTCTGGTTGCTGGTTGATAAAGTGGGGAGAGAAGAAGTATTTTGCTGTGAATCCTCTGCTGCTGGGAACTGTGGTCCAGTGAATGTAGTTGGTTTTAGGATTGCTGGTGACTTTGGAAGAGTTTGATGTTGCTGAATGCATGATTTGGTGTCATTATAAAATTGCATTGTTTTTTGATAATAATTTTGACTTTGATCTTGGGAACTAAGAAGTTTTTCATGATTCGATTGAAACTCTGACCAATAATTATCTAAAGTATCCAATCTTCTTTTGATACTTTTTGGAATTTTGCGCTCACTGCCATCTTTTTTGAAATTAATACGCTGAGACTTGATTCCCTCCAGAAGTTTAAATTGAGTTTCCATAAGACTTTCCATATTTCTAGATTGATGACGATAAGAAGGCGTAAAATAAGGAAAGATTTTACTTGAATTGCTGCTTTAACTGTTGATATAGTCGGATCTGTTGTTAGTCCAACTGCTGCTGTGACGTGGAATGCTGTCCAAATCCACAGCGCTTGCGAAATCACTTACACGTGTCATTTTCGAATGATCACGGAATAGTCACCCGCGGAGTGATTCCGCCCGTTCGAAGGCTCAAAGGACCAAAAATATGTACGAGCCGGTACACCTTATATGATTGATAGTAAGAAACAGAGTAATTTTTGATATTACTTAATTTATTGATCTAATTTGCTATTGATTGATGAGTGCGCGCCCGCCGTGTTCGGATCGATACGTGAACTGATTGTAAAATGGCAATGGCAAGATAAACTGCTAACAAAACAAAATGATTGTATGGTTGCACCGTACAATACTTAACAAACAACTTTCTTTGATGAAAATTGTTACGTAAGTATGATGAGTGAAAACCTCGGTTAACGGTCCTACAACAATTTTGTTAACCTGAAAGTAATGTGATGTAGTAGTAATGTAAAGTTGAAATTAATAACTTTAAATTAGTTTAAAAAACTAAAAAACACGCTTTTCCGCCATATTGGATTTAAGTCACGTGACTATTTTTTTCGTATTCCTGACAGCAAACCCTTTATTTGATACCCATATCATGGGGGTGGATTTCAAATAGCCAGTCCGCCATCTTTGGGAGGCCGCCATATTGGATTTGTAATGACGTTTCTTAGCTAGTCATGTATTGTCATCAGAACTCAGAGCGTGTGCAAAATTTCATCCTAATCAAAGACCGGGAAGAGGGTCAAATTAAGATTCCAAGATTTTCTTACATACATAGTTAGTTACAAGTGAAGCTAATAAAGCGTGTTAATAAAATGAATAGATTTGTCCTATTATAGGTAGATGGAAAATTTTATTATAGTAAAATAAAATAATTCAAATCATTTCCATACCAAGCACAGGTGCAAACAGCAACGATTGAAGTCAGGCATACTAAAACAGAACACGATACCTTTGAAATATTCACAGCACTCAAGATGGAATATACGACTACATTAAAATAGCACCTAAGGTAAACGTCACTTACGAGTAACTCGCACGTGCGAGTTGGACAGTACCTCGCATCAGAGTTACTTCAACATTTTTTTGTTTTCACTCGCCTGCTGGCCCGGCAGCAACTCGCACATGACAGCGGCTCGGCCGTCGCTCGCATCGTTTGGACGCGTTCGGCAGTAGTTCGTCAGTGCCAGCGGGACACTTGTGAACTTGTTAGTGTAACCCGGTTTTTTTTGTGTGCTACGTCGACATTGCGACTCAACTAGAACTGGCTGTAGCTAGGTGTCGTGTAGACAGCAAAGGCGAGCCGAGCTACTGGCGTACGAGTAGACAAACCGAGTAGCTGTCTACTGGCCAGGCAGCAGCTCGCACTGTGTAAACCAGCCTTTAAGCGGAGTTTTTAGGCGACAGCAAAGAGAATATAATACACGTGACGGCGACAGTAGCTTGCTACCTTGCTACAGAGTAGTCACAGAGTACTTTATATATACTGGAGATAGAGTTGGCAGTCGCATTTTTATAGTAGCGACATCTATGAAGTGGTTGAGTAACCTCTACTGAATGTATATATAACTATAACTACAGTGAGTGTATAGCTGCCTGTACTGTAGGAATTAAATCAGGATTATTTATACAAAATTATTAAGATTGCAATTAGTTTACTTATTTTTAAAATAAGTAAACTAATTGCAATCTTAATAATCCTGTAATCACAGCAGTGTCAGGTGAAAAAGAAACAACATCCAACATTACTTTTTCTTTCTTTTATTGGCATAATCAAATGCTAGACATTGAACAATGTCTTCCTTTTCATATTTAACAGTACTTCCCTTTATTATTTTATTAGTATCCCGACACTAATTACAAAGAAAGAATATCGATGAAGTTTCAATAATTTTTCCAATTAGTTCCTTTTTATGCTTATTACAATTAACAAAACTAAAACTTAATCTACCATGCAGAATCAAGTTAATATAATTTCTGATATTATACATGGATGCATTTTCCCTCAAAATCTTAATCGCTATATCTTGTATCACTGAAAAACTTTGAATTAAATTATCATTAGGATAAGTCAGGTATGCCTTATTTTTATTGTATTCTCTTATTTTAATCAAAGTATTCTCATCCTGTCTGTACAAATTATCCCTACATGTTTCTCAATTTTTAAAAACTTTTTTGCAGCACTGTCGCAGAATATAACCAGTAACATATTCTAAAGACGACATTATTCTTGGATCTTGCTTTTTAATTTCAAGATCTACTATGAAATCATCATTGTACATATGGTCAAAATCAACTTCAGTTGGTACCTGACTTATACTATACTTCTTAAAAAATAAAGTTTTTAAAGATTTAAACATAAAACATGAATCATCTTCGCAGTTTGAATTTGGGGAATAGGAACTACTTAAATTATTAACTAATAATGAAACAAAAGCTGCCTCAAAACCAGTACACGTAGGAGAATTATTTCTGTATCCATGACTCCTAATACTACAAAAGAAATTTTCAACGGGATCCTGATTGAAGTGGCGGCACCATATAGACTTAATATTATGTTCATTAAATAGTTTATTTATAATAATTTCCATATTTTCGATAGTTCGTAGCCAGTTTGTAATTGATGGAACAACAGTTGTTTTTCCTTCTTTACTAATAAATTTCATGGATCTTAAAACTGTCTTAGCCTTACTCCAATTTCTTGGTGTCTTGATTTCGGAGTTACTGCTTGTAATAAAATTTTTCCACTTTTCTTCGACGCATTGTTGAAACTGCCATTTAAAGAATCAAAAAGTTCGTCGAAGAAAAGGAGAAGGTCTGCAGTGTCCTTGAATTCTTCTGGTAGTATCCCTTGTTCTGAAAGAAATAAGATATAGGTTATGAAAATTAAAATTAGTTTATTATTTGACGACAATCATGAATGTCATCTTCATCTAACTCTATGGACTTTGAAAGCAATGTTTGGCCTGATGGGCAAAAAATAAAACCTACATACTTTTTTTCCAAAACTTGTGTTCCAGATACTGTTATAATTTTAGGGTAAATTTTTGAATTCAGTTTTACGAGAGCAAAAAGTAAAAATTACCATACATAAAAAGAGTGTTAAGTTTAACTCACCTGCCAAAAATCCCATGTTTAACCCAACTGTATGACTGAACACCTGTGCAGCGAACTTCACCTTCATTTTTGGTATTTTGTTTGGGTTGCAGTGACAGTCACTAAGACTTTTTATTAGCCTAACTCCTTTATATGTCAGGTTGCTTTCGTGTAATTTTATGATATGTTCCCATTTTGCAGTTTTATTACTTCCGTCAAGGGTGTATTTTAAATTTTTGTTTAAAAGGTTGTTTCGGATTCCTTTCAATAAATGTGGAATGTCATACAATGGAATTATTTCCTGATCATTTATTTCAAAAATAGATTTTCGGAACTCTTTTCCTTGTCTTAAATATTTAGCTTTGGTCTCTTCTATCAAATAATTTATAGCACTTACATTGGATGCACCCTGATCACACACTGTGGCTAAAACCTTGAATCCAGTTTGCTGTAGCTTACTTATCATTTTCTTTATTAAACATGCCAATTCTTCTTTCTTAGTACTTTCTTTGCACATATTAAACACAAAAAATATATTTAATAAAAATGGTAAAAAGAATATGACGTGCGTGCCTATTGCGTTAAGGCCAATCTTGGTATTTATTTAATAAAGTTTCTGAGAATGACATATCTCTACATTTTGTACTAATACTTCATGCTATAAGGTTTGAAAAATTTTGTAAGTTATCCTATACATACCTTTCAAACACAGTGTAGGTACTGCATTTTTAGTAAGCATTTTGCTCCATGTCTTATATTTAGGTTCAAAATGTTCATCGCATACTCTCCGATATTTGTAGACATAATTGTCATCCAAGGACATGACATCAACTCTAACAGAAAATGTCCATGTACGGAAACGTATTGGATCCTTTTCTGGATTTGGAAATTTATGAAGAACAACATGATTGTCTTCACCTGTAAAAATTTAGGATAATAGTGCTCATTATGTGGCAATAAATGGGTACACTCAATGCTTGTCACGGTTGCTCTTTTAGGTGTCCTCACCCGACTGCCCCAAAATAGTGCTCATTATGTGGCAATAAATGGGTACACTCAATGCTTGTCACGGTTGCTCTTTTAGGTGTCCTCACCCGACTGACTTAGGGTTTGGCTATGGTGAGAATATGTGTTCAAATGCCTACTTACGGGTTTTATCACATCCTCGAACACAACATTTTCTATCTGCAGCCATTGCAAAGTCCGTTCGCGTGCAAGGGTCTGGTCCAGAGTCAGTAAGCCGGGTCGTCGAATTAGCGATGACAATCGTAGTCCAATGAGTTTGCCAAGGTCAGATTTGTGAAGTATAAGAAAATCGGTGTCCATTAACAAGCCAAAGTCGAGGAAAATTAGGGAAAACCCAGGAGAAAGCACAAAAAACAACCACAACGCAAAACACCACGATCGAACAAACAAGTTTGTGACAGTGACAAGTAACATGACAGTACACAATATGGCGGCATTTACGTTTAGAAACTCCAAAACAAAATGCATTAGTAACTTTTTCTACGATTCTTTTAGGTTTTCTAAGTATCCACAAAAAAATAAGTGTATCGATATCAATAACTGTTTTATTACAATAAAAAAATACAAATTAAAAAACAAAAATAAAGAAAATCGCAAAATAATAAAGTAATGTTTTAGCGCAATATTCGAACGAAAGGAATGGTGCTGCCCTCTGCAGACCTGTTGAGTGATTAATTTTGAAGGTAAAATTACTAGGAAAGAAAAAATGTATTAAGCGCGAAAGCCCTGAGAGTAGTGATCTGTAGGCGACAGAGGATTTCTGTAGATCTGTGGTGGATTTATTTTCGTTTACATTCGTGGTACATTCTCTTTGGATAGTCACGACGTTTTATTAAAAATATAATTTATTTAGTTTATTTTAATGTAGACTACTAGTTTCTACTTCTGACTGAATGTCGACTGATTAATAAATTCTACCGAAAATTATAGTGAGTGTGGGTTCAAGGTCGGGAGCGGCGCCATGGGATCCCGGGAGCGGGACGGCAGCAAGTCCTTTCAGGACAAGCTGAAGGAGCTCTTCAAAGGCAAAGGTGAGGCGCGGCGGGCGATGGGTGGCGGGCCGGCTGCATCGCGGGTTCGGGTTCACTCAATCAAGAGGGCTGCCTTCCTCTGTACACATGCATACCGGCGCCGCCGTGTTTGTGGGCGCCGGCCCTGATGCACTTTTTTTATCGAGCAGCCTAAAACTGTAAAATTTTAGTAAGTAACCAAAGTCCAACTGGTTACCCACAGAATGTGGATCTGTTCGCCAAGTCCATTCTGTGTTATGGCATGTGTTTTGGTACAATGAATGATTTATAAACAATGGAACATTGTGGGGCAATTAAAGCTGTGGCATTCTCTAGGTAGGTCTGTCTAATTATCGACCCATCAGTCTTACCAGCATAGTGTGCAAAACGATGGAGAAAATAATTGCTGTCGAACTAAGAAATTTTATTAGCGCGGAAAACATAATATTTGACAAGCAACATGGCTTTGTACCAAAGAGATCTTTTGATGTGCCTCGATGAATGGACATGTAACTGGGATAAGCGCCAACCGACAGATGTCATATACCTAGACTATGAGAAAGCATTTGACCACGTCCCTATAAAAAGGCTGATAACTAAACTAGACCATTTTGGAATCCGTGGACAGCTTCTCAGATGGATCAAAGACTTTCTAACTGGTAGAACATTTATAGTGAGAGTAGGAGACACTCTCACATTCTTTTGCCGTTCACAATGGCGTGCTGCAAGGATCTGTTCTTGGACCAATTCTGTTTGTGATCTTTATCACTCTTTGAAACTAACAAAACCTCCATGTGCTAGCAACCCCAGAACACACTTTTTGCCATTTCGAGTGATAAAGCTATGGAGCTCTCTCCCAGAAACATTCATAAGTGCTCCAACAGTCAACAGTTTTAAAAACAGACTTGATAAACATTTTAAAACACAAGTGCAGTGTTATACACGCATCAGAACTTAGAGCTGCTTAAAGAGAGAGATACTCGATTCGATCGCACAAGCCGAGCAGCAGAGCGGGAAGGAATGGTTTTGAGAACGTATATATTTTGTCTTGTTAATAAAGCACAATACAGATTGTGTTGCTAACAATAGTTTTCAAGATTTAAGTATCTAGGCGGGAAGGAATGATTTCTTCTTAATAAAGTACAATACAGGTTGCGTACCTTATGTTACTTTTCAATATTGGGGTATCTATTACTGTGCAAAAATCATAACAATGTATACTTTGGTTGCGATGTTAAAGAAATCAACCAAAAAGTCTTTCTTCCAGTTCCCTCAGGAACTGTATCGGACTATGCTATTTTCACACGATAAAAAGTGGCATATGTTCTTTTCCATGAAAAGGCTATATGTATGCTAAATTTCGTCGATATCGGTATCACAATATCGGTAATACTGTGTCAGTAGAGTTGTTGAATAGTGAAGAGGTTACAAACAAACATCTATTTCATATGATTTCTTTACAAATTTTGAACTCCACATTACATCTCTTTAAGGGTTGAATTTTCAAAAATCTGTTCTTAGCAGATGTGGACGTCATAAATCCTATCCTTATGCCAAATTTTAGCCCAATCCGTCTAGTGGTTTGAGCTGTGTGTGATAGATGGTTTCCTTTTATGTATATAAATAGTTCGACTAAGAACCTCCTCCGCTTTTTGTTCGGTTAAAAATAGCAAGAGGATTGGAATATTCTGAAAAAAATTGTATAATTTCTGTTTAATTTGATTTGGTTGTGTGTGTGGGCAGCGGTAGCGCCGGCCCGGGTGGAGCTGGCGGTGTCTCCGGAGCTGGAGCGCGAACTGGCGCCGGGCGCGCCGACGCATCGCCGTCTGCGCGCGCTGCGCGACCTCGCCGAGCGCGCCCTCCACGCGCGCGTCCACCACGTCAGTACCCACTACCTCATAGTAGCGCCGGCGCGGGCGGTGCTGATCTTCTAGCTGGCACTGGGCACGCCGCTGCACTGCCGCCTGCGCATGCTGGGCGACTTCGCCGATCGCGCCCTACACGCGCGTCAGTACCCACTAGCGCAAATGTAGATACTTGCAGGAATGCTACACGTGCATGCACCACGTCCGATCCTGCTCGAAAAAATATATATTTAGCATTGATTGCTGGTGATGCTAATTAAGCATTGGGTGCAGGGCGGTGTGGAGAAGGTGTGGCGCCTGACGCGCGATCTGCTCGAGGAGGAGGGCGCGGCGGGCGCGGAGGGGCGCGCGGCGGCTCTGGGATGGTGGCGCTGCGTGGCCGAGGGGCAGGCAGACCGTCTGCAGCTGATGCGCACCGTGCTATTCCGCCACCTGTGTGACTCGCACGCTGCCGCTGCACAGCGTATGCCGGAAGACCTGCCGCTGCGCTTCCGCCTGCTGCACGCGCTCACTGACTCCGGCAAGAACATCCGCTGCTTCGAGAACGAGGTGCCGATTCAATTAGATCCTACTACTTTTAGCGTCCTCGCGAGTCACGAGAAAGTCATATCGTACTCGAATTGGTGAAGAAGATAACTAGACTAGTGGCGAACATCAACGTCCACGTACTGCCTGCTATCAAACCGCCTTTGGGATCTCCGCGTACTGCCTGCTATCAAATTCACAGTCATCTAGTAACAATCAGTCTTCTGTGAAAAACTACAACCGGCGCCAACTGCTTAATATGGCAAACCCATTGAAGGGTTGTCTGTGCTCGTATCCTAGTTCCGTGTTCACACAAACAATTATATTTACTCAAACACGCTATGTAATATTCGCCTTACATTCTAAGAAAGAAGACAAAAACGTCCACTGCTGGAGAGAGGCCTCCCCCAAGGATTTCCACGACGACCAGTTCTGCGCTGCCCGCATCCATCGGCTTCCTGCGATCTTCACCAGGTCGTCGGTCCACCGCGTGGGAGGCCTGCCTACGCTACGTTTTCCGGTGCGCGGTTGCCACTCGAGAACTTTACTGCCCCAACGGCCATCAGTTCTACGAGCTATGTGCCCTGCCCACTGCCACTTCAGTTTAGCGATTCTGTGAGCTATGTCGGTTACTTTGGTTGTCCTGCGGATCTCCTCGTTTTTGATTCCATCACGCAGAGAAAGTCCGAGCATAGCATGTTCACGAGATATAAGATGGTGTTTTTGGACATAGCTAGAAGCCGTTTTTTTACTATCTTTTCCAAGATTTTCGAATATGTTAGTAAAAGACTGATAGTTCTGTAGTTAGCTATTTTCGACTTATTTGAGTTTTTTATTTTTTTAGGTTTCCGTATATTTTTTTTCAGTGGTTTTAGTATGTAAGGTCTGTATTTGTATTATTTAACTAGTGAATAAATAAATACAATGAACCATAATCAAAAGTAACAAGCCTCTGGTTCCCTGGTTAGCAGTTAAGATTTCAAGTTGAGGCCAGACGACCGCAACCGCGACCGTGTGTTCCTTGTCGCTGAAGTGCCAGCTGGAGGGTGTTGAACTGTTGCATGGCGGCAGATCGGCGAGTTCCTGGTGCAGTGGCTGGCGGAGCTGGTGGACGGCGCGCCGGCGGCGCTGGCGGACATGCTGCAGCTCCTCACCAACTTGGTCAAGTTCAACGCCAGCGCGCTCGACGACGAGATCGTTCACGGCGTCATCAAGTGAGTCTCCGCTACCTACTGTCCACTTTATGTTTGTCACTCACGCCGAAACCTCTGTTCAGAATTTATTTTATTTAGTAGCAAAACAAGGCTAATTTACATACTTATCATCATCATCATCATATCAGCCGAAGGACGTCCACTGAAGGACAAAGGCCTCGCCCAAGGATTTCCACGTCGACCGGTTTTGCGCTGCCCGCATTCAGCGGCTTCCCGCGACCTTCAACAGTTCTTAATCAATCCACTGAAATGGGAGGCCTGCCCTCGCTACGTCTTCGGTTTGCGATTGCCACTCGAGAATTTTACTCCCCCTACGGCCATCTGTACGAGCTATGTGCCCGCCCACTGCCACTTAAGTTTAGCGATTTTGAGAGCTATGTCGGTTACTTTGGTTCTCCTACGGTTCTCGTCGTTTCTGATTCAATCACGCGGAGAAATTCCGAGCATAGCACGTTCCATCGCCCTTTCGGTGACCTCGAGCCTTCTAATGATGTATTGTGGTGCAATGTGTGAGTGTGCGCAGCTTGGCGTGTGGCGTGTGCGTGGCGCGCGCGGAGCCGGCCGCGGTGGGCGCGGCGCTGGCGCTGCTGGAAGCCGTGGTGTGCTACTCGCTGGTGCCGCGCGCCGCGCTCGGTGCCTTCGTGTGCGCGCTGTGCCGCGCCGTCAACCTGGAGCGCTACACCGCCGCCAGCTGGAAGGTACGTGCTGTGTATTTTACATTTCTTTTCGACAATTTATTTATCGAGCGCGGTATTATATTTCGACACTCTCAAGGGAATCAAAATTTATCATATTGTATTTTCCGTCGACTAGAAGTATGAAATTTGGTAAGTAATACCACAGATTACTAATTAGTTACTACGTAAGTAATACCGTCTATAGAAACAAGTATAGGGACAAGTCTGAAAACTATTGGCTCTGTGCACGAGTTCAGCGCCACCTACCATCCGCAACTTTGTTGGTTCTCACGTTTTGACATTTTATCACAACATTGTGAGATATTATTTTAATCCAAAATTATCTTTTAATTTATTTCTAAAATACCTGTGATAACTTGGTTTGGGTGGAGAAAGGGTTGTAAAATAATTGTTGGTCATTCAAATCAAATGAAATATGTAAAATTAATTCAAAAAGTGTGTTTTATTTTGAACATGTCAGGGTTTGTTTACTTCATTTTTAGTTGTAGTTTTACTGTAAAACGACAAGATAAAGCTACTTTAATGGTTTCATTCAATAATAATAAACATATATAATTGTTCCTGTATCCCTAGTGATAAATTAAATATCGTTTTCAGATCGAAATTAATATTATTTTAAGGATCGGGTTTTATTGAAATTATGTAACCAAGCCTAATCAGTTTACTATGAGATATGACGGATGACAGCGCCAACATTATTTTTACTTTTGGCCACTATGAGCGCTGCGATCGATTATATTACCCCCACCTAGTACTTCGCACCCAGCGAATACATTTGTAATTAATCATAAAAAATATAGTCTTTATTTAAAGTAAGTATCAATTATGCAAGGAAGGACGGTCTTAATTTTGAATTGAGTTAACCTTGTCATGTGGGGTATCTTATGGAAGGGTTTCATTGGCACAAGCTTAAACAGATTTTTAATTAGTTTATGATGTATATTTCGGATCATCAGAAGGGTTTTGGTCGGATCTAAGAAATAAACTCGTCTTTGAGAAGTTTTGGAGTGTACAATCAATATTCACACACGTTTGCAACACGAGGCTTCACGATGATTCGGATGAAAACCGATTATTTTATAGACTGCGATGAGTTCGGCACGGGGCTGGCTTCCCAAGTTGACAGTTCAGCTGCTCTATCAAAAGTGCTCGTAAAATAATTGGCGCCTCTGTCGTAGCCTCTGTAGGTAGGCTGCATTGTCTTTAATGGTTCGATAATCACAACGATTCTGATTGGCTAACAAACAAGTACCAACACTACCAACTTCCGGGTTCCGGTCTCGCACAGACCACGCCTTGGCCAAAGATGACTATTATTACTACCCTAGCTAACCGTTTGACGTTTCAAGATAAAACACACGGTACTTCGACGGATGCATTGATAGCGCCACGTCCTTGCGCTCCGACATATATGTTTTCAATTTATGACGAAGAATGAACGAAAAATATTTTTACTGTTTTGTGTGTTACCTAATAATTTTGATGTATGTAGTTCCTATCAGTTTGATATTTTATATTATGTACCTACACATTTGTACGGAATCCTCGGTGGGCGAGTCGGACTCGCACTTGTCCGGTTTTTTTATTTTTATTATATCTCATAGAAGGCAGAAAAAGCCGGCGAAGTGCGAGTTGCACTCTCGCGCCGAGGGTCCCGTCCTGCCGCACCTCTCGACACGAGAGGGACCGAAGAAGAAGAAATATATATATTATTTTTTTTATTCAATAGAAACAAACAGTCATATAAATAAATCTATAACACGTCTTACTTCAATATAGACCTATAGTTTCCTTAATTATTAGTGTTATATTAATTTACAAAAAAGCCATCGCTGTGGACGATCCACGATAAACATTAACAGAACAATTAATAAGAATGTAATAGAAGAAAACAAACTAGTCAAAGAGGCTACAAGTACAGAGATTTAAAAAAAGAAAAGGAGTTTAGTTTTTACTTGACGCTTAAAGTTGTACAAAGAAGAGGAAAACATATCCACATCCATAAGGTGATCATTATAAACTTACAAGTTCGACGAATGAAACTATTATTAACAAAACACTTTTTACTAACATCTGAAAGAAATAGCATCTTCTTACGACAATTTCTTTCGCGTTTACGTGGTATTCTAAAAGAAATTTTTTGCAATAATGTGGGTGAATCCGTAATGTTGTTCAATAATTTAAACAAGGTTACCGAATCAATATAATTGCGACGCTGCTCCAGGTTTTCGACCCTATGTCTCCTTGCCGAAGATTCATAATCGTTGTAAAAACCACCAGTACGATAATCCAAAGCCTTCACAAACTTCCTCTGTAATCTCTCAATTCTTTCTATGTGTATACTGTAAAAAGGACGCCATACACTACAAGCAAACTCCAGATTGCTTCTAACGTAGCTATTATATAGTAGCTTGTACGTACGAGCATGTTTAAAAGGTTTTAATATCCTTAAAATAAAGCCTAGCTGCCTAAATGCCTTATTTAAAACTTTGTCAAGATGTGGTACAAAAGTTAACTTTGGATCTATGATGACTCCTAGGACCCTTACTTGTGTTACTCTTGTCAAATAATTGTTACACAGAGTGTAATCATAGTCTATTGGTTTAGTATTTTTGGAGAAAGTTATTACTTGACACTTGTCAACATTGAGATACAATTTATTGTTGTAGCAGTATGATTCAAAATTGGCAAGATCGGATTGAAGTTGTTCACAGTCCTCAACATTACGGATAATTCTGAATATCTTTGTGTCGTCTGCGTAAAGCAACATATTTGAATGTTTAGCAATATTGTCAATATCGTTAATATAAAGAATAAAAAGCAAAGGACCTAAATGCGAACCTTGTGGAATTCCGGAACTAATGTATTTGTAATCTGAGTTAAAACCTCCAAGTGCTACAGCTTGACTCCTATTTTCTACATAAGATTTCACCCAGCGAAGGAGATCGCCGTGTATGCCGAGAAGCCTTAGTTTTATAATTAACGTATTGTGACAAATTTTGTCAAATGCTTTTGCGAAGTCGGTATACACGGCGTCAACTTGGTAACCCTCGTTAAGTGCATTTAATAATATATCAGTGAAATTTATTAAATTAGTTTCAACGCTACGACCTTTAAAGAACCCATGCTGATTTGGACTTATATGTGGATATACTGTATTAAATATATGTACAGTGACTATTTTTTCCAAAATTTTGCCAAACTGACACAATTTGGAAATGGGACGGTAATTTCGAATATCCTGACTAAAGGTACCTTTGGGTATAGGGGTTACTAGAGCTTGTTTCCATATGTTCGGCACGATACCTTCGCTAATTGATTTTTTGTATATAATTGTAAGAGGCAAAGCCAGACTAGAAGCACAGTTACGAATGAGCAGAGGATGCACACCATCAGGGCCTGCTCCTTTATTGGTGTTCAATGATTGTAAATGTTTAAAAACGATGGATTCCGATATTTCAATAGTATGTAAATCAAACACAGCTTGATCTGGCGAATTCAAATTGTTAAAGTATTCAGGGCTAGATACCGACGAAGGCTCAAACACCGAGTGAAAATGGACATTGAATAAATTACAAATCTCCGCACCGTCACTAGATGAATGATTATTGTAATGCATAGTTTGCGGTAAACCATTATTAGGAAATATTGACTTTACAAAGGACCAAATAAATTTAGGGTGAGTATTTATTTTCGATTCAGAATATTCTAAATATTTGTTGTAACACTTACGTTCCAATTTAAACGCTCTTTTACGCAGTATGGAAAAACTATTGTAATCCAGTGGATTACCATACTGTTTCCAAAGTCTGTGATATTTTTGTTTTTTATTTAGTAATTTTATTAATGACTTTGTATACCATACTGGTTTATTAGTTGAATATCTTTGAGACCGTAATGGAACAAACTTTAAAATTAAACCATTAAGCAAATTATAGAATTTGGAGACAGAATCTTCTAAACAAAGGGCATTAAAGAAAGGGTACCAATCAATTTTATTAAGTTCAAAGTTAATTTCGCCGTAATCAGCAGCACGATAGTTACGAATATGTTTCATACGTGTCTTTAAGGGAGATATGTATACCAATGGCAAATAAATATTAAGAGACGGGTGATGAGAGTCCTCACTGGTCAATGGAAATTCACTGCGTGTAACGGAACAATCCCCGTTAGTCATTATTAAGTCTAATATACGTAAGTTATTATTTTGAATAGAATTAAACTGTTTTAAGCTGGTAAAGGATAAAAATTCGCTCAGCAGTTGAGTAGGTAAATTAGAATTTGTTGCAAGAGTAATATGATTAAAACTATCTGGAACCCACATTGCGTCTGAAATATTAAAATCCCCAGTCATTAGGAATGAGTCAAGGGTATGGTCTAGTATTATTTGCCCGGCTTCATCGAAGAATGCATTCAAGGCATCAGTGTAGCAACTTGTATATACGCACATGCAATATGTAGATAGCTGCACAGGTTGGTGGAAGAGAGGGCATGCGTGCGGGCCGGGTGGGCTACAGCGCCAAGCGGCAATGAGACCCATAGTGTCTCAGCGCCAGCGCGCGCGCCGCCCCACTCCCGGCGCAGGGGCTGATACTCAGAGCGCACTGCTCACTGCTATCGCCACACCGCCGCCTCGCCGCGCGCCACTCGCATCGAGCGAGCGGTCCGTCCGGAAAACTGTATATCGAGAGTCAAAGTATTCACGATCGTAAAAATCTGGTGTCAACCAGCTTTCGGTTATGCATATAAAATCATAATCTGCCGATAAAACCTGCGCTAAAAAATCATGAGACTTGGTTCGAAGGCCTCGAACGTTTTGGTAATAACCTGTAATTTTTTTACTTAGGGCCATCCTAAACGAAAGTACTAAATATATAAATATATAAATTAAATAAATCAAGTTTATGGGGTAGTGGTAGGTAAGCAGCGTCGCAAAACCAAGCTATATAATATATGAAGATTGAGTGAGTAGGGACAGCGGTCGGTCGCAACAAAAGATATAACACAATCTCGCATATCATACCGTAGTAAAAAACATTACGAGACACACCCACGCATACACAATAATACACAGAGTTAGTGTTAACTATGTCATTAACTAATCGTAATTTAAATACTAAAAATGCTTTAATTAATACATAGAAAAGGTACCAGCAAAAATCACACAATATAAGTCACTTTAACTTGGTAAGATCCATCTCCTTAGAGATATGAACAACCTTCGAGTTTTAATGATCTTTGTTTATATCATTATTTAATTGTCCTAATCAGAAGATTGCTAATTAAATGTCAGTTATTCCAGGATTAAACTTATATTTTATTTGATTTAATTTTATTACATTGAGTGTGGCTGCTTAGTACAGTAACTTGGAGGCGACTGGAGTCGCAACGGGAAGCGGGGGGGTTCGCCCATACAAAAATGCTGACAGTACAATGCAAGCTAGTGTGTCGCTACAATATTCCTCCCCCTTTTTCAAAAAAAATATTATTTTTTTTAAATTAAGGAACATACAACTCATTATTCAACTGCATATCAAATTTTAACTCTAAACTAAATAGGTACACTCTGTAAGTAAGTATCAATTACTCTGTAAGTAAAACGAATGTTACACATCATCAAAATGCAAACATGCGCTTATCGCTAGGTGTTCGATTACATGAGTGCTTGGTCGAGTTTGAAGCAAATAATATTATAATGTAATGAACCGACTCGATACAAAGTAAATGTAAGTTATGTTTTCGTTTTATATGTAAATCTAACAAATCAGATCAGAAATTACAAAATTTAGAGATTACACTAAAAATGTCGTTATGGCAAAATGTACAAGTGATCAGTTTGTACAGAATTTTTAGCATAACAAGATTTTTATTAATTCGGCACTAGGTCACTAGGTAAGTAGGTACTACGTAGTCTAAACAATACATTTACGTGACCAACATCTAGTTGACTCACTCACTACGAAAAACAATCGCTAAAGCGTAGAAGTAATGTCGTGTTCACAACTGTTACAACATTTAATATAAAAATAATTTTAATAAACTTATTAAAAATCGTATGTAGACTAAATTATAACTTATCCTAGGTACCTATTTTTCATCGAAAAATCGTGTTTTCTTAACTTTTTCATGTAGGTAAGGACGTACTGCATCAGTAGACATTTCACGGTAAATGGATTTACCTATAATCGGACTACTTACTCTTTTAATAACAACTTTGCTGTTTGTATTACAGTCATTTGACACTCGTGTAATGTAGTCGTCAGTTTCCTGTGCCACAGCTAGTTCTGCGAAGTCGATGGCTGTCGGGCAATGTATTTCTGCTACACGTGATAACGAGTCAGCAACTATGTTCTGTGTACCACTTAAGTGTCGAATGTCCGTTGTGAATTCACTAATGTATAGCAAATGTCTAGTACGAGTTGGCGTTTCTGAATTACTGTTCAATTTCGAAAAAACGTAGGTCAATGGTTTATGGTCAGTAAATACAATAAGTTCTCGACCTTCAAACAACTTTCTAAAGTATTGAATCGCCATGTAAATCGCTAAAAGTTCACGATCATAAGTACAGTATTTTCTTTGCGAATCGGAAAGCTTTTTAGAAAAATATCCTAACGGCTCCCATTTCCCATCAATTTGCTGTTGGAGAACTGCGCCTACGCAAGTGTCTGACGCGTCACACATAAGTGAGATAGGTACATCGCCGCGGGGATGTGTCAATGTAACCGCCTGTTGTAGGCTAAGCTTACATTGCTCGAATGCAGTGTTCGCTTTTTCGTCCCATTGTACTTTAGTCTTATCGTTTTTCTTGGAATGATGTATGAACTTATTGAGTTCTATTTGCGACTCTACTGCCCTCGGAATATGTGAACGATAAAAGTTCACCATTCCCAAAAATCTACGCAATTCTAAAACGTTTTCTGGTTTTGGAAAATTAAAAATTGCTTGTACTCGCGACTTTAAAGGTTTAATACCTTTATTCGAAACCTCAAAGCCTAAAAAGTCAACTTTAGTTTGACCAAATGTACATTTTGAAATATTAATTGTTAATCCAAACTTTTTTAATCTTTCAAAAACAGTTTTTAAATGTTCTCTATGTTGTTCTTCACTCTCGCTAGCGATGATTACGTCATCAATATATGCGAATAAAAAATCTAGTCCTTCCAGTACAGTCGAGTTGATAAATCTTTGAAAAGTTTGTGCGGCGTTGCGCAAACCAAAACTCATTCTAGTAAATTCGAAAAGGCCAAAAGGTGTAATAATGGCTGTCTTTTCAATGTCATCTGGATGGATTGGTATAAAATGGTACGCTCTATTAACATCTAACCGAGTAAATATCTTTTTGTTCGCCAGTACATAGGTAAAGTCTTGTAATCGTGGCACGGGATAACGGTCCGGCTTAGTAATAGCATTGAGTCTCCTGTAATCGCCGCACGGTCTTATTTCACCATTTTTCTTCGGTACAACATGTAAAGGACTAGCCCAGGAACCTTTACTAGGCCTACATATTCCCATCTCTTGCATGACCCTGAACTCTTCTTTAACTTTAGCATACCGGTCGGGTGGTAATGGCCTTGCTCGGGCATATACCGGTGGTCCGGTTGTCTCAATATGATGACAGACTGAATGTTTGGGAGGGTCATTGAAAGATGTGGGCCTAGTAATTTCGGGAAACTCGGAAATTACATCATAGTAAGGCTGATTACAATCTAAAGTTTTTACAGATGGAGTACAACTACTTACAACTGAAACTTTAACATTTAGGTCGGTCACTTGGTCGATCAGCTTTTTCGCGCTGACATCTACCAAAAGTTTGTGATAACTCAAAAAGTCTGCTCCAAGGATAGGTTGTATAACATCTGCAACTACAAATTCCCAACGAAAACTGCGACGTAGTTTTAAATTCAGCACTAGGGACTTAACACCATAGGTTAATATTTCCGTACCGTTTGCTGCGTACAGCTTATAACTACACTTCGGAACTGACCTATTTCTTTTATTCACTGGTATAACCGAAACATTAGCACCTGTATCCACTAAAAAGTTTAAACCGCTATTCACGTCGGATACACAGAGGCGGTGGGCTGGAGTGATGGTGCAGATTTCCGCCGCTGGCTGCACCTTCTCTAGTTTTCCGGTTTCTCATCCCACGCGCAAGGTTTTACGCAGTCTCGAGCTTTTTTTCCATAGCGGAAATGGTAAAAACAAAGCCAATCCGGTTTTCTTGATGCAGGTCGTGAATTACTTCTTCTCTTGGTCGTTCGAGGTTGGCGATTTTGGCTACGTGATCTATTATCTGTAGCACGCCTTTCCAGTTGGTCAAAACGTGCGCTAAGCTTTGCTATTTCAGCTAGGATGGATGTCTCTGAAGAAGTTGAGGCACGGGGTTGCTGTTGTACGGCTGCCACGGTGCCTAGTTTCGTCGCTTCGTATACATCGTCAGCTACGACCGAAAGCTTTTCAAGGTCACGGTTCTCCGTAACCGTAAGTAAAGCACGGACCGTGGGTGGAAGCAGGTTTTGCCAAAGAACTCTGAGGGTGTCATCGGGAACCTTGTCGCGGGCGAGCTCTTTCATTCTACTCAGGAGCTGAGAGGGTTTTTGATCGCCCAACTCCATTTCACTAATTAATTTCTCTATTTGTCGATTTTTTGAATCTTCAAATAGCGTAAGTAACTTACTTTTCAGAGCTTCATATTTTTTGGTTTCTGGCGGATTCACAAGAAAATCGGTGATCTGTCCAATGACGTCAGCGCCTAATTTTGATACGACAAGGTCAAATTTTGAGCCGTCTCCAAGTTTCTGCGGGCCCAGTATTGCCTCCGTCCGTATAAACCATACCCTCGGTTGGTGGACCCAAAATTCAGGAATCCGCGATGAGACGGTAATGGAGGCCAGGTCGGGAACCCCGGTGGATGCGGCGGCCAGCGGTGTTACAGCAGCAGGATCCGTAGACATTTTTCACTATACACAACGTAATCCGTAGGAACAAAAATTTACTGGTTCACGGATAGTTTAGTTCAAACGCGGGTCACCACTTTAATGATCTTGGTTAATATCATTATTTAATTGTCCTAATCAGAAGATTGCTAATTAAATGTCAGTTATTCCAGGATTAAACTTATATTTTATTTGATTTAATTTTATTACATTGAGTGTGGCTGCTTAGTACAGTAACTTGGAGGCGACTGAAGTCGCAACGGGAAGCGGGGGGTTCGCCCATACAAAAATGCTGACAGTACAATGCAAGCTAGTGTGTCGCTACAGAGTTATCATTTTTACGCATAAGGATTTTGCAATCCCTTATCCACAGATAGGTATAATTCAGTTCGATTTTCAATTCGCGTGCGCGCCTTAATAACACCTTGTTAGATGGCGTGAGGTGGTCACCTACGTAAATATTGCTCGAGTTGCCTGGCAATCCGATGTCTGCGGAAGTGATTCCACGACATATAAAACACATAATAATAAAACACTTTAATGGTGACCCTTCTTAATTTTTACTTTTTTTAAAATAAATCCGCCATAATAACACACATATTCTGTGGAAATTTTAATTCAATAGATACAGCCTATCAAAGGTCGGGCAGAAGGACAGTGCAGCGTAGGCTTAGTAAATATGATTCCGTTACCTGGTAGCTCTGGTACCCGAGTCGGTCTTAGTACTCGTGGCTGAGCTCGGCACTGCGTGTGTGCAGTTGATGCGGCAGATCGTGGGCGGCGACACGGGCCCGGCGGCGCTGCAGGAGCTCTGCGGAGCGCTGCGGCGCGGCGGCGAGCGAGTGGGCGGCGACGACGCGCCCGACGCAGGCCTGCTGCGTGGCGCCGTGTTCTACTTGCACATGGCGCTATGGGGGCCGCAGCGCGTGCCCACGCTCCGGGTGTCCTTCCTGGCCGTGCTGCCGGCGCTGCTAGCAGCGGTGCAGTGGCGCGTGCCGGCCGTCACGTACGAGGCGGTGCTGGCAGCGCAGGCGCTGGCGGCGCGTGTGCCGCTCGAGCCCGTCGCGCTGCACGCGCCCGCCTGGGACGCACTGCTTGACATCGTACGCGCCGCGCTGCAACATGACAGTATGTACACACACACACACACCACACTGTTCAGTTTACGTCCCCGGGACAGAGGGAGGCTTCCTGAAGCGCAAGCAGTATCGCCGCGCAAACTTAATCTATGAAAGTCCCTAATATTCTTTGCTACCAGCCCGCCTGGAGAAGAAGGGGAAGGTGTTGACAAATCAATACCGGGCACCCACCCCGACTGCTCCGACAGGCACTTAAAATTCAATTCGTACTATGTCCAATGTCTCGATTTAAAATACACACATTCTCATACTTGGTCCAAATGAGACTCGTACATTATACGAAGTATCATACTGGGCCCGATGCTTCAATTAGTTGGTCAAATGCGCAATGCCCAAACACCGACCACTCGTGGTCACTAAGTGTCCACACTCGCCGAAGGGTTAAGATTCCTACCGCCACAAACTATTAAACGGCAAGATCCTAGAAACAAATTACAACCGTAAGGTAATAGATAGGTACACACTTACCGATGCCAGCTCCGCTCGTTCCAGTAGACTTCAGATGTGTTGAACTTACCAGAAGGGTTATTCCCTCTTGTATATCTACCAGATAAGCTAAAACTACCAGGTTTATGAATAGCGTCCCCACTTTCCTACCCTTGGGCATACAGTGAGTGCCGCTATTCCTGCCAACACCATAAGGTAAAGACAAGGATCAGTTATGGGTTAGTCGTGTGTCCCTAGTCTAAATGTTTAGTGTATGGACTAGAGTGTGAGAATATCCCCTGCTCTGTTTTTAGTAGGATGCGCGCTGAATCTTCGTACTTCCGGACGACCGTACTAGACGTATCCACAACACTTTCTCGATGCGAAACAGTACAATGTCCTTCCTTTCCGTCTAATATGGTTGAGGGGAGCGATGGCTGACTCTCGCGTTATACTCGTGACCGGCTGCTGTCCGTGTGAACTGGCCTACACCTTTCAAAGGCTTTCATGCCATTAAATGATTTTAATGTATAACTACTCGTGTCATATTCTTTTCATGTTCTAATGACAATTTGTTTTTTTATATCAAGGATTGGATTTTGACGTTATTAACTAATTATTATTTATTTCTTGATTTTTTACAAACGAAATTATGTAATCACTATTTTATGACTATCAGAAAGAGTGTAATTTGCACCTATATTAAATAAATAATAATAAAAAAAGGCATATCACAATTAACTAAAGTTTTTACTTCAAATAAGGTCACGTTCTGACGTGCCGCTTGATCTACTTATTTGATGTCCGTAATTGTTGGGTTACAGTAAAACTACAAATTAGGTATATTTATGTTTATTTTCCGTAAGTAGCGTTGATTCAAGCGAGGACCAAATTCACACTCGCGAACTCTTAATTACATCACCCCGGGGTGTTCCCTTATATTATGTCCGTAGGCGGCTTCACGTGTCAATAGCAAAAACTCGTTAGCAAAACGTGCGGTATCCGAAACGCGCACAGCCCCAAAAAATGACATCTAGGAATTTGTAATACCGTGGCGGCTTTGCCGCACTAAATTATCAATATATTCGCGGCCCGGGTGTCGCGTCCCTGGTACAGCTCGACCGCGGCCTTCCGCGTGTCTATCAAAGGCGTACTGTAGGCGCGTCCTCACGTGCCACCGGGGTGTCGCTCAATTTCCGTGTGAACTGAACACTACAATTACTATTTAGTTTTTATTGTCTTTACGCTTCCGTGTGCGTATTCCGTTTTTATTAGCGCGCCCTCGAGCCTCCGCGAGCCTAATTCGCGCCAAAAACCTCTGACTCGTCCTGTCCGTACAGGTAGTAACTAATTAGTAATCTGTGGTACAGGCGTGTCTGAGTGACTTCGAGTCAAAAACTTGATTACAGCCGACCCGCGTAGCTGCGTCTGAATCACTGTCTTGCTTGCTTGCAGTCAGCGCGGGCAGATACCAGTTATAACTGGTTACCGCGGCCCCATACGCTACACTGGGGAAAGCGTCCAGTCTATAAATAGAATGTCACGAGGTGTGCTTCAAGTTTGATCGTTATAACACGTACTTGCGAGTCGTCTGCAGTTTATACGAATTGAAACCAAACAGTCACCCGCCACGGACCGACATTCATCGGTCCGCTTAACCAGTAGTCGTGACACGGTAGCCACGGCTGGTGTAAGAACCGAATCTCTCACCAGAACCTCCGAAATTCACAGGGTGCCATCTGACCGGAAACAGATTTAGAATGCGCTCGTGGCGCCAATGCAGTGGCAGTAGGTTGGCATCCTTAACCAACACTAAGTCGCCAATGTTGGGATGGTCGGGCCTGTCCGACAACCTAAAGCACTGCTGTCAAATCTGCAAATGTTCCAATGACCAGAACTTGCAAGGCTCTGGGACATTTGCAACAGCAATTAATACCGAAAAGGCCAAATGTTATTTACCTCCGTACAGGAATACTCAGGCAACGCGCTAAATGGTTGGCCGATAAAAATGTCCTAAAGTCAGTATCCCCAGATGAATTAAGTACGTGCCGATCTATTGGTGATTATCATCCAAAGAACACTTTCTTAAAACTATAGTTAGCCCTACAAGTTGGTACCATGGTCCGACCTGGTCAACGATGGTAATCCTACACGGAACTGAAATCCGTCCAACGCGGCTATAAATACTTCCGTAGTAGATCAGCCACGATCCCTAAGTATACACCGTCAAAAGGTAAAGCCATAATAACGCAGTCAGGTGGCAGATCATCCATGTGTAGCTGCATCGTGCCTGCCTTCAACTGACAATGAAGCATGCCTCCGATCGAACACGATGCCATGGAGTGCTCTCGTGTTGCAGCCTACATGCGAATCCTTAACGCGGCGATTCCGCACCGACAGCTCAACCAAAGGTCCGATCTTTGGGAGAATTTTGTGAAACATTCCATTCACATGAACTCCTCCAAGACACAATCAAGGGAGCCACAGCTCCAGAAAAACGAAGCATTGATGGCAGCTTGGTCACGTGGTCAAACAACCAGGCAAAAGAGCCGCACCCGCCAGTACTATCTTCAGGATGGTCCATCCTTTACGGTCTGGTGTGAGCTTACTCTTTCCTAACACGTGACGCACTTCAAAAGCTCCCTTAGAGCTGGCCATCCGTAAGTAGACGCTGCGCAGCGTATGTGCGCTCCGACGCAGCATAAAACCCCTGCTGCAGGGCCACCTTACATCCCACCGATGGGATCAGCTTGCGGGGAATAGTGATCCGATTGAATTCCGCAAGTGTGGACTCAAACAGAGTCCATTCGTTGAGCAGGCACTCAGACCTTCTGAGCCATACCAACTTGGGTCTAATCGCAAGTCGACTCCCGGCCTTACGCTTGGGAGGGGTGATACCAGCCGACCCAAGCCCGTGATTGGATCCCATTGGTAATGAGGCCCCTACCAATGTAGGTCATAGTGAGTGGCCAATAGTAAGTCCCTGGTATTCGACCGAATGGTGGGGGCTTTGCAGTCATCCAGGACTGCTGCGCGACTAGTCTATATGAGACATCAACGGAATCCGTTGCGGCACCATGCCGCTCAGCGCTGCCGTATAGCCGGAGTAGGATCCCTGTGTCCAACCCTGAGGGATTCTACGACATCCTCTGGTGAGATCCCGACCGTTTTGACCCTCTAGCCACCTGCCAGTAGGGCTTGTAGGCATGCTCGTCCCGGGAAACGGCTTCAAGGCACCCGCCAGAAGGATCCTCGACATGTGGAATGTCAGAGGTTGGAGCGGGGAATCCCCGAGGGGATGTGTGGCTTCGCCTACGCCTAGGCTTTGAAAACACTTAGTTTATTGATTTAAATTGCTAATAATATGATGAGTGCGCGTCCGCCGTATCCGGGTCGGAACGTTGTGACGAGAGCAACCCTAGCCGCCGGCAGAGAAGCGAGAACCCTACGACAACTCACGCGTCACTCAGCCCCTGGCCCCGCGCCCCGCACCCCGCGAGAACCTTATATAAGTGGGAACGCGCCGTAGTGCAGCAAGCAGCACTCGTCAGTTAGCTCTCGCGCCGATAGGGCAGACAGTGCTCCCCGTCGACCAGCGCATGCAGGTTTGCAGCGTTCGTCCGGATATGTTTTTGCGACGTTGCTGGATAGCCCTCTGGTAAACGAATATTCAGAAGGTGAGCGTAGGTAGGCTTGATACCGCGTACGTAGTGTATTTAAGCAGTACAACCCGTGAATCAGGTATCCCTAGTGTGTTAGAAAATAAGATACAGTGAATCTAGGTTTAAGGAATCCACGTTAAAACAGAAACAAATGCTATTGCTTTTGGTGACCGATCGTTTCTATAGTAAACTACCTAATCCTGAAAACTCCAGTGAACCATCACGAGGTCCTAGGAGGTGCTAGCGAAGTGCTCAGGCGAGCCGGCCCGGAGAGCACTCAAAGTAGTTGTATGGTTGCACCGCACCGTAAAGAAGGTATCTTATTTCGATTTTTCCGGAATGACGTACTACAGCATATAGTTGGCTATATAAAGCTATAGTAACTCACAAAGTTTCATCCATTCAAAATTAGAGCCATTTTTGAGAAAAAAAATCTTTTTTTACTATGGTGACATCCCTAAAAATCAAGATAGGAAAAATTTGAAAAACAAACGGCGAGAGATAATAGTTTCACTAACACAAATTTTACCCAAACCCGTCCGGACCGACACACACACGCGTTTTATTGTGAATCTCAAATTTTGTTACTATATTTGTTATACGACTGTTTGTTCCTGAAGAAATAAATAAAATAAATACTTTTAGTGTAAGACAATCAACCCCCATGAAAATCTCAACTTAGACTTTTTTTGCCATCGTAATACCTTCGTCACTCGAAAATAAAAATAGATTAAACTGGGACGTGCAAGAACGAACAAATACATCGCGGTAGAACTTAATACAACAACTGCGTGCGATAGTAGGTATGCCTAGTACGTTCATTGTGCCTGTATCAGGTTTTAGTATGTAAAAAGACTTAAATATGTACTTCGCAAAGTACAATACTCGTTATATTGGGTAAGGAGTTCAATGGAGTCTGAGAGTATGTGCAGTGCGCCGCCGCCGATCTTTGTCCTCTCACTAACATTGTGTTGCGTGCTGTGTGCAGTGGAACTGGAGCCGTCGAGCGACCTGCTGCACGCGCGCGTGCACGCGCTGATCACCAGCGTGGAGCAGCTGGCGGCGGCGGGCCAGTTTTCTGGTGACACGCAGCGCCTGCTCGACCTGGTGCACAGCTGCGCCCACCTGCGCCCGGTCAGTGCCGCGTTGCGCCCGCGTATTGTCGTACACACACATCGGTCTATGTCTATAAAAATAATGTATGCCTTTGTAGGAGTCGTCGGCGATGTGGGTGGTGTCGACGCGCGTGGCGGCGCTGTCGCCGACCGGCCCCGACTGGGTGAGTGCGGTGCGCGAGCGGGGCGAGCCAGCGAGTGAGCTGAGTGAGTGACGCCGTGCGCGTGTGTGTGCAGGTGGCGAGCGCGCTGGCGCTGGCGGACACGTACGTGCGTGCGGAGGCGCGGCTAGGCGTGCGGCTGCACACGCTGCACGCGCTGTGCGGGTGGTGCGCGCGCGGCGGGCCGGCCCTGCGCGACGAGCTGGTGGAGCGCGTGGCGCTGCCCTTGCTGGCAGCTTGCGCCAGTGACCCCGCACCCGCGCTGCGCCGCGCCGCCGCCACCGCTGCCGCGGAGCTGGCCGCCGCCGCCGCGCCCGACGCCGCCGCTGACCTCATCGACCTGCTGGAGAAGGTACGCCAGCCTTCCAGCCAGCTTCAGCTCGCCTGTGCCTGTGCTGCCGTACATTTCTGCATCAGTCAGTTTGTACCGTCGAGCGGCACCGCCTCACCCTCCCCCCCGACTCCGGCCCTGACGCCACCAGACACTTGTTAAACTCCGAGACGTGCCAGTTGCACTCGAGTGCAACACGTAACTTTTATCCCACCTCAGCGAGGAAATGACTAAATGCAAAAAAAAAAACATTTGCGCATTACAAACAGTTTCAGTAAATTCTGTTGGCGTCAAATAAACTTCCTCGTCGCTAGAATCGCTCATTTTAGGTTTTTTACTTGTTTTCAAGTTTCTTGTTTTTAACCTAAAGTTTTTACAATATGATATGACGTGAAAAGAAAATGGCGCGCGCAAAGCAAATAAAAAAAAGTACACCAAGAAGATTTCGAGTCTTGAGTTTTTAACAAATTAAAAAGGTTGTAGTTGTATGATAAATAGCCGAAATAGGAAAGTAGACGAGGTCCTCCGGAAGGGTTCTAAATTCAATTAAAAACAAATCAATATAAAAACCCGATAGGGTTTCCTTTGTACTGTATTAATATCTTTATGTTTGTTCCTTAAAGCTATAAATTAAAAAAATACTTTATCCTCTAGCGGATAAAAACGGCTTTTGCACTCAGATATCGAAAAGCAAAAATACTCTTTCCGAGATGAGAATAAGGAAATTTTCAAAATATTTATGAAAAAAAATGGGGGACGAAAAAGTGTTTTAATTTGAGAGATATGCTATACAGGTTGGTCCAAAAAATGACGTCAAGCGGAAGTCCAGAAATAGAACACCTCCATGGGTATCCGAATCACCCTCATGTATGTTACGCGAAAGTCTACGGTTTTCGAGATGGTCGCATTTTTATTTTTAGATTTTGTATGAAAATCATCTTTACTGGACTTTGATGTCAGTTTGTGACAAAAATCATCATACAATTAAGCTAGTCAGATACAAGAAAAACTTCATCAAGAGGTTAAAAAATACAAACTTATACCAAAATCAATGATACCCCATTCAAATTTACAATAAAATATTTTTTTCATGATTTTTTAATTTACAAGTTTTAATACCAGACATTTGCGAGTCTTCAGTTTCATTTTAATATCCTTGATTCGTATGCTAATCTGAAAATAAAAACCTTTTCTTCATACGAACTTGTTGGAGAAAATGTATGAGATTCGATACACTCTTTTGGTTAATTCCCATTTTTTATTATGATTTTTTTCATTTATTTTACCTTTAACTAGAAGGAAGTTTTTCTTGTATCTGACTGGCTTAATTGTATGATGACTTCTTGTCACTAACTGACGTCAAAGTCAATCTAAAAATAAAAATGCGATTATCTCGAAAACCGTAGACTTTCGCGGAACATACATGGGGGTGATTCGAATACCCCTGGAGGTGTTTTATCTCTGGACTTCCGCTTGACGTCACTTTTTGGACCGAGTATATAAGGGGAGGTAGATATGTTACATGCGTCCTTAAAGTGAAGCAAATAAAAGGATGCCCATTGGCGTCTCTTTTCTTACACTAGGTGGAGTGCCCTCCGCACTCGCCTCCCCCGCCCCCCCCCCCCCCCCCCCCGGTGAAGTAGTGAAGGCCCCCACGGCCAACAACAAGCTTGTCCTTTCGAAAAAAAAGTCTCTTTTCTTAGTAGCATTCGCTGCAACGGGAGCGAACTACCTATAACATTGTGTGCATAAATGGGTTCGATTTTCAAATATAGTTTGTTAGTGCTTAACCCATTTATGGTAACAAATCTCTGTTTAATGTAATATAATTTAATATCATAAGTTTAATTTTTATTTATTAGTTTTATTTAATGAATAGTTTTAATATTTGTAAGTGAAAACTTCTGTAGGCGCGTTGGGCACCAGGAACAAACTTGTAAAACTGTATTTGAGATGGGAAAAAACCATTGAACTCGTGACACCTTACGTTACCTGTTACCATACGATACGATACGATGTGATGCGATGCGATGCGACACGACACGACACGACACGATACGATACGATGTGATGCGATGCGACGCGACACGACACGATACGATACGTCAAAACTTATAAAACCTGTTAAAAGGTTTCACTTCTTTCGGCACTCCCGGAGTGGTTAGGTTTTTTTTCAATTTCGGTATCGTGTTCAATAAAACATTTTATGTACACCCATATCGTAAAATTCGAATTATAAACTTCAAAGCGAGTTTATATTGACATACTTTATAAACAGAATCATCATATCAGCTCATATACGTCCCCACCGAGGGGCTCGAGCCTACCCTGAATTAGGGCGATCAGGCCTTAGTCGACCACGCGGGCCCAGTGCGGGTTAGTCAACTTCACACACAACCTTCGAGTTTCATCGCAGGCGTGTGCAGGTTTCCTCACGATGTTTTCCTTCACCGTTAAAGCAATCGGTAAGTATGTACGTAAGTTTTGAAAAACTCATTGGTACATTGGCCGTCCATAAACAAATATAAACAGAATACCGTAATAAAAAAATAATACATTATAACATTATTTTTTCAGAGAAATAATGTTATAATGTAATTTTTTTTCATTCAATATCAATTTTTTTTTATTGAAACACATGCGGTTCGTGCCATTTTTACAGCAATATAAAAAGTTTTCATTCCAATTTTTATTTGTCTGTGACAGCGCCCGCTGTAACGCATGCGCGGTGATGTGTTGGTTTTTCATTGAATTTTGTTGTAGATACTGAATTTCGTGGATAATTTTCATTCTTGTTTAAAAATATCTTAGATCAGTGAAAGCATTGTTTTTACCTGTCTGTGACACCGTCCGCTTCAGTGCAAGCGCGGTGATGCGCTGGGATTCAGCGCTATGACACGTTTTGTTGTAGGTACTTACTGAATTTCGTGGGATTTTTTTCTTACTCTTAACTTTGATCTTTGTATTTTAGTTGATTCAATCCCAATGTATGAGATTAGATGTCGCGCCCTGATATGGCTTGCAAAGCCGAACTTTGTCTTAAAAACTTGGTCACAAGCTGCGCAGTATAAACAACAGATCAGGCCTGAGAAATAAAAATTTTGAAGGAGTCGCCGTTGCCGCATACGGCAAGGAGGACATGAGTACGATGAGTATGAGATTAGATAAAGTAGTTTATGAAACTGCACATAGTTTGGTCTTAAAACACTCGTATTTTAAGAACCTTTATTATGCAACAGTTTCATAAACTACTATTATAACATTATTGTGTAAGAGAAAAAGTGTTTTAAAATGGTTCTAGATAATTTAACAAGACACAACCAAAAAGGTTACAAAATATCGTGACAAAAATGATAATGAACGAGAACCGTGTCGACATACATATGTGTATGTGTGTGTGTGTGCAGATCCTGAACCGTCCGTTCGAGATGTACGTGCACGCAGTGGCGATCCCGGCGGAGGCGGCGGCCGAGGCGGCGGGGCTGCGCGCGGCGGCCGCCGGGCTGCGCGCCGTGCTGCGGGCGCGGCTGCTGCGCGCGCCGCCGGCGCACGCCGCGCGCGCTCTCCTCGTGCTCGTCGACCACCTCGACCACCACTACCGCCGCCCCGCGCTCTTCCACCACCACCCCGACATCCGCCTCAAGGTGCGCCCTCCACTCCTCACTAATACATGACCACGATTGTGATGCACTGCTCGCCTGCTTGGATGTGGTTCATTTTATTTTTATTTTCTTAAGGAACAAACAATCTCAGTTCTAAACGCGCGATCACACTTACTCGTACTCGGGGCGCGCCGAGACACTGCACCTGTGATTACTCGTACTCGGGGCGCGCCGAGACACTGCACCTGTGATTACTCGTCCTCGGGGCGCGCCGAGACACTGCACCTGTGATTACTCGTACTCGGGGGGCGCCGAGACACTGCACCTGTGATTACTCGTACTCGGGGCGCGCCGTGACACTGCACCTGTGATTACTCGTACTCGGGGCGCGCCGTGACACTGCACCTGTGATTACTCGTACTCGGGGCGCGCCGAGACACTGCACCTGTGATTACTCGTACTCGGGGCGCGCCGAGACACTGCACCTGTGATTACTCGTACTCGGGGCGCGCCGAGACACTGCACCTGTGATCACTCGTACTCGGGGCGCGCCGAGACACTGCACCTGTGATTACTCGTACTCGGGGCGCGCCGAGACACTGCACCTGTGATTACTCGTACTCGGGGCGCGCCGGGACACTGCACCTGTGATTACTCGTACTCGGGGCGCGCCGAGACACTGCACCTGTGATTACTCGTACTCGGGGCGCGCCGAGACACTGCACCTGTGATTACTCGTACTCGGGGCGCGCCGAGACACTGCACCTGTGATCACTCGTACTCGGGGCGCGCCGAGACACTGCACCTGTGATTAGCTGCAGGTGGTAGGATTTTAGCTCGTCTCATTTAAAAGTACAGTTTTATTTGTGTTCTCCAAATGGATACCTTATGTGTTAGCTTGTCTCAGCTTTTTCTGGTTTATGCGAGTTTCAGCCGCCATTGTAATTCTGAATGACAACTCGACATGTGGACAATCACAACTCTAGAGATATTGTTGACCCTCGACACATCCTTAAAGTAATTTATTTATTTATTTATTTATTTATTTTCAGGCTTCATTGACCCATAAATGTGTTAATAACAAATACAAAAACCTTAAATAACTATTGTTAGTAGGGTACAACTAAATATTCAAACAAAAGTATAATAATAATTCTATAAGTAATAAAATGTCAGTCTTACGAAGGGGAGCGGTAGATACTACCTCACTGTGTGAAGGTGCATCCACCGCTCCAGCATCGGACTATCCCACCTGTCAGCGACTAAGCCCAGGATACTGTTGGTACTGTCGCGCACACGTCTCAGCATGGAGGCACAGCGTTTCCTAATGATGGCATGGAAACCATCAATTTGTGCCGCCGCAAACATACCTGAAGCGCTGCAATAGCGCGGCAGACCCAACAGTACCCTGAGTGCATTGTTATACTGGATACGCAGAGCCTCGTATGCACTCTGCGTATACTTGACCCATAGGCTGCACGTGTAGAAAGACTGACAGTATGCCCGAAAAAGCGTCTTTTTAACCTCATTAGTACAGCGTGCAAACCTACGGGCCAGCATGTTGCATCGGACAGACAAAGCTCTGCGTTCCCGTTCCAAATCTAAGTTATCACTTAGGTTAGCATCGACCCAGTGACCCAGATATTTAAATTGCTCTACTCTCTTAAGAGGAACGCCCGAAAGTGTTACTTGAGGCACAATAGAGTAGCATTTGGTGCCTGCTTTGAATACAAGCAATTCACTTTTTTTGGCATTGTATCTGAGCCCATAGGCCTCAGCATATGACTCACATATATGAAGCAGCCTCCTCATGGCACTGATTGTCGGGCTCAGCAAGACCATATCGTCTGCGTAACTAAAATTATTAACACACGTACCGTCAATATGACATCCGATATTGGTCTTACTAAGCCCAACAATCAGCCCATTTATATACAAGCTGAAGAGTCTCGGGGAACTTAGGCCACCTTGCCTCACCCCACACTCCACCCTGTACTCGTCTGAGAGAGAGCCCGCCCAGCGCACATAGTTGGTCTGTTTGTTATACCAATATTTAAGTACTGATATAACCTCCTCATGTACACTTGTTTCAGTTTTTAGTTTTTGCCACAACACATCATAAGCTACCAAATCGAATGCCTTCGAGAGATCCAAGAAACAAGCATTAACAGGGGTACCTCTGCTTGTATAGTATTGGACAGTGTGCTTGAGGCACAGGATGGCACTTTCCGTGGATAGGTTGGGCCGAAAACCAAACTGTGCATCATGCAAATCAATGCGACTAGCCATGTGCTTATCAAGCAAACCGTCCAACACCTTCGCTATTACAGTTGCAAGAGATATAGGTCTATAATTAGCGAGCTCAGAGGCATCACCCGTTTTATTTTTCATAATTGGCACCACAATGGTTTTCATCAGATCATCGGGCAGGTGAGAATGACCTATACAAAGGCTGAAAAACATAGCCAACACTCTAGGGAGGTGTACACCCGCATATCGGAGATGCTCGATGCCAAGACTGTCATGCCCCGGAGACTTACCCCTACGCATATTTTTAATCACATCAGCAATCTCCTCTGCAGAGAACTTGGTAATCTTCTCCGAGGCATGACTCCCGGCAACGAGGCCCCCAGACGCCGGTCCCAAAGGTGAATCTACTTTAAAATGATCTTTAAATAGGTTAGCTATTACTTTTGCGTCCTTCTCACCCGCCACGCAAACCGGGAGACTCGGTTTTGGACTTAATTTGTTTGTATTTTTCCAAAACCTACCAAAGTCTTTTGCAGAATGATTTTGTACAACAATATCCAATTTAATCTGATTTTGATTATTTTGACACCACCTTAATTTAGATTTGAAGATTCTACGCGTCTTACACATTTTATCGTAAACAATACCCGAGGAAGGTTTATTGTACAGACTCCAAACGTGAAATGCCTGCCGAGCCTCACTGTGCGCTTTCTTAACATGTTTATTCCACCCAGCAATAACATTATATTTAGGTTTTTTACGCGCTTTGTAACTATGTTCTGATGCCTGTGCAAGTATACATACGATTTCATTATACATTTTATTTAGTATTAACTTATGACTGCTGTTAGAACATAACCGGTCACTACACTCTCGAAATTCCATAGGAAAATCAATTTGTCTTAATTTACAATGACAAAATTCAGCATACTCATTAATTTGATTTGAATCCCTTTCCCCCCATATTACCTGGTTACAACTTAAAATACATTTTCCTAACTTTGGAAAAATTAAATTCATATTACAAATTATTTCAATAGGCATGTGATCCGACCAGTAGGTATCATATAACACTGCTCCACTTATTACTAAGTGACGCGCTGCCTCAGTCGCTATACAATGGTCTAACCACCGCTTGCACCCGTGCGCCTCACTGACAAACGTGTAGGTATCGGGAAACGGCGGCAAAAGGTCAAAATCGACGCATGACCAACACTGTTCAGCACAAAAGTTCATTAGTTCATAACAGAATAACTCACCAGGATGCGCGTTGAAGTCTCCGAGCATAAAAACTGTCTCCACATTATTATTCTCGACCACTGCGTTGATTTCACTTAGACAATCAGTAAATTCAATTAAATTATTTGAACAATCAGTAGGCATGTATACCGAGAACACCAACACAGAGCTATCATTGACATCGATTTTTATAGCACATAAACGCACACTTTTGCACTCAATTACGGTCACCGAAGGAAAAATATTATTTCTCCATAGTAAGGCCACCCCACCATAGGGCCTACCTCGAACTATGCCCGCCGATGTGTCGACAGCTGATTTACCGGTGAATGCAAAATCCTTATCAATCTGACTCAAGTAAGCTAAGTCGTGCGGCAGAAGCCACGTTTCTTGCAGCGCAATGACGTCAGCCGATACACACAGTCTCCTCAAGCAGTCAACAGATCTAATAACATTTTTGCAATTAAAACTTACTAATTTGATTGTAGTTTTGTTATCCATTGTTGTTAGTTTTTGCGATTGTTGCCTCATTCAGACTTGACATTTTGTCTGTTTCATTTTTTTCAAAATTTATGAACTTCCTGTATGATATTCCTTCTGGCCAAAAATTTTCATCCAGGAAAATATCCAGATTATATTTCGGCACGAAGATTTTAAAAGCATCGTAATCCTTATCTATTTTCATGTTCATTTTTACTACCTTTACCTGAATTTTTGATTTTTGCATAATATAGTCCGAAATATCATTAGTAGATGTGCCCTTAGCCACATTATATATATAAATAGGGATTTTAGTAGCCACTGCTTTAAATTTTCCTTCCGGTTCAACAATTGCTTTGCCTTTATTTCCAACAAAACGATTTCGAAGTCTTCTTTTTTGAACTAAAATCCACTCTTCACTATAGGTGGGTGGTGTAATGCGAAGAACAATTTTCTTTGGGGTTCCGTAGTCAAACTAGGACCCCTTACAGTTTTGCCATGTCTGTCTGTCTGTCCGTCCGTCGGTATGTCACAGTCGTTGAGTCAAACACGAAAGCAGCTATATTATAAAATTGAAAGGTATGATATATGTTCGGTGCATGAGCATAACACGTGTGTCGCGCGGCCGTCACCGCCCGTGCGGCATGGAATGAACAGTGCAATAACGAGCAGCGCGAGCGCGCGTTTCGGGTGCATTCATTTTAAGAATAGCATGTTAGCATTGAATTACGATTATCATCGCCTTTGTGAATAAAATAATATACTTTTATCGATCAAAGCCCCGAGTTTCCCTCACACGCTAATCTAATCACGCACCCTACAGTATAAGTTATACAAGTCTGTGACGCCTATATATAAATATATTTAACTGAGATTATTTTTTTAAAGTGGCCAAGTGCGTGTCGGACCACGCGCATAGTAGGGTTATGTAGTTTAAATTAATGTGTATTTAAAAAGCAGTAATTTTTGCAGTTGGCATAGATCATTTTGTATCGTAAGTATAAAAACACAAGTGCCCACTTTGAGTTGGTCCACTAGGTTAAGTTGGGGGTAAGCGGACGTCGCCGGCCGCCGTCGCGGTGTGCCGCCAGATTGTCTGAGATTTCGCGTCAAACACTTGTCATCTTGTAATAGGCGGGTAGAGCACCCGCGGGGAGCGCGTCAATCAAGTATTCGAAGCAGTTAAGTGTACCCAAACCCGTGCGCTGCGCTTGTAGTTTCCTTTGCACAAACTCACTTATGACTGTAGGTATATTGTGTTCATGATAGTGCCCATCTTTTCAAATAGGTATATCATCAAGTTTTTACTTTATTTTTCTTTTTTTTTCATATTAGTGGACACATATTCATTTCATTATTATTTTTGTAATATTTTTTTATTTTTGCTAACATAGGGTAGGTACTAACTTTAATTTAGATTAAGTGGATTTTGTCAGCAACGACATTAACTAGTGCACGGATAAACCTGTTAAGGTTTTTGATGTACTATTATCATATTTTTTGTAATCTTCTTTTTATCAATTTAATAATAATAAAGAAAGTCGTTGCATAATAACATGATACACAAGATGCGTGAGAGGTGGCGTACTCGTGGGCAAGTCGTTGCATAGTAACATGATATACAAGATGCGTGAGAGGTGGCGTACTCGTGGGCAAGTCGTTGCATAGTAACATGATATACAAGATGCGTGAGAGGTGGCGTACTCGTGGGCAAGTCGTTGCATAGTAACATGATATACAAGATGCGTGAGAGGTGGCGTACTCGTGGGCAAGTCGTTGCATAGTAACATGATATACAAGATGCGTGAGAGGTGGCGTACTCGTGGGCAAGTCGTTGCATTATTTTGTTTTTTAAGTAGGTACTTGTACTTATTACTCTTCAATTGTTTGCCTTTTATGTTAGCATTAAGTTTGTACCGCGGGATCTGTCCGCCTCGCGTCTGCCTCGCGCTCTAACGAATGTAATGGACTTCACTACTAATACAAAATATATTAGTGTTCTGTTGGAACTATTTAATCTAAAAAAACGGTTCCCATTCTTGTGGCAGATCTTCGAGTTGCTGTTCGGTCTGCGCGCGAACTCTTTCAACTGCGTGGGCCTGCTGGAGGAGGGCGCGGACCTGCGCGGAAAGCCGGTCGTGCACTCGCCCTTCCTGCTGGCCGAGCCGCTGTCGGCGCGCCAGCAGCAGGGCGCGGCGAGCGCGCTGCCGGCCGGCGCGTGCCTGGTGCCGGCGGCGCGGCTCGCACGGACGCTGGCGGCGGCCCTGGCGCGCGAGGCGGACTGGGCCGTGCTGCAGCAGCTGCTGCGCGCGCTGCCCGCGCTGCTGCAGGCGCGCGCGCTGCTCGTGGGCCGCCGCGCGCACGACCTCGACGTGCTCGCCTCCACCCTTGCCGCCATGGTCAGTCGGCGCTCGCAAGCACTTAACACGTACGAAAAGAATAAAGCTGCAGTGAGTTGTCCACTGAAGTCGAGTTTGCGTGTCGCAGGTTTCAGACCGCAACGTGAACCTGGCGGGCGAGGGCGGCGGCCCCACGGTGTCGGAGCTGCACAGCGCGGCGCTGCCGGCGCTGGCGGCGCTGGCGCCCTACCACGCGCTGCTGGAGCCGCCCACCGTGCGCCGCGTGGTGCGCTGCCTGCTCAAGTACGGCATGGGTGAGTGTCGCACGTGCACGCCGCACGCGTACCTAGCTCAGCACGGCCCAGCGCGCGCCCGCTAACGCCCCGCTGTATTTCAGTGCTGCGCGCGCCACAGCCGTACATCAACGCGCTGACCATCTTCACGCTGGAGGCGCGCGACGCCATGGTACGCCTGCTGCCCGAGGTGCTGCTGGACCTCTCCAAGATCTCCGACACGCAGGCCATCGCGCCGGCCATGCTCGAGTTCCTATCCAGTGAGTCCACCACATTGACATTCTTTACTTGTTTACATTCCTACTTTTGAGGGTTCCGCACACCTAGTGGGTGACCAACGGGACCCTATTCTGTCTGTCTGTCAGCGGGCTGTATTTCAAGAACCGTAATACATAGACCGTATGGTTCCCGGCTAAGAATAGGACCATCCCATCTCTTCCAATGGGTGTCGTAAGAGGCGACTAAGGGACTTAAAACCGGAGGATGGGCAGCAGCGTCTTTCCGTGCATTGCAACACACCTGCAATCAAACTGCGATCGCCAACCCGCCTGCCAAGCGTGGCGATTACGGCAAAACCCCCCATATGAATCCCACACCCAGAAAACGGCCCCTAGTCCCCGGCGGCCCCGCTATTCCTGGCTCCGGTAGCAGTCATGGTAACGGCGGGGTGGGGGTGCGAAGAATCCCCGGCAGATGCCAGGCTACCAAACCCAACGACCTTTGGCCCTGGCAACTTATAACACGCGCACACTGCGGACCGACGAGAAACTTACAGAACTCGAAGAAGTATTGAGCAGGTTACGGTGGGATATCGTGGGTTTGTGTGAAGTCCGAAGAGAGGGAGAGGACACCATGATCCTTAAATCCGGAAACCTGCTCTATTTCCGGGAGGGCGACCAACAGTCCCAGGGTGGTGTCGGGTTTCTCGTCCACAAGTCCCTCATTAACAATGTGGTCCAAATTGTGAGCGTTTCGACAAGGGTAGCATACCTTATACTCAGAATCACCAAACGGTATTCGATGAAGGTCATACAGGTATACGCGCCGACTACGGAACACTCCGACGAAGAGGTAGAGACTATGTATGAGGACATCTCTACAGCCTTACATAGCACCAGGACCCATTATACCGTTGTTATGGGGGACTTTAACGCGAAACTGGGCAAACGAAGCGATGGTGAGCTGAGAGTGGGGCAATTTGGATATGGAGTAAGAAATGCACGTGGCCAGATGCTGGCTGACTTTATGGAGAAGGAGAGCCTCTTTATGATGAACTCCTTCTTTAAAAAGTCAAAACAGCGGAAGTGGACATGGTTGCATCCCAATGGCGTAACAAAAAACGAGATAGACTTCATCTTGTCGACAAGGAGGCAAATATTCAATGATGTCTCCGTGATCAATTCAGTCAAAACAGGAAGCGATCACCGGATGGTCAGAGGCACATTGAATCTAAAGACCAAGCTAGAAAGATATCGACTGATGAAGTCTACGCTCCGACCAGCGCCCATCCAGGTCCAAAACCCCGAGAGCTTTCAGCTCGAGTTGCACAATCGTTTCGAATGCCTAGGAGACTGCGAGAATGTGGACGATTATAATGACAGGTTCGTGGAAATTGTTCAAACGGTCGGGTCTAAGATTTTTAAAACTCGCCGTTCAAACAGAACCAAAAAAATCTCCGACTTCACAAGCAACCTCATGGAAGAAAGACGCAGATTGGTTTTGCAGTCCTCTGAAGACGCTACTCAGTATCGGCAACTAAACAGGCAGATCTCTAAGTCCCTAACTCGCGATTTACGCCAATATAATACAAATTGTATTAAAGAGGCGATTGAGCACAACAAAGGCTCAAAAGTGTTCGCGAGAGATCTGTCTGTTGGACAAAGCCAACTGACCAAGCTGAAGACTGAGGATGGCAGGACTATATCGTCTAAGACTGAGTTGCTGGAAGAAGTTGAGAAGTTCTATGGACAATTGTACAAGACCACACGTTTGCCTGTCAGCGATCTGGCTGAAGACCCAAGAGCCAGACTAACCCGACACTATACCGAAGATATCCCGGACGTCAGCCTGTACGAGATTAGAATGGCTCTCAAACAGCTCAAGAACAACGAGGCACCGGGTGATGATGGAATTACGGCTGAACTTCTGAAAGCAGGTGGATCACCGGTACTAAAAGCTCTTCAGAAGTTATTTAATTCCGTTATACTCGAAGGACAAACGCCTAAGGCATGGCACAGAAGTGTGGTCGTGCTTTTCTTCAAAAAGGGTGACAACACCCTGCTGAAGAACTACAGACCCATCTCACTTCTGAGCCATGTCTACAAGCTGTTTTCGAGAGTCATTACGAATCGTCTCGCACGCAAGTTTGACGACTTCCAGCCTCCCGAACAAGCCGGTTTCCGAAAAGGCTTTAGTACCATATACCACATACATACGCTGCGGCAGATTATACAGAAGACCGAAGAGTACAATCAGCCACTATGCTTGGCATTCGTGGACTATGAGAAGGCCTTTGATTCAGTCGAAACCTGGGCTGTGCTACAGTCTCTCCAGCGGTGCCAAATTGACCATCGATACATCGAGGTGTTGAAGTGCCTGTATGAAAACGCCACCATGTCGGTTCGCCTCCAGGACCAGAACTCGAAACCTATCCAGTTGCAGCGAGGGGTGAGACAGGGAGACGTTATATCTCCGAAACTGTTCACCGCCGCCCTGGAAGATGTTTTTAAGCTTCTGGACTGGGGTGGACTCCGCATCAATATCAACGGCGAGTACATATCCCACCTCCGATTCGCTGACGATATCGTGGTCATGGCTGAGACTATGGAAGACCTAAGCACTATGCTCGATGGCCTCAGTAAGGTCTCTCAACAAGTGGGTCTTAAAATGAACATGGACAAGACGAAAATAATGTTAAATGTCCGTGTCGCACCCACTCCTCTAAAGGTTGGAGACTCTACACTGGAAGTTGTTGACGAATATGTATACCTGGGACAAACAGTCCAGCTAGGTAGTTCCAACTTCAAGAAAGAGATCAATCGACGAATCCAACTCGGCTGGGCAGCGTTCGGGAAGCTTCGCAATATCTTCACGTCCCAAATACCGCAGTGTCTCAAGACTAAGGTCTTTGACCAGTGTGTGTTGCCAGTGATGACTTACGGAACTGAGACATGGTCGCTTACTATGGGCCTCATAAGAAGGCTCAAGGTCACCCAAAGGGCAATGGAGCGTGCTATGCTCGGAGTTTCTCTGCGTGATCGAATCAGAAACGGGGAGATCCGCAGGAGAACTAAAGTAACCGACATAGCTCACAGAATCGCTAAACTGAAGTGGCAGTGGGCAGGGCACATAGCTCGTAGAACAGATGGCCGATGGGGCAGTAAAGTTCTCGAGTGGCGACCGCGCACCGGGAAACGTAGCGTAGGCAGACCTCCCACGCGGTGGACCGATGACCTGGTGAAGGTCGCGGGAAGCCGATGGATGCGGGCAGCGCAGGACCGGTCGTCGTGGAAATCCTTGGGGGAGGCCTTTGTCAAGCAGTGGACGATTTGTGGCTGATATGAATACATAGACAGTTAAAATTTTCACAGTGTGTATTTCTTTTGCCACTATAACAAAAATAAAGGGCCCATACTTAAAACGTGTTTTTTGAACTATGAAACTAGCGACATCTTGTAGGATCTATTAGTACTTTTGATATAGTGGGTTTTTTATTTATTTATTTGTAAGAACATACACAGTCACACATATTATATTGTATAATTATATAAATTTAGTTATAAATAGACCTGAGGATTCATAAATTAAAGTAAAGAAATATTACATTTTTGAGCACAATGACAAGTACTTGAATAAGAAAGTGAAACCCTAAATATTGTTTTTGAGCTTTTGAGCTACAGGCGTGAGGATTATTAAAATAGACAAAAATTAAATAGTTATTTATGATACAAGGGTGGTAAAAAGATCAATAACAAACGAGTGACATTTGTGATCCCGCACACCTAGCTGCGCGCGTGTGTCGCACCGCCCAGTGAGGGTATGATGCTAGGGAGGAGACAACTACCTAGCTGCGCGCGCGTGTCGCACCGCCCAGCACTGAAGACCTGGTATGGGCCATAGGAGTGATCCCACACACCTAGCTGCGCGCATGTGTCGCACCGCCCAGTGAGGGTTTGAAGCTGGGGAGGAAGCAGGTGCCTAGCTGCGCGCGCGTGTCGCACCGCCCGGCATGGATGAGCACGGTATGGCTCAGGAGGGGACCTACACAGCTAGCTGCGCGCGCGTGTCGCACCGCCCGGTGAGGGTTGAGCATTTAAGCTCAGAAGGGCTGCAGCTGTGCGTTAGTGTCGCACCGCCACCAGCCGCCGTCTGCCGAATACTGCTCGGGTCTTCTCTTGTCGCCTCACGGCGACCGAGGAATCCGGTTCGGGACCAGGTCCCCTGCCGGAGGGATCTTCCGCGGCTCGCGACTACGAGCCGGAATCTGTGGTGGGCCTAGGCCCTGTTCCGTCGCTCCCTGCTGGCTGCATGCATGATGCCTCCTGCGGTGCGTCCTAGAGTTGGTGTCGGTCGGCTAGCTCCCGGGGGAGCGCTCTTCTTTCCAGCGGCTTTGCTTGGGCCGGTGCCAAGTCCCTGATGTGCTCGAAGCCAGAGAGGTCGGCACGATGGAACATTTGATACGCCAGGCGGGCGACGAACGACTCTATCGTCTCTACCCGGAGGTCTCGTCTGAGAACCTCGTTCCTGACGTATCTGTGGGCGTCTGCTGCCCATCTGAGAGAGATATTCTGCTGGGCTTCGAGCTTCTTCTTGCTTGAGGAAGATATTAGTTGGTACCAAGCTGGGGCTGCGTAGGTGAAGATCGGTCGCAGGTAGATCTTGTAAATCCCCAGCTTGACGCGCAGTGGTAGCGAGGACTTGGCAACCGGCTTCAGTAGGGCTCTGGCTGCCCTTGTCCGGGACACGATGGACTTGACGTGTTGGGCCAGGTTCATCCTCCGGTCGATGGTGACACCGAGGTATTTCACCGTCGGTGCCCACTCGATGTCCTGGCCGAGGAGTCGAAGTTTTTTGGGCAGAGGCGATGCACCCATGACGATCGCTTGAGTCTTCGAGACGTTGACAGCTGAGCGCCACTTGGACAGCCATGCGGGGAGCTTGTCGAGTGTACGCTGCATCTTCACGGCTGCATGTTTTGCGTTCAGGGAGGATGTTATGTAGGCCGCGTCGTCGGCGTACAACGCGAGCGTGGCCTCTCCTGGAGCAGGGATGTCATCCGTGAATGCAGCGTAGCACAGCGGTGACAGGCAGCTGCCTTGCGGGACGCCGGCCAGGATCGGTCTTCTGGAGGAGAGGGTGCCTTCCACTCTCACTCGGAAGCACCTGTCCGCGAGGAAGCTCCGGATGATTTGCAGCAGTTGGAGGGGCAGGGGAGCAGCAAGCTCGTAGAGGAGCCCCTCGTGCCACACCCTGTCGAATGCCTTCTCCATGTCGAGGAAAGTGGCGACGGAGACTCTCTTCAGGTTGAAGTTGGTGGCCGCCAGGTGGAGCACTCGGGCAAGTTGGAGCGTGGTGCTGTGCTCCGACCTGAAGCCGAACTGCTCGGGCCGTGGGGTGATGAGTGGCGTCATATGTCTCAGGATGAGCACCTCGAAAAGCTTTGATATTGCAGGAAGCAGGGTGATGGGGCGGTAGCTCTCCGGCAGCAGCACATTCTTCCCCTGTTTGGGCAGCAGGATGACGACGCCCTCCTTCCAGATGTTCGGGAAGTGACCCGTACGCAGGATGCCATTGAACAGCCTGGTGATGGTGACAATGGCGCGTTTGGGGGCGTGTCGTAGAGCTTGGTTTGTCACGCCATCGGCGCCTGGGGCCTTCTTCAGTTTCAGGCGGCGGATCGCCCTCTCAACCTGGGCCGGCGAGAGGAAGATGGAGTAGGTTTCGTGGAGCTCCTCTGGGATGGGTCGCACGAAGACTTCCACCAGCCTTCCACTGACTAGGCGCTCGTGGTCCGGGACCGTGGCTGGGTTGGGCGTGAACTGGCGCTGGAGAGAGTCCGCGAAGATCTCGGCTCTGTCATCCGCTCTGTACCGCATGGAGCCGTCAGCGTGCTTCAGTGGGCGGATCGGGGCTGGCTTCCCCTTCAGCTGTCGACAGAGGCGGTGGATGGAGTTCCAGTCCCCTTCGACGCTGGCGAGGTGGCTCTCCCAGCCTTGGGTGCGGTGCTCCTCCAGGGCGGACTTGACGCGAGCAGTGTAAGCGTTAAGCTCCTGCTTGCGTCGAGGGCATCTGCTGTATTGGTAGGTGACGCGGAGCTTCCTCTTCTCTGCGAGCATGAGCCGGATCTTCGGCGGCAGTGGCTTCATGGTTGTGCTGCCAGAGGAGGTGGAGGTGGCTTGTTCTGCAGCGTGTTGGAAGGACTTGGAGATATCTTGCGCCAGCTCTTCCACTTCGAGGTGAGAGTGGACTGGGTAGGTGGGGATGGTCGAGTCCAGGGTTCTCTCGAACAGACTCCAGTCGATCCTCTTCCTCGAAGACGGTGGAGATGGCGCGCCCCGGGTGTTTGTAAGCACGGCCAGCACTGGTTGGTGGTCTGATTGGACCTCGTCGTCCAGCACCTCCAGAGTTATGGAGGACTTGAGGTTGGACACTACCAAGTCCAGGACGTCAGGGGTTTGGTCCATCCCAGGTGGAGGGTATCTCGTGGGGGCCTCAGGTCCGAACACGTCGTAGCCGTGGGCCTCTGCGTCGTCGAAGAGCCTCTGACCGTTGGGGCAGGTCTTGGTGGAATTCCAGGCCGGGTTCTTGCAGTTCCAGTCTCCTGCCAGGATGGTCGGGCAGGGACTGGAATTGAGCAGCTCTCTGACCTCCTGGACGTCGATTCTGCTCGTCGGAGGCTTGTAGATAGAGAAGAAGTGGATTGGAGAGCCTTCCGTGCCGATCTCTACCCCAAAGGCGTCGAAGCTCTTCGTATCCGGGAGCGGGAGCGGTTGATGTGCGATGGAGTTCTTGATCGCTATCATGAGGCCTCTGTATGCCCTGGTTCCGGCTTTTTGGGTGCGGTGGTAGGTGTGATACCCGGGGACCTTGAAGCGGGTGTTCTCCGGCAGCATGGTCTCACAGACCAGTAGTATGGAAACATCCTGGTCCGTGAGGATGGGCTTCAGGAGCGACATCTTCTTCTTCAGGTCCCCCTGCGCGTTCCAGAAGAGGAGTCTAATTGGTTTGGCCGAGGTGCTGACGGAGGAGTTGCAGGAGCGGCTCCTCAAGTTGCTTGAGCAGTCGGGCGGTGGCTGCATCCGACTTGGCCGGCTTGGACTTAGGGGCCTCTGCTGCACTCTTTCGGGCTGCGGGTTTCCCTGAGCTTGCGGTAGGGGCTGCGGTGGCTGCAGTTGCTGCGGGGACAGCTGGAGGGGCCGCGGCAGGAGGTTGGTCGCCTCTCTAATGCTTTTTGCTGCGCCTGGTCTTCCTTTTTCTCGCAGTGGAGGAGTCTGCTGGCGGGATCAGCTGCGGTGGTGAAGGCGAGGGTGCCCGCTCTCTTGTTCCTCGCCTCTCTCCGAAATGTCGGGCAGGAGCGGTGGTTAGCGGGATGGGGGCCGTTGCAGTTTGCGCACGTGGGCAGGGCTTCCCGAGGGCGAGGGCATTCGCCGGCGAAGTGCGCTTCTCCGCAGCGGACGCACGCAGGTGGGCGGTGGCAGTTATGGCTCGAGTGCCTGAATCCCTGGCACCTGTGGCACTGGGAGGGTCCTTTTTTGGAGCGCCATGCTTCCACTGTGATTCCAGGGATACACAGGAGCTCCTGGATGCCGTAGATCGCCGGGATGGTGTCCGGGTCTGCCGAATACAGTCTGCGGAGCGCCTTATATATGATTACAGCGCGCCGCGGGCTGAGGTGCAGGGGTAGCGGCCTGCCCCGCGCGTCCCGCCTCGATCTCCGCGCGAGCGTTATAGAAAGTTCCACGTGAGGCGAGCGCTGGCTGTGACGTCATCGTCACAAGATGGTTCGGTACGGAATCCTCACTGCGCGAGCCCAACTCGCACTTGGCCGGTTTTTTAGGGTTTTGGAGCCGAAAAGGCAGAAATAATAATTCTCATAATATTTTCACATCCGTTCGCCTGATCGTCCGTTCGTATGTCAATGTTATCTGCCACTGCTCTGACCTACACAATTATGAAATTTACTACAGAGATGTAAATTCGGAAACCGATGTGCAAAATGGTCAATATGTCCAGAAGAATGGTAGGGTTGCTTCCCCTACATATCTCTCTCTTATCGTGTGCCATAAATACCGTGCTCCGTTCTATCTAAGGTTGCCTAATGTTGAACTTAGCATCACACGCGTAGGGCTTTTAGATTTACACCTACGTACGTGTGCAACACGACTTTTAGATTGACACCTACAGACGTGTGCAACACGAGTTTTAGATTTACATCTATGGACGTGTGCAACACGACTTTTAGATTTACACCTAATTTACCAGTGAGTTCTTGACCAGAGGCCCCGAGTTCGGCTCCGGATGGCCGGTGTACTAATTAAATATTTTGTATGAGTTGCGTTCGTATTGCAGTGAAGTTAGCTGTAAGTTGTTCAGAACGTTCGTATTGCAGTGAAGTTAGCTGTAAGTTCTTCAGAACGAAACAAGCGAAATGTGACGCAGAAAGGTTGTGCTTGTCCTTAGCGCTGACGCGGCTGCCGCGCGTGTTCGCGTCGTTCGTGGAGGACCAGTACATGTCGGTGTTCGCCATCCTGCTGCCGTACACCAACCCGTCGCGCTACAACCACTACGTGGTGTCGCTGGCGCACCACGTGATCGCCGCCTGGTTCCTCAAGTGCCGCCTCTCCTACCGCCGCAACTTCGTGCGCTTCATCATCCACGTGAGTACTAGTGCCCCAACCAATTACTTTTTTCAATTCGTCAAAATGTGTTAGGGTCCCCAGGAGGCTCGAGTTTCCGTATAGACGTAGTTCCGCTTTCATATAAAAACTACATGCCGGATTGAATCCAAACTTTGAAAGTATGTACCCAATCGGGTCATATGTTCTGTCAAAACCTTATTATTTAAAATTTTCGAATACTGGCTAGATGAACTTCACCAATTTTGAAAATAGAACGTTAGCGCATGCCGAAAATAAAAAGACATCCATTTTCAAATATGGAGTGGTCGAAGAAAGAAGATAGAGTAACGGTTATCGCGTTGCACCGCTGTGGTTACGCGCCAAAAGAGATTTTCAATATTCTACAAAAATTGAAAATTACCCCACGATTTGTTTATCGCACTGTCAAACGATTCACTGAAGATTCAAGCTTCGAAGATCGTAAGAGGACCGGCCGACCTCGTACAGTTAGGACACCCGCGATCATCAAAGCAGTGAAGGCGCGAATTCAACGAAATCCTGTTCGTAAACAAAAAATCTTAGCTCTTCAGATGAGCCTAAGCAGAACCACGGGCAATAGAGTGATAAATGAAGACTTGGGACTACGAGCTTATCGTAAGAAGACCGGACATTTTTTAACGAGCGTTTGAAAAAAAATAGGCTGAATAGATCCCGCGCTTTGTTATGGCGGTACGCGGGGAAAAAATAACACGAAATTTTGTTTTAGGATAAAAACAATTTTAACATCAAAGAAAGTTATAATAAACAAAATGATAAGGTGTATGCCCACAGCAGTGAAGAAGCCAGCACGCGTATTCCAAGGGTTCAACGAGGAAATAATCCTTCGTCACTCAAGGTTTGGCTTGGAGTCTCATATTCAGGCTTAACTGAGGTGTTTTTCTGTGAAAAAGGTGTAAAAACCAGTGCCGAGGTGTACCAAAATACCGTTCTAACAAACATAGTGGAACCTCTTTCTCAAACAATGTTCAAAAACAGACATTGGATATTCCAACAGGACTCTGCACCAGCTCTGTGGGCACGCAGCACGCAAAACTGGTTGACCGCCCGTGGAATTGACTTTATCGGACATGAAGACTGGCCCTCTTCTAGTCCAGATTTAAACCCACTGGATTACAAGATATGGCAACTTTTGGAGGAGAAAGTCCTAAACCTCATCAGAATTTGGAGTCTCTCCGAACATCATTGACTAAAGCAGCGGCAGAAATGAATATGAATGTGGTGCGTGCTGCGATTGATGATTGGCCGCGTCGATTAAGGCCCAGTGGTACCCAAAAATCCACTTAAACAGGTTTTTAGAATTCATTTTTGAAGTAGTTAACAGTAAATTTAAATTCTAGGAAAACATATTGGTATTATTGAGAATAGTTACGAGGGACTATATCGACTGGAAACACGATTTAATAAAGTTGGCTCGATAGAATAATTTCGCAAAGGTACCTCTTTTCGAGCTATTTTATCGTCTATTTTCGGTTTTATTCTTAAAATAAGTAATATGATAATATGATTTATTTATTGAAATAAAGTTCATAGGTGACTGAAGGGAAAACATCGAATGGATTTTTATTTCATATAAATATTATGAAAATAAAAACGAAAACATCGAAAAACTGCAAAAGTGTGGTTATTTTCTTCCCTCTTTACACGTAAAGAAAAAGACAGACAGATTTTTAAGTACCATTGCGCCTTAAGGGCATGTATTCAAAATAGGGGAGGGCATTTTTAATACTGTAAATAAAATTGTATTGTAAATTAAATTACCTTTCATTTCATATATAATTTCTATATAATTATCAATAAGTGTATTATTAATTTTATTAAAAATTTTGACAGAACTTACGACCTGACTAAGTATAGTAATACCCGTTCTGGGAAAAATCGTGTTTGTATGGTTCTCCTACAAATGCAATTGAAACTTGTGGTTTACTGAGTAATGGTTGGAGCTATTGAATTGTCATGTATTACGAATAAGTATATATTTGGTCATGCAACATGAATTTATGAAACTTATTTCAATTCTTCTTATTCAAAATTTGTATTAGAAAAATAATGAAAAAATTGTCGAGAAACTTTAGTGCGGGCTGCCGTGTAGATTATTTTATCTTGTTTACTAAGTAGTACACATAGATACTGCTTGTGTGTCCACGAGTATACACCGGGGATCTACTCGTACTGGGTCTTTATATAATTAATGGATTTTACAATCTATGTAAGTAAGTGCTGTTTGTATCCTAAATATAAATTAATTCTTGGGTTTTAAATAAGTGTGGCCCTTTCCCCGCTTGTCATGACGATGTTGGATAGCTAAAACATAACATTTAATAACATTAAAGTTGCGTGCGCAGGGACTGCACAACTACATTATCATGCCATTCGAGGAGCAGCTGCAGAGCTCGAGCCACTTCCCTCCCGCACCGCCCGGCGCCGCCAATGAGGACTCCAGCCAGCGGCAGCGCAGCTCCAGCCTGGTGAGTGACGATTCTGATAGTGCAAGCCACCGCCCGGCGCCGCCAATGAGGACTCCAGCCAGCGGCAGCGCAGCTCCAGCCTGGTGAGTGACGATCCTGATAGTGCAAGCCACTGCCCGGCGCCGCCAATGAGGACTCCAGCCATCGGCAGCGCAGCTCCAGCCTGGTGAGTGACGATCCTGATAGTGCAAGCCACCGCCCGGCGCCGCCAATGAGGACTCCAGCCAGCGGCAGCGCAGCTCCATATTCGGTAACAACTTCGAGGGTAGAGCCTCCAACCTTCAGATGAGTAGGTATGGCATGGACGTTTGACGTTTCTATTTACCAGTTTGTAAATAAGGCTGTAAGCTCCCCAAATTAAATAAATAAAATAAAAATAATTTTCGTCTTGTCCATGTTCATTCTAAGACCTACTTGTTGAGAGGCTCTACTAAGGCCATCGAGCATTGTGCCTAAGTCTTCCATAGTCTCAGGCATGACCACGATATCGTCAGCGAATCGAAGATTGGTGATGTACTCGCGGTTGATAATGATGCCGAGTTCACCCCAGTCCAAAAGCTTAAAAACATCTTACAGAGCGGCGGTATCGTCTCCCTGTCTCCCCCCTCGCTGCAGCCGGATAGTGGAGGCGAACAGACATGGTGGCGTTTTCATACAGACACTTCAGTACCTTGATATATCGATAGTCAATTTGGCTTCGCTGGAGAGACTAACACAGCCCAAGTTTCGACCGAATCAAAGGCTTTCTCATAGTCCACGAACGCCAAGCATAGTGGCTGATTGTACTCTTCGGTCTTCTGTATAATCTGCCGCAACATATGTATGTGGTCTGTATGTATGCGATAGTTGGGGGGTTGGAAAGTGACACAGGCTACTAATTAGCATAGCCCGACACAGTTCCCGAGGGATCTAGAGAAAACTCAATTTTGCACTGCGCACCCTCAAAGGCAGTCATAGAAACTATGTTCAGGCGAGCGAAGCCGCGGCCAAAAGCTGTTAGAAATAATTTATTAACCAAGAGAATCATCACCCGAACTCGCTGGCACCAGCTATACAGTCACAAAAACGATATTCACGCGGGCGAAGCAGCGAGCATAAGCTAGTAAAAAATATTTTAGAAACATCCGCGTCGCCACGGACGCGCCATACCGACTGGCGGCGGAGCGAGCGCGCCCGGCCGCCCGCCGCCCCCCGCCCGCACAGTGTCTCGGGCGCGCGCCCGCTGGCGCAAGCCGCGGCTGGCTCCGGTGTGCAGCGCGTTGTATTGCAGGCCACGAGAAGGCTCCCTAAAATTATTCTGATGTGTTTGTATTTGTGCAGGGATCCCGCGCAGTGTCGCGGGCGCCGCTGGGCGGCGGCGCGGCCTCCGCGGCCTTCCACGTGGAGCTGACGGAGACTTGCGTGGACTTGCTGTCGCGCTACGCCTTCACTCCCTGCAGCGTTAAGCCGCAGCGGTACGTACTGCCCCCACTATATCACGTACCGCTTAGTGTACTGCCCCCACTATGTCACGTACTGCATAATGTACTGCCCCCACTATGTCACGTACCGCGTATTGTACTGCCCCCACTATGTCACGTACCGCGTAGTGTACTGCCTCCACTGTGTCACGTACCACGTAGTGTACTGCCCCCACTATGTCACGTACCGCGTAGTGTACTGTCTTCACTATGTCACGTACCGCGTAGTGTACTGCCCCCACTATGTCACGTACTGCATAATGTATTGCCCCCACTATGTCACGTACCGCGTAGTGTACTGCCCCCACTATGTCACGTACCGCGTAGTGTACTGCCCCCACTATGTCACGTACCGCGTAGTGTGCTGCCCCCACTATGTCACGTACTGCATAATGTACTGCCCCCACTATGTCACGTACCGCGTAGTGTACTGCCCCCACTATGTCACGTACCGCGTATTGTACTGCCCCCACTATGTCACGTACTCTGCAGGATACCCAAATCCTCTCCAACTTACAGCAGTGATATCATGTTTAGCGTCATTGGAATAGTTGCAATAAATAGGTGTTTGATAGAACATGGTAACCTTGACCTGATGCTGCAGCATCTCCCGGAACCGGCAGGATACCCTAATCCTCACCAACTTACAGCAGAACTATCGTGTTTAGGCTCATCGCTATAGTCTTAATGAATAGGTGGTAGATGGAACATGGTAACCTTGACCTGATGCTGCAGCATCTCCTGGAATCTGCAGAATTCCCAAATTCTCACCAACTTACAGCACAGTTATAGGCAGAGGTAAACAAAGTAAATACATAGGTTACTAGATAAATTTTGCAAAACGACTTTATTTTTTTACAATCGCTCAAAGTAATTTCCGTTACAGTTAATACATTTAGTCATGCGTAAAAACCAATCATCAAAAATATCTATCCATTTGTTTTCTGGAAGTACAGCACACTCATGATCCCAAGCTCTCAAAAGTTCCTCGTCGCTGGTAAATTTCCGCCCTTTCAGCTTATCTTTGATAATAGGAAATAAAGCAAAGTCACAAGGGGCTAGGTCGGGGCTGTATGGTGGATGCTCAACAATTTTTATCCTAGCAGTTGTCAAAAAATTCACTGTGAGAGCCGCTCGATGTGCCGGTGCGTTATCATGGTGAAAATGCCAAGTACCGAGTCTGGAGTTGGGACGCATTTCCTTAAGTTTATCAAGCACCTGAGGTAAACATTCATTAGTGTACCAGTTAGCTGTTACAGTACGCTGACTGTCCAGAACTACTCGATCGATTATACAACGGCTAGTAAAAAATACAGCTATCATCTTCTTTTTAACAGATTTTGATTTGCGGGGTTGTGTTGGCGTAGGCTCATTTTCAAAGAGCCAAACTTTATTTTTACTTTTAGATGGCACATCATAATAATATAGCCAAGTTTCATCACCAGTGACGATGCTGTTAACATAAGCACTTGACCCGTTTTCAAATTTTTTTAACATTTTTTTACACCATAATACACGACAGTCCTTTTGCTCCTCCGTTAGGTCGTGAGGTACCCATAGAGTGCAAACTTTTCTTACTCCAAGAATTTCGTGCAAAATTTTGTGAACACTTGGTGCACTGATGCCCAGGGCTTCTTCTATTTGCCTATAGGTCATTCGACGATCAACTCTTAACATTTCTTCTATTTTGGCAACGTTATCTGGAGTACACACGTCACTGGGTCGTCCCGATCTTGGTGCATCAGAAACTTCAAGATTTCCACGTTTAAACTCACAATACCAACGGTAAACAGTCGTACGATGAGGGCAGTTTTGTTTGAATACAGATTGCATTTCCTTGAGACAGTCATCTAACAACAGACCCCTCTCAAAGTTGTAACGAATTACAACTCGTAAGTCGTCTCTAGACCACGCCGACATCTTTAAATATTAAATCAATTTTTTTAATAAAAAAATTATAAAAAAAGAAAACTTTTTCCCGCCAAACTTTGTCTATAGAAATATAGTTTTAAAATATATATATGATATGCCACCTCTTTGTTTCATATTTGTGTATTGCAAAACTTATCTAGTTACCTAGTATCGTCCGCTCCTTTACTAGCTTTTGTTTGAAACTAAGACGACTCATGGTTATTCTTGTGGGTGGTGTGGTACTCCACGCTCGGCGCGCGAGTCCGACTCGCACGCGAACGGTTGTGTTTGTGTTATTGTTGTGAGTTGTGAGGCTCAGTGTCCGTGTGTCGGTGTGTCGGCAGGAGCGACACGGCGGAGTTCCTGTTCTCGGGCGGACAGGCGGCCACGTGGCTCGTGGGCCACAAGCTCGTCACCATCACTACCTCCGGCTGCAGCCAGAACTCGCTCAAGCAGGGCCTCTGCGACAGGTACCTTCTCCTTCATAGCGAGTCGATTGCCACACCAGCACTCTGCCACCACGACTGCATTGTACGGGCACTCGCGCGTGTGCGTGCAGGAGACGCGCGGCAGGACAAGAGGTGCGTCATAGTCTTAGGACAGGCGCCGCTCTCGCATGCACTATCGAGTAGCGTCACCTGCACATGTTTGAGTTTAGAGTCTGTTTAAACACTTCTATGTCGGCTAGGAAAGGTTGTTGTCCAACTCTGAGGAGTTTTACAACTAACAAACAACTCATCACCTTCCTACAAAGTTCATCTATCCGATAATGATGATTACTTGTTAAATTTTTTTGAGGTAGATAAAAATAAGAAATCGTTTAACAATTTGAGGTTTAATTTAAAAAAAAACTGTTTTTTTACAGTCCTTTTAAAAGTATAGTTTTTTAAAATATTTTTTACCACAAAAGGCTGTGGCCCACAGTGTGGCTGGCGAGACGACGGACGCATTTCGGAAGGTGCGTGAGAATACCAAACTGAACAACTTACCCTATACAAAGTTTCCTTAATGAGCTGATTCAGTGTATAAAAAGTATTTTTTTAGAACTTGTCACAGGCACACCCCGGACACTCCATACAAAAGAGCGAGAAATGATATACATATATATAACTGACGTATCTATAGGCAAGAATGCAGGTAGGGTTGAATCACACCGGCGGTATTGGTCACGAAATGTTTGTTAGTTATTTACTGAATGCAACAGTGTGAATACTAAACTCTTTTTTTTTTCATACTTTTCATAAGTTGTAAACAAACACCGCTCGAACAAAAAACACCACTTTCCGAATGCACCATACACATTATGAGACTATAAAACATTGTAAATGGTAACTGCGATGTGGACGTATGAATTAACACTGAAAACTGCTATTATTTTGTACATCTTTAAACACTTTTTCCATAAAATTGCGAAATTGATAAAGGATTTTGTCACAGATTAAAAATCGACATGATAGTTTTGTTGCTTTGGTGTAGAGATGGGACGAAGTGAATGACTGAATGAATGATTTTGAACTGTTGTTGCGAGGTAAAAATTGGGTCATCTTTGATAATTTTTGGCTCAACTGTACAATGGGGTACATCGATTTGGAAGTCCGCGATTTTTTTGTAAGAGATAGGCTTTAGCTGAAAATCCAAAACCAGCGGTTTTTGAATTATGATTTTTTTTAAATGTATTTTTAGGTACTCTTTGGTCTTTGTTTTGTGAGTTTATGTAGGACCAAAGATGACTTATTATTGGGGGTGACAAATCGAAAACTAGGGGGTAATCTTTTTTGTTAGGTAGTCTTTGACCGACAAATCGCCACCGCTTATTAAAAATAAGGTCATCTACTTCTATGACGAGGTCCTCCACTTCTCTGACAGCGAAAATCGCTACCGCTTATTCCAAAAAAAGGTGTAAGTCAATTTGATCACCAAGATTCATGAAATGGGGTCCAGGGCGCCCAGCCCCCTCCACCCATTTAAAACGCCCAACAAACCTTCGGGATCCGAGTGGGAGTATCAGGGCGGGGAAAGCACGCGGAGCCGACAAACTCGGGGCTCCTACTTCTGCATTCTCATGTTAAACCTAACACTACGACTGTGCGGGGAGGCAAGCTAAGCTCGCCTCCCCGCACAGTCTCCGAACCTAACGGATCCGAGTCGGGGTGCTCCGAAAGTCCGAGCTCGCTTCGCTCGCTCCCGCTTCTATTTAGAACTCCCCGTACCTCACTCGCGGACCCCATATTATGAATCTTTGGGATCAAATTGACTTAGACCTTGACCTTGAAATGACCTTGACTGATTGACCTTGACGGATTACCCCCTGGTTTTCGATTTGTTACCCCCAAGTTTGTCTGCCCTCAAGTCGGCCCCGCGTGCTTTCACCGCCCTACTCCCACATCCCCCTCGGATCCCGAAGGTTTGTTGGGGGTTTGAACCCCATATTATGAATCTTTGGAATCAAATTATACTATCAGTAGTAAGTCATCCTTGGTCCTACATAAACTCACAAAACAGAGACCAAAGAGGACCTAAAAATACAATTTTCAAAAATTCATAACTCAAAAACCGCTGGTTTCCTAACCTTGAAATTTGGTATGGATGTTTAGCTAAAGCCTATCTCTTACCAAAAAATCGCGGACTGCCAAATCGATGTACCCTATTGTACAGTTGAGCCCAAAGATGACCCAATTTTTACCTCGCAACAACAGTTCAAAATCATTCATTCAGTCATTCACTTCGTCCCATCTCTACACCAAAGCAACAAAACTATCATGTCGATTTTTAATCTGTGACAAAATCCTTTATCAATTTCGCAATTTTATGGAAAATGTGTTAAAAGATGTATAAAATAATAGCAGTTTTCAGTGTTAATTCATTCATACGTCCACGTCGCAGTTACCATTTACAATGTTTTATAGTCTCATAATGTGTATGGTGTATTCGGAAAGTGGTGTTTTTTGTTCGAGCGCTGTTTGTTTACAACATAAGACAAGTATGAAAAAAAAAGAGTTCAGTTGGGCCTTTACGTTCGGTAAGTGGTTGGTTTTTATTCCTGTGAACTAAATCACAGCGGCACGCAAAGTGAATATAGTGAATAAAAGTGCTTGCGTAGCTCGTCCTTTACGTTTGGTAACCAATCTACAGCCAATCGGAGTGACGGGGGGGTGAATCTAGAGAGCGGCAGGGAGTGTCTATACTGTACGTTAGTACTAATATATATACTGTGCCACAGGTGTCTTGGGGAAACTTAAAATCATGTCATCACACAGGTGTCTTGTAAAAACTTTTAAATCTCTTAAAGTGTAAAGAACCGAAGACCTTCGGGAATTATCGGTAAGCTTGATCAGTGATGTAATTAATACTTGAGCGCCATATTTAGCTTGTCTTTTTAATATCAGCATTGATAGTGGCGTCTTTCCAGATCTCATGAATATTAGTAAAGTGATACGTTTATATACATCTGGTTCAAAAACTGATCCGGGTAACTACAGACCAGTTTCTGTGCTGCCAGTTCTTAGTAAAGTGTTTGAAAAGATTATGCCTAACCAAATGCTACAATATTTTACAGAAAACAAACTACTCTATAACCAACAATTTGGTTTCACGAAAGGTCGATCAACAACCGATGCAGGAGTTGCACTTACTCGCAACATCTATGATGCCTTTGAGGAATCGCAAAATGCAATTGGAGTGTTTTGTGATTTATCTAAGGCATTTGATTGTGTTGAACACCAAACATTACTTGTGAAATTAAAGCATCATGATGTAGAGGATGGGGCACTCAGTCTTTTAAATTCGTATTAGACAACAGAACACAAAAAGTACAAGTGAATGGCACGAACTCATCTGGATCTAGAGTGAAAATGGGTGTGCCCCAGGGTTCCATATTAGAGCCTTTTCTTTTCCTTGTTTACGTAAATGATTTGCCTTTTGCAACATCTGTCAAATATTGTGTTGTTTTCGGATGGTACTTCTCTTATTTTTAAAGTGAATAGGAAAGAAAATTAAATTGACGAAGTAAACAACACTATCTCAAAGATACTGAACTGGTTCACTGTGAACAACTTATTATTGAATGCTAAGAAAACAAAATGTATTAAATTTTGTTTGCCAAATGTAAAAAAGGTCAATTATAGTGTAATGTTAGACAGTTATAAATTAGAATTTGTAAATACTACGGTGTTCCTTGGTATAACTTTGGATGTTTCACTTCAATGGGGACCACACATTGAAACATTAGCGGGAAGGCTTAGTCCAGCTGCTTATGCTGTTAAGAAAATAAGACAGTTAACGGATGTAAGTACTGCGAGACTAGTGTATTTTAGTTACTTCCATAGTATAATGTCTTATGGCATCTTACTGTGGGGGCATGCGGCTGATATAAAAACTATTTTCATCTTGCAGAAAAGAGCTATCCGCGCAATCTATCAGATGCGATCACGTGAGTCGTTAAAGAATATGTTTAATATGTTCCTAGTCAATTTATATATGAAATCATATGTACGTTCGTAAGAATTTGCATTTATTTTCTTAAAACAGTGACAGGCATAATTTGAATTTAAGAAATGTAAATAAAATAATATAGCCTTTTCGAGACTGAGTAAGGTTAAAAAGTCATTTGTGGGGCATTGTGTAAGATTCTACAATAAAATTCCAGAAAATTAACTAATTTGTCAGAGAATAAATTCAAGACTCATGTCAAAAAATGCTTGTGGTCTAGAGGATATTATAAAATAATAGATTATATAAATGACAAAGATATATATGTTGATTCTATTACAAGTACCATTACCTGAAAATGTAATCTGAATTATGACATGTAATGGACAATAAGTTTTGTTTGGTATTTAAAAGTGTGTGTAAACACCTATTTAAAATAAATTATTTTGATTTGATTTGTTGTTCAGTTTCGTGTTCTGATTCACCTTCTGAAATGCTCCCTTCGTCTCACCAGTTAGCCTATGTACATAGAATATTATGTCAAAGGATAAGAATCACAATCTCATAAAACGGTCATCAGCCCGTGTTAGTCCACTGCTGGACAAAGGTCTCCCCCAACACTCCCACTTACACAGATGTTCGCCCCTGCGTATTCAGCTGTCGCTAGCAACATTGTGATCATCGCTCCATGTAGCGGGGGGCGCGCGGGGGGGGGGGGATACCTTCTTGATCGGTTTAGATATGACCGCCTCCGTAGCTCAGAGGCAAAGTTCACTGACTTTACACAAGAGGTCGCGGGTTCGATCCCCGGCGGGGTCCATTGTAAGACTCGGTTTGGTTGGTGGTAGGGCATTTTCTAAGCCCGCCTGGCTAGCTACCACCATCTTATCTAAGTCTTGCCGCCAAATATCAATGTTGATATCATTGGTGTGTTCCGGCATGAAGATAAGATAGCCAGTTCCCCATTGCGTTGGGGAATCTTGGTAAGCCCGCTTCCATCTTCGGCAACATCGTCACTTACCACCAGGTGAGATGTTGTCAAGGGTTTACCAATTGTGAATTAAAAAAAAAGGGGGAAATAAAGTCGCATATACGAGTAGATCAACATAAGACTGGTTTGACGGCTGGACAGGCCATCCGCGCCCGCCTGCTCAGCGTCCACTCAGCGCATTGTCCGAATAGCTGTGAAACTGTGAATGTGTAGCGAGGCGCTCGCGTGCCGTGCGAGTGTACGGGAGTCCGCTGTGTGCTCCGTGCTCCGAGCAGTAGCAATCCGCATCGCTGTGACACGGTGTTCCAGCGCCTCACGTGCGACTCCGCTCGTACCCGCTACTGCCCGCACGGGTCGCTGAGCTAGTGCTCATTTTGCGACTTGCGACCTAATGGTACGGATTGTTAAAAACAATTTAATTGAAAAACAAAAACCCGACTGCATAAAAACATTACTTAATTTTTGGGCAGTCGAGTAAAACTGTATCCCAAGTCACACAGGGGATCAACACCCAATCTAACGACACCTTGCACCCCAAAATCTATCAAGCCGTTTAAGCTACAGGCTAAGCCAAAACCAGACATATTACTTACGAGGGCAGTTTGACAACTCAATGACTTTAAGGTTGAAAAAAAACTTTTTAATATTTTTTTTGTCTCGTATTTGGAAACTCACTACGAAGCGCATGCCGTTCTTTTTTCAAATTTGGCGCGAAAACAAGCTTTTTAGGTTTTTTGGCGGGATTTGTGGTAGACGCATTCGTAGTTTTATTTTGTTGTTTTTTCATTGTTTTCTGCTAGGATTTTGTTTAAAAAGTGGTGCATTTTGGAGAAAATCGTCTAGTGCACGTGAGCAATGTGGAGAACAAGAAAAACGAAGGAGGACGTGAGAACCCAACTTGCTCTAGGTGCAGTTTTATAGACGCCTTACAGCGACTGGGTGTTCCACCTCAGAATGTAGCTGCTGCAAATGCTGTCAAGAACTTCAGAGAAGATTTGTAATGCACCGGCACTAGCATTACAAATCCAAAAGCTAAGGAAGCTTAAATACGTCAGATCTGGCTGTATGGTCTTAGTAACCTTTGCCTTCTCCGCGCTTTTTGTTAGCCGGAGAGAAGAAACAAAAAAAAAAAAAAAAAGTTAGGCGACTTCTAAGTATTCTTTGAAAATGGAGAAAAGCGAGTTTCGAGTGCTAATTAAACACTATTTTTTACGTGGTAAAACAATTAAGCAGACCTAAGACAAATTGAAAAAGTATTATGGTAATTCTGCGCCTTCTCATGGGATGGTACATAAGTGGTTCACTGAATTTCGTTGTGGACGTACTACTACTAATGACGCGGAGCGCCCAGAAAGGCCGATTGAGGTCACTACGGAGGGCATGGTTAATAAAATACATGATATTGTTTTGGCAGACCGTCGAGTGAAGATACGCGCAATAAGTGATGCTGTGCACATCTCGACTGAACGAGTTTTTTATATTTTGCATGATATTCTGGGCATGAAAAAGCTTTGTGCAAGATGGGTGCCGCGTTTACTAACAGTCGACCAGAAACGAAATCGTGTAACAGCTTCTGAGGAATGCCTAGCCATGTTTAATCGCAATCCGAGTGAGTTTATGCGTCGGTACATAACAGTTGACGAAACGTGGGTCCATCATTATACACCAGAGACTAAGCAACAGTCGAAGCAATGGACTTCTACCGGGGAACGTGCCCCAAAGAAGGCAAAAACTGTTTGCTCGGCTGGTAAAGTGATGGCCACAGTCTTTTATTTATTTATTTTATTTTATTTATTTAGGACACAAACAGTCTTAAACAAATACATTCTACAAAAACATAACACGAAAAGACCTACAGGTCCATTAATTTATAACAAACAAAAAACATATTGGTTTCGCTAATAAGTGATCAAGTTGATAAGATTGCACAATAAATAGTGTATATTCGTCTATACGAGTCTATCACGTGTAACTATTTTATACAATGTAAGAGTTTAAAAGAAGAAAAAAAAAACATATTTTATTAAATTACTTATAAATAAATACATAAAAATTGCCTTGCTTAAACTTTGTTGTTAAACATTTTGCACACTTTTCTTTTATAAGTGTTGATACTATCGCCAAATATGTCAACATCACACAGGAATTTATTGTAAAAATCGCAAGAACGCCTTATAAAAGTGTTTTTAGCATAATTGGTATGACTGAATGAGATGTGAAATGTGTGTTTTGAACGTGAAGATATACGTGGAATTTTAAAAGTAACTTTTTCAAGAAGTGATTCGGAGTCGATGTAATTATTTATGATTTTATAAAGAAACATAGTGTCTAAGTAATTACGTCTAACTCGTAGAGGTTGGATTTTATGCGTAGCAGCACTGGTTTTGTAATCTATGAAATAATTACCAGTTTTATAGTCAAGTGATTTTAAAAATTTATTTTGGATCTTTTCTATGCGATCAACATGTACGGCATACTGTGGGCTCCAGACTACACTTCCGAACTCCAAAACACTCCGTACATAAGAATTAAATAATATTTTTAATGTATTACTATTTTTAAATGGTTTGCCTAATCGTAGGATAAGACCAAGTGTTTTGTATGCTTTAGCTAAAATACTGTCAATGTGGATGTTGAAGTGCAGTTTGGCGTCCAGAGTGACACCCAAATCTCGTATCGAATGAACGCGTTGTATAAATTGACCTGAAAGACTATAATTTGAGATGATGGGATTGTTCTTGCGGGTAAATGTTATTGTATAGCACTTCTCTGCGTTAAGAAATAGTTGATTTTGTAAACAGTATTGCTCAAATTTTTCTAAATCATTTTGCATTTCTGAACAATCCTCCTGCGAAAGAACAACTTTAAAGATCTTGGTGTCATCTGCGTAAAGTAAGTGACAAGAGTTTCTAAAGCATTCTCCAACATCGTTTACGTACAGTGTAAAAAGAAAAGGTCCTAAGTGGGAACCTTGTGGAATCCCTGAAGGTATCTTAAGGAATCTGGAACAATACCCTTTTAGTGCTACTGCTTGACTGCGGTTACTTATATAAGACTTAATCCACCTCAATAGGTCACCGTGTATACCGATCTCTGCGAGTTTGTTTATTAGTGTATAGTGATTAATTTTGTCAAAAGCTTTAGAAAAATCAGTATACACGGCATCCACTTGGCACCCCGATTCAAGGGCATTGAGTATAAAGTCGGTGTAACTCACCAGGTTTGTGTTGACGCTGCGACCGCGAATGAAACCGTGCTGTTCGGTAGCTATATGATGACGAGCATGTAAAGTTAAACAATTTGTAATAATTTTTTCAAATATTTTCCCGAAAATACAGAGTTTTGAAATCGGCCTATACTGCGTAATATCATGCTTGTCACCGCCTTTGGGTATGGGAGTTATGAGGGCTTTTTTCCAGATGTCTGGAAAGCAGCCGCTTGCAAGTGACTTCCTAAAAATAATTGTTAAGGGAACTGATAATTCCGTAGCTAAATTTGAGATAAATAATGGATGAATTTCATCAACACCAGCCCCTTTGTGAACATCAACTTGTTCTAATAATTTTAAAACTAATTTCTGGGATATTTCGACAAAAGATATATCTATTGGTGAAGAAGTAGAAGGCTGATCATGAGGTTCTTTATTATTATCATCACTGGACACGAAAACTGAATGGAAAGCCTGATTTGTATTGTGTGTGTGGTGTGCAGGTGCGCGGTGCTGTGCCGGCAGCACGCGGAGAGCTCGGCCGGGCCGCCGCGTGCGCCCCCCTCTCCCGCGCCGCCCCCGTCCCCCGCGCCGCCACCCGTGCACACGCAGGTAACCGCCGCGCTGCACGCTGGGCCCAGCCAGTGCTGCTGCTGAAGTGCAAAGCAATTGCTTTTAACGCCTTTTCACACGCTTTAGTTTCTAATTCCATAGGGCGTGCACTTTTACGAGCCGCAGCAGACGTCAGCCTAACCACCGCCGACCATCTCCTACTTCGCTAGCGCCAGCAAACGAACAGCCTCGTACGGACTAGTGTGCGGCGCACCCGCAGTAATGCTATTAGTATGTAACGAGGGCGCCTGAGAGAGAGAGAGAGGGCGGCACCTGTACCAGTAAGTGTAGGTACTTACCGTATCTTGTGTGCGGCGTTCCCCTCCCCCCCACCCCCACCCCGATGAATTGTCCCGGTACTTGTGAAAACTTTACACTGTGCAGTGGAGAGTCAGTGACGCCGCGTGTCGTGTGCAGGTGCCGAGCGACAGCAGCGAGAGCCTCGCGCGGAGCGGCGCCGCGCCCGAGGTCAAGCGGTGAGTGACCCGTACCAACACACGTGACACTGACAATGTTCAGTGCCTTTCGGATGATAATATCCACTTCCTAAAATGACCACTTTGCAAAAGGACCACTTCCCAGAATAACCATTCCCAGATCGTCCACTTCCCGTAATGACTATTCCCATAACAACCACTTATCCCATCGTCCACTTCCTAAAACGACCACTTCCCAAAATGACTATCTCCCCTGACCGAACCGAATATCGCTCGCTTCGCTCGCTCATATACAGTTTTTTACTCAGTAGCAAATGGGTGTCAGATTTGATTGATTGCACAGTCAAAGAGCCTCGCTCCCCCATGGGTAGCAAAATGCTTCGCAGAAGAAGAAATCCACGATACGAATAAGAAAAAGGCGAGTAAAAATAATAGCCAATATAATAGCCATTTTACCTGCTTGCTGAAAGCTCTTCCAGATTGGTGACCGAGATTTATACCATTTAAATCATCTATCGCTTTTTATAAGTAGCCTGAAAAGTAATCATTTTGGGGAGTGGTCGTTTTGGAAGTGGACATTGTGGGAAGTGGTCAATCTGAGAAAGTGGACGATATGGGAATTGCTATTCTGGGAAGTGTTCCTCTTGCAAAGTGTTCATTTTAGGAAGTGGACATTATTGTCCGAAACCGTTCAGTGGACCCGGCTATTAGGTTGTTATGAGTTAAGGAAGACGACAGCCAGGGCAGTTAGAATACAAACAAATCGTATAGCTACATTGTACATACTTTCTCGCGTAGCCTTCAACATAAGGTGTGGGCGAGCGACAATAAATATTACGCTCACTCAGAAACAAAGAACAGAGGTACCTTCACACACCAGATTCGATGAACTCGCAAACAATCTGCGTGTGTTGTATGGAAAGTGCGAAATTCCGATTTTTCCTGGAATAATGAACTACACTGTCGTAGTGGCTGCATCACTTATTTTGCTATGTTATTATAATTTTGATGTTTGTTTTGCCCTTTTTTATTTTCTTACTTTTAAGTATGTCTAATTATTTTTAACTGACTTCAAAAAAGGAAAAGGTTCTATGTTCCACTGTATGTATTATTTCATTTTTTTACATCTTTGTTTGTTCTTAATTTTTGTTTTTTTTTATTTATTGTTTTTTATACACAATTAGTAAGCCCTTGGCATCATCTCACCTGATGGTAAATGACAATGATGCTGAAAATCAAAGCGGCTATCTTAACTTCAATCCAGACCACATCAGTGCTGTTAATATTGATGTTTGGCATATAAGATGGTGGTAGCTAGCCAGGCGGGCTTAGAAAATGCTATACCACCAACCAAACCGAAACATAAAAAGTTAGACTCTGCCGCGAATCGATACCGCGACATTCTGACGTGAAGCGAACGGACTGGCGCCAGGGAGTGCCAGGGAGGTGGTTAAACATTTTTATTGATGAGTTTCAAATATATGGTACAGCGACAATGTTGGCTTGTTCTTCAAATTCATTTATGTGTTTATAAATTGGTACATTTGTTCAACGTTGATATAACAATACATTGAAAATTCACGTTAGGGCTTTGTTTCTGTTTTAAATTAGATTCAATTTAACTGAAACTATTTTTTATATCAAAACAGACCCCTTGATTTTGCTTTGTCCCCGGTCCATCACATGTAGCTTAATATGAATCTAGTCTGTTTAATTCACAGCTAAATTGATGACCCTGAAATTTGTGACATCAGGACATGTCAGTTTTGTTATCACGAATTCTTTAAAAATCATTTTACCAAAATAGTTTTTATTTTGCAAATTACTTTTTAATTTAGGTTTGTGATAATGTGGTTTTTAACTTTACCATAGATTTTAATTGCACGCTTTTTATAAAAATACCAAATTTTGTACTGAACTTATTGGCGCATGGAGAATAAACTACGGAGAAACTGAACCGATAATAATATTTATAGGGTTCCGGACCTCAAACGGTAAAAACGGAACCATTACAAGATCACTCGTGTGTCTGTCCGTCCGTCTGTCACAGCCAATTTGCTCCAAAACTACTGGACCGATTGAATTGAAAGGAGACTGGGCACATTTGTATGGGAAGTGGTCCGTGAACCAATACACATACCGTTGATGTATCGTTGTAGGAATACCTCAACTACATCCTTGTGCAAAGGGGCATCAAAATCTAACCCGGCAGTTTTGAGAAAAAAAATACTTTAGATTACTATTATTTTGCTACTTTTTGTTTGAAAAACGTTTTAGTGGAGTATTTTTCACTGTATTATATGTCTTATTATTTTCCCTGCAAGTCACTTGCCATCTCAAATGTCTATAATTATACAGATTTTTAGGTTCTTAGTACTAATGTAGGAACAAAAAATATTTTTTTCAAAATACAAAATGTTTTTGCAATTGTTTGTTCAGTAACATACAGTGAAAAAAAAAAATACTCAACTAAAACGTTTTTCAAACAAAAAGTAGCAAAATAATAGTAATCTAAAGTATTTTTTTTCTCAAAACTGCCGGGTTAGATTTTGATGCCCCTTGCACAAGGCTGTAGTTGAGGTATTCCTACAACGATACATCAACGGTATGTGTATTGGTTCACGGAGCACTTGTGCCCAGTCTCCTTTGGTACGCATATGTAAATCAGTGACCCAAAGACGGACGTGTAACGTAAATAAATGGGGGCCACTTGGGGCGCAAATAAGAGTGTTTAATAAAGGTTTGCAAATTATATAAACTATTAATATTTGTCAATAAGTTTCATTTATTTGTTTGTTTATTGTTAAAATGTATTGTGCCTTTTTAGTGAAATAAAATTTTATCTATCTATCTATCGTGATTCGTGTGACATATCAAATGAACGAGCTATTGAAAAAGCGTCTGGACTTTGGATATTTCATTTTTCCTGCTACAACGAAAAATTTACTGTTTGCGTGGGTTTTAAAAATAAAAAAATCTTAAAATGTTCGGAGATATGGGATTTTTGAAAAAAAAATATTCTTTTGTATATCACTATAAAAACCAAAAATTTTATGGAGACCATAGGGCTTAAGTTTCTAGAAGTTGTTGAAATTACTTGAAATTAACATTTTATTAAAGATACATTTTATTATCCAGTTGATAGGATGGATAATTGAAATGAAACAAAACCAAAAATCTGCCACTCGCCTTAGTCCCACGAAACTAAATTTATCTTAAAAATTGTTCGAAATGTCCTCCACTTTCGCATAAGCACAGTCGACTTCACCAAGGCACTACACGAGTTGCATTTCTCAATGAAATGTATGGTATTGTGTTTAGCATTTGACGGACTGAATATTTTAAATAAACATTGTCATCGATTTTAGTACTCTTCACTTTATAAGTGACACCATAGAAAAAAAATCCATGGACGTTAGATCAGGTGACCGCGCTGGCCACTGGACTTCGCCATAGGTACCTATCCACGTGTTCCCAAACCTTTCGTTGAGGTGATTTTGTGCAAGGCGACTATTGTGCGCAGGGGCTCCATCTTGTTGGAACCTCATGTTCCGTATTACTGCCAAAGACAAATCATCTAAATCATCATCAAGATTTCTGAGAATATCCAGGTATGTTGGTGTTGGACCTTGAAGGGCCCCACCGTAAAACTGAATGGACACGACTTTATTGTCCAAAAGTTATTATTTATTATTTTATTTATTTACTGTCGGAATATGACAATGATGAAGCATTGTTTCTATTTAGTTCACCATTGAATTCACAACACTGCTATTGTGCATTTAATGAATGACAGAAACACACAACTTGTTTTCATGAAGTCTGAATGTTTTTTCCTTTTTCATTTGGAAATCGGCCAGTAAGTTTAGTTTTCACATAACTATTTAAGAAAACTAAAAGATTAATTTCAACAACTCTAGCAACTTTAGACCTATGGTCTCTATACAATTTTTGGTTTGTATAGTGATATATAATCGCAATAACAAAAAAAAATTACACATCTCTGAACATACACTAGTCAGCTTTGTATAAGACTGAAATCTTTTTGAATATTTTGTGATTTTTTAAATAAACAATGTTGTATGAATAAAAGCAGAATTAAATGCAATGGTTTTAAAAAAAAACAGATTAGAGCTGGGTTTAGTACGAAAAACAAAAAAAAGTATATGTGGATAAAATTAATAGTCAGTCGGACCCCTAAAGCATTTGCTAAGGCTCTACATCTCCTTGGCATGCTCAGTAACAGGCTCTCAATAGTGGCCTGGGGTATCATGCTCCACGTCCGCGAAAGATGTAAGAAAAGATCTTGTTCTGTTCGTAAGTTCGGAGGAAGCTTTGGGTGCTGACAGCCACCTGGTGTTGAGTTTGCAGCCTTTTAACCAGTTGCCGCGCCGTAGTTTTAGGCTCCTGCCTAATGATATTCCAAATAAAGCGGTCTTGTCTCTCAGTTGTAAAACGTGATCTACCTGGATGTCGTTCGGCCGTATTCCCGGTGAGTCGATAACGTTGCCATAACCTTCGAATTACCGACTGGTTGGAGTCGATGGCATCCGCAACTTGGCGTTGTGTACTTTCGGCTTCCAGCATGCCCACAGCGCGTTACCTTTCATCTTGAGTTAAATGACGGCGTGGCATTAGCGCTTATAAGCCAATACTTCAACACAAAAAATTAAAATTCCAATCAACAAACGAAGAAACTTTATAACAATATAAACCTTCTGCCGCTAATTTAATCTAAAATAATGTAAAAGAGAATAATTATGTTGTTTGAATTTTTGAAATTAGAACATTATTTGTCGAGTTTTTGTTTCGTTTAAAATTTTAGGGGTGGCCAGTTTCTTTTTTTGAAGAAATTATACAAAAAAGTTCATTTTGGTGTTCGAGTCTTAGACAAAATTGTCTAGTGTATTAAGATTTTAATTTTTTTAAAACGCCATTTTTATGTTCTCTTGAATGAGGTCACGGTCCCTAAGAGCTTTTTTCTCTTGTCTCTTATAGTTTAGAATTTCCACACACTGAGCCTTTAAAGGGGGGGGGGGGGGGGGAGGGGGTCCGCGCGACCACATCTCTCCACACAAGTATGACAATGATACTTACTCATTGCATAATGTAGACCTAATACTTATTTGTAACATTACATCTACGAAACTGAATAATTAGTCTATAAGTACGAGTACCTACCTACCTAGCTACCGCCTACCGCCTACCGTTTACAACTGGGTCAAACTATTTAGTAATATGTGGTCAAACTGCTTTAATACTTTCTGTTCCTTTTTTTAATTTTCAAGTAATAACAAGTACTTTATTCTCCCAATCATTTAATTAGACAGTTGAATTCATCATTAGTTTAATTGATCTTAAAAATTTAATATAGTAACAAAACGGATTCCAATTCATCACTTGCTCTCATGTTTTCATAGTTGTTATCTGTAAATAGTATTTTATAATAATTAAGAGAACATGCGTACGTAAATTAATTTCATCAAAATGCCCTACAGGGAAGTGAAACATTGAAAGTGATATTCTCGTCGTTGTACTACATTTTCAAACTCCTCAATTAATTAAATGTTTGCGAGTTTGCTTTTACTTGCACACAAATAGATACTTTTTTATTATTAGTTAATGAGTGTGAGACGATCGCTCCCCATCAAAACCTCAAGTTTTTTTTCCATCACAATTCCTTCTTTACTTCTTTGTCGCTCTAAAGTAAAACTATGACCTGTCTGCTCGCTCACGGTACCTGAAGTGCTTTGGTTGGTTTGGCGTACCCGTGTGCGGCGCGGTGCGGCGCGGTGTGGCCGGGACCATCGGGACCACCGGGACCACCGTGCCGGTGCTGGTTTTGTGTTCCCTCTCCGACTGCCTAGCTGTCCACCTTCCACCTTCAAATTTCAATTGCTTTTTGAAGTTTATACAGTTTTTATATGTTTTATTCAATGCATAGAACGGAAGGTGAACTTCTCATGTTTTTAAAAGATTTACTTCTTATTTTGAATAAAAATCCGTATGAAGTAAGAACGGTAGTGTAAGGTGGGTTAGCTAGCGGCGGCGGTCGGCGGGTGTGTGTGTGTTTGTGTGTGTAACGTGTCGCGGCGCGCGCGCAGGTACAGCAAGCACTCGCTGCAGCACTCGCGCTCCACGGAGACGACGTGCTCCTCGCTCTCCATCTCCGAGCTGCAGCCGCCCTCCGCTGGATCCGCTGGAGTTTCCAGGTGCTCGCTGCGTGCAACCGCAACTGTACATCCCCCTTAGTGAGGTCGTCCGTCCACGTCGCCTCACCGCCTCACCGCCTCACCGCCTCACCGCGCGGCGCTTTCTGTGTCGAGTACACACTACTGTGTGGCTGCGGGATCGACGTCAGGTCTAGGCGGCCGTTTCCCACACACACTTTTATGGCAACACAATTGGCAACTACTTTCCTGTAACCTAAGAAACGTACTTCTACTTCGTGACTAATTTTTGAACAATTTTGCTCCCTGTCCCCCTTCCTGTGACCACCTGTATTTTATGTTAAGATTCCGCTCCTCCCGGTTTTAACGTAGTTAGGATGTACAGGTGGTGATCATAATAATGGTTTCTCTAGAAACTAATAAATATTTATAAACACGTGAAATTATTCACAATGTAAAACTTTTAGTATTGACTTCCAATACAACTATTGCAAACCATTATTCGAGGGACGCGCTGTTTTTTAATAAAATTTACAGTTTCTGTGAAAACCTCCCGAACCCCTCCTCACTGTGATCATGTGGAGTTTATCGGGAAATAAACCGGTCACGTAGTATGGGAACGTTCCCTTATCCGCTATGTGTTGCCTACCCGTCACCCGTCACCCGTCACCTGTCACCCGTCACCCGTCACCCGCGCGCCCTCACCGTGTACTTGCACGCACGAAGGACAGCGACCTCACCAAGGAGGATGCACACTGAGTGAGTGGGACCTAGGACAACGCTCTCTTTGCTGAGCTTTGTCCTATGTTTGCAATAAGTTTAGATACCCGTATGACTGCTTGAATTACTTTCACTAATGTTAGTTGGATCGTGTTGACAACGCGACGGCCCGATAAGGCGACGCATTGACTGAAATAGTTGTCTCTGTCTTTCTCTTCACGTGGAGAGATAATAACCACACTTTCTCTTCACGTGGAGAGATAATAACCACACTTTCTCTTCACGTGGAGAGATAATAACCACACTTTCTCTTCACGTGGAGAGATAATAACCACACTTTCTCTTCACGTGGACAGATAATAACCACACTTTCTCTTCACGTGGAGAGATAATAACCACACTTTCTCTTCACGTGGAGAGATAATAACCACACTTTCTCTTCACGTGGAGAGATAATAACCACACTTTCTCTTCACGTGGAGAGATAATAACCACACTTTCTCTTCACGTGGAGAGATAATAACCACACTTTCTCTTCACGTGGAGAGATAATAACCACACTTTCTCTTCACGTGGACAGATAATAACCACACTTTTGCCACAATATAATAAAAAGTACTAGCTTTTGCACTGTTTCAATGTTTTTTCGTGTCAATTAAAAAAGTAAAAGGCCAGGTCTAGATTACTTTAAACCGAAGAGCATGTCATCATATCAGCCACAAATCGTCCACTGCTGAACAAAGGCCTCCCCCAAGGATTTCCACGACGACCGGTCCTGCGCTGCCCGCATCGAAGAGCATGTACAAAGGGAATAATGAAAGTGGAGGAAGCGAAACAAGTATGTAAGGATCGTGGCAAGTAGAAAGAAGTGGTCTCTGCCTACCCCTACGGGAAAGAGGTGTGATTATATGTATGTAATAAAAAATACAATTAGTTTTTAAAAATCCAACTTGCATATTGAAGTATCTTTTTAGACTAATCGACTTTTAGAGGTTTAGGAGGTAGGAAAATTTTGAGGTACTATATCGGTCGGTTTTTTCAGTTATAAAAGATCGTGTTTCTGCAACTGACAAAATGAAGTCATTGAAAAGAATCAGGTTACAAAATATCACTTTCATATATTTTGTTTGTATTTGCTGAGAAAAATGGAGATCCCTGCGACCAAGGTTTCCAATGCGTCGCCTTAATGTGTCAACTAAAATGGAAAGACATGCAGTAAATAGTGTCTGTGGTGTGCCGTGCTTGCCGCGTGTGTGAGCCGTGAGCGCTCTGCGTAGATAGTGACGCACGGCCGATGGGATTGTATCACACAGTAGTGTAGCTGAATGTTATCCGAGGCACGAGGGCAGTGCGTGCCGTGCGCCTCGCTGCAGGCAGTTTAATGGGCGGTCCGTTTCAGGCAAAGCTCGTCGGAGCGGGGCGGCGGGAGTGGCGGCAGTGGCGGGGGCGGGGGCGGCGAGCGCGACCCGGTGGCGGACGCGCTCGCGCACTTCTCGCAGCGCTACGACAAGGTCTCCAAGGAAGTGGTCAGTCTCCTTTAGATATTTTATTTTCGATCAATTTTGTTTATTTGTTTCTTCATGTAAAGTCGTTATGTGAGTTGTAAACGAAAAGAATAACTTTGAGGCCAGTTGAAGTTTTTTTAAGTAAAGGTGTGACGTCGCGGCGCCGGTCGCCTGACGCTGCAGTAGTACAGTACTACAGCACTACTAGGGGTCGTGGAGGTATCTATATATATAATATAACTAGCTGTCCCGGCGAACTTCGTACCGCCTTACATTACATTACACTGCCCTGCCCTACACTACATACACTACCCTACCCTACACTACACTACCCTACCCTACCCTACACTACCCTACCCTACCCTACCCTATCCTATCTCTCAAGTTGGATCGAACTGCACATGGTGTGCGAATTTTATTATAATCGGTTAAGTGGTTTAAGAGTCCATGGAGGACAAACATTGTGACACGAGATTTATATATATTACTAGCTGTCCCGGCGAACTTCGTACCGCCTAACATTACATTACACTGCCCTACCCTACACTACACTACCCTACCCTACTACATACACTACACTACACTACCCTACACTACACTACCCTACCCTACCCTACACTACCCTACCCTACACTACCCTACACTACACTACCCTACACTACCCTACACTACCCTACACTACACTACCCTACCCTACACTACCCTACCCTACCCTACACTACCCTACCCTACCCTACACTACCCTACCCTACCCTACACTACCCTACGCTACCCTACACTACACTACACTACCCTACCCTACCCTACCCTACATAAGAACCTTCTCCTGACAATAACGAACTCGACAAAAAAAGAATTAGCGAAATCGGTCCAGCCGTTTAGGAGGAGTTCAATGACTAACACACGGACAGAAGATTTATATGGAATACAATCTTTTTGTACCTATCTCTATAAATACAAACAGCTGTGTCTTAAATAAAAATGTTTTTGCATTTTATAAATAAAAAATAATCAAATCTTTTTTGTCATATGGAGGTATATACAGTTTATGAAAAGAGTTTTATTATTCTCCGAAAATGATCAAATCTTCTTATATGTTTGTTTTGACAACCGATATTGTTGCCATGGCAACCGAGCGTGAAGTTTTTTTCTTCGTTACGGAATTTCTGGATTCTTAATTAAAATTGCGACTATAATTAGAGATTTAAACTATCCTATCTCTCAAGTTGGATCGAACTGCACATGGTGTGCGAATTTTATTATAATCGGTTAAGTGGTTTAGGAGTCCATTGGGGACAAACATTGTGACACGAGATTTATATATATAAGACTAGCTGTCCCGGCGAACTTCGTACCGCCTTACATTACATTACACTGCCCTACCCTACCCTACACTACACTACACTACACTACCCTACCCTACCCTACCCTACCCTACCCTACCCTACCCTACCCTACATACACTACACTACCCTACCCTACACTACACTACTCTACACTACCCTACACTACACTACCCTACCCTACCCTACACTACCCTACCCTACATACACTACACTACCCTACACTACCCTACCCTACACTACCCTACACTACCCTACCCTACCCTATAATTTGAGATTTAAACTATCCTATCTCTCAAGTTGGATCGAACTGCACATGGTGTGCGAATTTTATTATAATCGGTTAAGTGGTTTAGGAGTCCATTGGGGACAAACATTGTGACACGAGATTTATATATATTAAGAAGATAGCTGTCCCGGCGAACTTCGTACCGCCTTACATTACATTACACTGCCCTGCCCTACCCTACACTACCGTACACTACACTACACTACCCTACCCTACACTACCCTACCCTACCCTAAATACACTACACTACACTACCCTACCCTACACTACTCTACACTACCCTACACTACACTACACTACCCTACACTACCCTACCCTACACTACCCTACCCTACCCTATCCTATCTCTCAAGTTGGATCGAACTGCACATGGTGTGCGAATTTTATTATAATCGATTAAGTGGTTTAGGAGTCCATTGAGGACAATCATTGTGACACGAGATTTATATATATTAAGATAAGATAAGATAAGATAAAACTGTAACAGGGCCGTGTCTGTACATGAAATATTTTTGGAAAATAATAACTGTGGTGGATATTACTAACGATACAGAGGCCAAAACAACAACTTTTGGAATTTTTGTCTGTCTGTCTGTCTGTATGTTCGCGCATCACGCAAAAACTACCAGGCCGATTTTGATGAAATTTTGTATGGTGGTTTCTTACAGCCCCGGTTAACATATAGGATACTTTTTATCCCAGAAATTTCAAGAGTTCCCGTGGGAAAATCAAAAGTATTCATTTATAGAATGGCTCACCACGCAAATGTGGCTTGACCTATTACAATCAAATTTTACACGTTGATACCCTTAACGCGAACTAAAACTGGGACATTGTGAATCCCAAAAAAATTAGGGTTCCTACAGGAATGCAGAAAATTGTATCTTTAGACTCAACGTAACAATATGAAACCTTTACATTGGGATGGGGTGTTTTGACCATCATTGTATAGTCGGGTATTCTTTATCCCGGAAAACTAAAGAGGTCCCGTGGGAAATTATCTATCGATACTTACAGTAATAACAATAGAGAACTTTTTTCTGTATATTAGCTACACATACCAAACATTATAATCATAGTAGCAGAATGTCAATAGATGGCACTGCAGGGATAATAAAACGCGCTTAAGTTGTATTAAAACATTAAAATATTATTTCATACTTTTGAGTGGATTTCTTTTATGTATTTTTCAGCATACGCTACTTTAAATTCTGGAACTATGGTACGTAGCGATGTGTTTCATAGACAAACAGAGAGGTATTTTTTTACAGATTCCAATCGTGTAAAAAAATAAAAACACATAAATCGAGTTTAACATCTTTTAACAGGAGGCACAGATATGGGAATTCTTCTGACGGCGACTATTTGCGTGTGGCAGTTGCTCTTCGCCTGCAATATCAATATCTGTGAACCTCATCAATGTATTTGCGGGTCCTCGGTGGAGGCAATCGGCCATCACTCACTGAGTTGCAGTCGTGTTTGTGAAGATTATCACGTCACCAATTCCTTAATGACCTCACTCGGAGGGTACTGGTATCGGCCAGATAGAATATTCCATCTTTGATGCAGCCGCCGACCTTTAGGCGATCTGATGGCAAAAAGCCGGAGGGCTTAAACAGGTGCTATGGCAGAGAGGAACGTGTCTGCTTTGGGAAGCCAGTTTTTCTGCCTCACTCCGCACCCGTATGGTACTGCTGCTCAATTTGCGGTGAGAAAGAAGCATAATAAGTACTCGGTCTTGGAGGAAAATTACTGCTCTGTGCCGCTGGTCTGTGAGACAACCGGCTGCTGAACCCTCAGAGCCTTTGCCTTCACAAAGAAGATTTGCCTTCGCCTTCGAGAGAGTAGATGTGACGTGAGGTCCTACCTGCTGCTAAGGTTGTCTATTGCCATCCAGCGCGGCAACGAGAAGTGCGTCTTGGGCTCCTTTGGAGCTGATACGACTCGAGGATTTGACCCATATTAATATTGTTAGGAAATTTTATTACTAGATTGATACCTCTAATGATTGAATTTGAATTAGTTTTTTGATAATATTTCATCATACAGTTTATATACGTCCCCACCAAGGGGCTCGACCTGCCCTGAGTTAGGGCGATCTGGCCTTAGAAGATCACGCGGGCCCATTGCGGGTTGATTGACTTCACACATAAGCTTCGAATTTCTTCGCAAGCGTGTGCAGGTTTCCTCACGATGTTTTTCTCACCGTAAGAGCGTCGGATAAACGTACATACCAGTATGAAATCGATATTCGTATAGATATTGGTAAGTGGCAGGATTCGAACCACGGCCTTCCGGACAGGAGGTAGTGGCCCTAACCGTTTTGCCATCGACGCTCTATATGTTATTTAAGATTTAGAAATCCTTACTTTATATAATAAATGTAAAAATGTGTTTGTTTGTTTGTTACCTATTCACACTTAACACCTTTTTTTTTATTTACCTCTACCAATCTTGATGAAATTTGGCATGCAGATAGCCTGTATCACTGGGAATGAAATAGTCAACCTTTTTTCTGTGGAAATTATCATAGCCCGATGCAGTTCCTGAGGAAACTAAAACAATAAATACTCTTTGTTCGTTTTATTTAAAATCGTAACGAAAAAATGGATTGGTGTGATTTTTAGCACAGAGATGAGGTGGAAAATGATATAATTTACTAATAAGTATATCCTGACATAGTTCCCGAGGGATCTGGGGACAACTGTTCTCTACGCTCGCGCATGTCGGTGGCGTCGCAACGGAGCAACGGATTAAAGTGATTTTTGTATAGAATTTGTTGAGGGGGTGGGAAGTGACAAAGACTGCTAATCCGAATAGCCCGATACAGTTCCTGATGTACCTGGAGAAAACGCTTTTGTCCACGCTTGCGAGCTGATTGCGGCTCGCGCACCACTCACCCTCAAAAAGAGTCATAAAAGCTATGTCCACGTGGGCGTAGCCGCGGGCAAAAGCTAGTTTTATTATTCTCCGAAAATGATCAAATCTTCTTATATGTTTGTTTTGACAACCGATATTGTTGCCATGGCAACCGAGCGTGAAGTTTTTTTCTTCGTTACGGAATTTCTGGATTCTTAATTAAAATTGCGACTATAATTAGAGATTTAAACTATCCTATCTCTCAAGTTGGATCGAACTGCACATGGTGTGCGAATTTTATTATAATCGGTTAAGTGGTTTAGGAGTCCATTGGGGACAAACATTGTGACACGAGATTTATATATATAAGACTAGCTGTCCCGGCGAACTTCGTACCGCCTTACATTACATTACACTGCCCTACCCTACCCTACACTACACTACACTACACTACCCTACCCTACCCTACCCTACCCTACCCTACCCTACCCTACCCTACATACACTACACTACCCTACCCTACACTACACTACTCTACACTACCCTACACTACACTACCCTACCCTACCCTACACTACCCTACCCTACATACACTACACTACCCTACACTACCCTACCCTACACTACCCTACACTACCCTACCCTACCCTATAATTTGAGATTTAAACTATCCTATCTCTCAAGTTGGATCGAACTGCACATGGTGTGCGAATTTTATTATAATCGGTTAAGTGGTTTAGGAGTCCATTGGGGACAAACATTGTGACACGAGATTTATATATATTAAGAAGATAGCTGTCCCGGCGAACTTCGTACCGCCTTACATTACATTACACTGCCCTGCCCTACCCTACACTACCGTACACTACACTACACTACCCTACCCTACACTACCCTACCCTACCCTAAATACACTACACTACACTACCCTACCCTACACTACTCTACACTACCCTACACTACACTACACTACCCTACACTACCCTACCCTACACTACCCTACCCTACCCTATCCTATCTCTCAAGTTGGATCGAACTGCACATGGTGTGCGAATTTTATTATAATCGATTAAGTGGTTTAGGAGTCCATTGAGGACAATCATTGTGACACGAGATTTATATATATTAAGATAAGATAAGATAAGATAAAACTGTAACAGGGCCGTGTCTGTACATGAAATATTTTTGGAAAATAATAACTGTGGTGGATATTACTAACGATACAGAGGCCAAAACAACAACTTTTGGAATTTTTGTCTGTCTGTCTGTCTGTATGTTCGCGCATCACGCAAAAACTACCAGGCCGATTTTGATGAAATTTTGTATGGTGGTTTCTTACAGCCCCGGTTAACATATAGGATACTTTTTATCCCAGAAATTTCAAGAGTTCCCGTGGGAAAATCAAAAGTATTCATTTATAGAATGGCTCACCACGCAAATGTGGCTTGACCTATTACAATCAAATTTTACACGTTGATACCCTTAACGCGAACTAAAACTGGGACATTGTGAATCCCAAAAAAATTAGGGTTCCTACAGGAATGCAGAAAATTGTATCTTTAGACTCAACGTAACAATATGAAACCTTTACATTGGGATGGGGTGTTTTGACCATCATTGTATAGTCGGGTATTCTTTATCCCGGAAAACTAAAGAGGTCCCGTGGGAAATTATCTATCGATACTTACAGTAATAACAATAGAGAACTTTTTTCTGTATATTAGCTACACATACCAAACATTATAATCATAGTAGCAGAATGTCAATAGATGGCACTGCAGGGATAATAAAACGCGCTTAAGTTGTATTAAAACATTAAAATATTATTTCATACTTTTGAGTGGATTTCTTTTATGTATTTTTCAGCATACGCTACTTTAAATTCTGGAACTATGGTACGTAGCGATGTGTTTCATAGACAAACAGAGAGGTATTTTTTTACAGATTCCAATCGTGTAAAAAAATAAAAACACATAAATCGAGTTTAACATCTTTTAACAGGAGGCACAGATATGGGAATTCTTCTGACGGCGACTATTTGCGTGTGGCAGTTGCTCTTCGCCTGCAATATCAATATCTGTGAACCTCATCAATGTATTTGCGGGTCCTCGGTGGAGGCAATCGGCCATCACTCACTGAGTTGCAGTCGTGTTTGTGAAGATTATCACGTCACCAATTCCTTAATGACCTCACTCGGAGGGTACTGGTATCGGCCAGATAGAATATTCCATCTTTGATGCAGCCGCCGACCTTTAGGCGATCTGATGGCAAAAAGCCGGAGGGCTTAAACAGGTGCTATGGCAGAGAGGAACGTGTCTGCTTTGGGAAGCCAGTTTTTCTGCCTCACTCCGCACCCGTATGGTACTGCTGCTCAATTTGCGGTGAGAAAGAAGCATAATAAGTACTCGGTCTTGGAGGAAAATTACTGCTCTGTGCCGCTGGTCTGTGAGACAACCGGCTGCTGAACCCTCAGAGCCTTTGCCTTCACAAAGAAGATTTGCCTTCGCCTTCGAGAGAGTAGATGTGACGTGAGGTCCTACCTGCTGCTAAGGTTGTCTATTGCCATCCAGCGCGGCAACGAGAAGTGCGTCTTGGGCTCCTTTGGAGCTGATACGACTCGAGGATTTGACCCATATTAATATTGTTAGGAAATTTTATTACTAGATTGATACCTCTAATGATTGAATTTGAATTAGTTTTTTGATAATATTTCATCATACAGTTTATATACGTCCCCACCAAGGGGCTCGACCTGCCCTGAGTTAGGGCGATCTGGCCTTAGAAGATCACGCGGGCCCATTGCGGGTTGATTGACTTCACACATAAGCTTCGAATTTCTTCGCAAGCGTGTGCAGGTTTCCTCACGATGTTTTTCTCACCGTAAGAGCGTCGGATAAACGTACATACCAGTATGAAATCGATATTCGTATAGATATTGGTAAGTGGCAGGATTCGAACCACGGCCTTCCGGACAGGAGGTAGTGGCCCTAACCGTTTTGCCATCGACGCTCTATATGTTATTTAAGATTTAGAAATCCTTACTTTATATAATAAATGTAAAAATGTGTTTGTTTGTTTGTTACCTATTCACACTTAACACCTTTTTTTTTATTTACCTCTACCAATCTTGATGAAATTTGGCATGCAGATAGCCTGTATCACTGGGAATGAAATAGTCAACCTTTTTTCTGTGGAAATTATCATAGCCCGATGCAGTTCCTGAGGAAACTAAAACAATAAATACTCTTTGTTCGTTTTATTTAAAATCGTAACGAAAAAATGGATTGGTGTGATTTTTAGCACAGAGATGAGGTGGAAAATGATATAATTTACTAATAAGTATATCCTGACATAGTTCCCGAGGGATCTGGGGACAACTGTTCTCTACGCTCGCGCATGTCGGTGGCGTCGCAACGGAGCAACGGATTAAAGTGATTTTTGTATAGAATTTGTTGAGGGGGTGGGAAGTGACAAAGACTGCTAATCCGAATAGCCCGATACAGTTCCTGATGTACCTGGAGAAAACGCTTTTGTCCACGCTTGCGAGCTGATTGCGGCTCGCGCACCACTCACCCTCAAAAAGAGTCATAAAAGCTATGTCCACGTGGGCGTAGCCGCGGGCAAAAGCTAGTTATATTATAAATGTGAAAATGTGTTTGTTTGTTTGTTACCTTTTCACGCTTCAACGCCTTGACCAATCCTAATGAAATTTGGCATGCAGGTAGCCTGTGTCACGAGAAAGGACATAGGCTACTTTTTATCCCGTGAAAATAGCATAGCCAGATGCAGTTCCTGACGGAATTGCAATTATTCTATTTTTTTGTTAATTTCTTAACAATGGATCGTGTGATTTTTTGCACAGAGATGGTTGAGGGGATGGGAAATGACATGATTTACTAATAAGCATATCCTGACATAGTTCCCGAAAGATCTGGAGAAAAACCATGTCCACGCGCGCGAGCCGCGCACCGCGCACCCTTCAAGACAGTCATAAAAACGATGTCCACGCGGGCGAAGCCGCGGGAAAAAGCTAGTATACTATAAATTGGAAGTCCGCAGATACTTAGCTTTTGCTAAGTATGTATTTTTGTGCTCCGTAGTAAGCTAAATAATCCACTGCATTTGGAGAACTTAAAATTGCTGGTCCCGACACGAGGTGACGACAGGAACCAAGAGCACGGACACTGGCGGCTCCACTGGCTCGGACAACTTACAACAGCAAAATTAATTTTAAAAGCGATATAGGAAAGAATTGTACATTGGCAGAATTTGAAAAGGTTATTTTGAATTAACTTAATAAGACTCAAAGCATTCGCGATGGATCTGTCTGTTAGGCAGGGCCAAGTGACAAGGTTGAAGAATGAGGACGGTAGATATGGTCTAAGCCCGAGTTGTTTGAACTGGTTCAGAAGATCTAAACGACCACAAGTCTACCTGTCAGCAACCGGGCCAAAGAGCCAAGAGCTAGATTACCCAACACTATACCGAAGATCTCCCGGACGTCAGCCTGTTTGAGATTAGAATTACTCTCAAACAGCTCAAGAACAAAAAGGCTTCGGCAGATGATCGAAATGCGACTGAATTTCTGAAAGCAAGTGGCACTCTCTTCAGAAGTTGTTTAATTCCGTCATACTTGAGGGACAGACGCCTACGGCATGGCACAGAAGTCTGGTGGTGCTCTTCTTCAAAAAGCGTGACAACGCCCTACTGAAGAACTACAGACATATCTCACTTCTCAGCCATGTCCACAAACTGTATGTGAGTGATTAAGAATTGTCTCGAATCCAAGTTTGACGACTTCCAACCTCCCGAACAACCCGGCTTCCAAAAAGGCTTTACTACCATATACCACATACACACGCTGCTGCGGCAGATTATACAAAAGACCGAAGAGTACCATCAGCCACCATGCTTGGCGCTTGTGGACTTCGAGAAAGCCCTTGATTCGGTCAAAACCTAAGCTGTTCTACAGTCTCTCCAGCGGTGCCGAATTGTTATCGAATTGACTGTTGAATATCGAGGTGTTGAAAAAAACGTCACCATGTAATCCAAGATCAGAGTTCGAAACCTATCCGGCTGCAACCCCCGAAACTGTTCACCGCCTCCCTGGAAGATGATTTCAAGCTAGTAGACTGGGTGAACTCAGTATCAATATCAACGGGGAGTACACCACCCACCTTCGATTCACTTACGATATCAGCCATAAGGCTGATACCCTGGAACTAGGTATAATGCTTGATGGTCTCAATAGTGCCTCTTATCAATTGGGTCTTAAAACGAACATGGACAAGACGAAAACTGTGTCGGATGTCCGTTTCGCACCCACTGCTCTGAAGGTTGAAGACTACACTCCAAGTTGTCGAAGAATATGTATACCTGGGATAAACAGTCAAGTTAGGTAGATCCAACTTGGAGAAAGAGATCAATCGTCGAATCAAACTCGGCTAGGCAGCGTTTGAGAAGCTTCAAATTATCTTGACGTCCTAAACACTGCAGTGACCCAAGACTAAGGCCTTAACCAGTGAGGACATAGTTGCCAATGATGACATACGGAACTGAGACTTGATCGCTTTAATATGGGCGTCATAAGAACAGCCGTTGTTGGGGCAAAAAAGTTTTCAAGTTGTGACCGCGCACCTGAAGACGTTACGTAATCCTTGGGGGAGGCCTTTATTCAGCAGTGGACGATTTCCGGCTGTTAAGATGGCGGTGAAAGATAATGTTACTTTGTATGTATATAAAAATGAAATCAAAATCAAAAACAATTTATTTCAAATAGGTGTTTACACACACTTTTAAATAGTCAAAACAATAAAAAATTACAGTATATTACAAATAATGTCATGATTCAGATTACAGTCTCAGGTAATGGTATTTGATATAGAATCAACATATATATCTTTGTCATTTACATAATCTATTATTTTATAATATCCTCTAGAGCACAAAACTTTTTTGACATGAGTCTTGAATTTACTCTCTGACAAACTAGTTACATTTTCTGGAATTTTATTGTAGAATCTTATACACTGCCCCACAAATGACTTTTTAACCTTATTCAGTCTCGAAAAGGCTATATCTATTTTATTTACATTTCTTAAATTCAAATTATGCCTGTCACTGGTTTTAGGAAATAAATGCAAATTCTTACGAACGTACATGATGTTTTCATATATAAATTGACTAGCAACAGTTAAAATATTGATTTCTTTAAACTTTTTCTGTAACGACTCACGTGATCGCATCTGATAGATTGCGCGGATAGCTCTTTTCTGCAGGATGAAAATAGTTTCTATATCAGCCGCATGCCCCCACAGTAATATGCCATAAGACATTATACTATGGAAGTAACTAAAATACACTAGTCTCGCAGTATCTACATCCGTTAACTGTCTTATTTTCTTAACGGCATAAGCAGCTGAACTAAGCCTTCCCGCTAAAGTTTCAATGTGTGGTCCCCATTGAAGTGAAACATCCAAAGTTATACCAAGGAACACCGTGGTATTTACAAATTCTAATTTATTACTGTCTAATATTACACTATTATTGACCTTTTTTACATTTGGCAAACAAAATTTTATACATTTTGTTTTCTTAGCATTCAATAATAAGTTGTTCACAGTGAACCAGTTCAGTATCTTTGAAAGAGTGTTTTTACGCAAAGCTGCAATTTGTGAAAAAAAAACCAAGCCACTTTGCACAGTGAGAGTGGGGGGGGGGGGGGGGGGAGTGGGGACCACTCTAAGTGATTCAACTTGTTCTATCCCTCAGGAATAAACATTTGTTTTATTTTATGCTCATCGAATTTCTGTGTTACTATTTATAGGACTAATTAAATAACAACTAACCACTTTTGTTCGGGCTAGTCCCCGAACGATGTATGAGTGCAGGACGGCAGGAGAGTTTGTATGTAAAAGGTGTGTGCTCCTGTCAAGCGACTTTATTGCATTAAGTACATGTCGGCGGGCAATTTATAAGTTCGCAATGTTAGCTAAAATACTTATTTTAAAATAAGTGGAAAATAAACCAGCTCGTAAATTGCCGCCGAATTAAAGAAATAAAACTTAAAACTAAACAATAGTAACAAGGTCAATAATCTATAGAAGGTGAAGTAGCTTTGTCCATCTTGCTCCGCAAGTTTGGTTGTGGCGGCGGCGGCTGCGCGGCTGCGGCCACTTCGCTGCTGTAACTGGTCTTGCGTCTGCCTTCTCGATTGTTACTATGTTGGTGCCTGAGTCAGTTTAACACGTAGCAAGCCTTGTTTTTGTTCTTAATTGCAACGCAGATACCAATAGCAGCTAAGATAATGATCGCCATCAATAAGTACGTTTTGTAGTAGTGTGTGCTGTGGGCCAAAGACTCAAGGTTTAAAGTCTCTTGCTGATTTTTTATAGTTTGAGTCTGTTTTTTTTTTCAAAATCTTGAAGGTTTCTTCATGAACTTCGGGGACAATCGAGTGCTCAGTATTGTTTAAAATGTGATAAACGCTCTGTTCTATTTAAGTCCTCGGGACAGAGGGAAGCTCATCGAAGCGCAGACCGTAATACCGCGCAACTTAATCTACAAAAGTCTCTTAACAGTCTCGTCTACCAGTCTGAAGTAACAAATGAGGGGAAAAGGGAGGGCGGGGAGGCAAATCACCACAGAACACCTACCCCGATTGCCACGTCAGCCACTTAAAACTAAATTTCGTACGATGCCCAAGCGACGAAAAGAAGGATACTTTTGAAAAGCAAACATCCATAGTAATTATGATAGGAAATAGCTTGCAAGTAACTAAATATCAAGTAAAAAAAAGAGTAGATAGTATTATTCAATTATCATCATCATCATCACAATTTAGGAGCCGTGCTCTTGTCGGTGTAGCTCTTTCCAGGTCTCTCTCTCCCACACTATCTCCTTCATTTAGTCTATAAAAGCAATTCTAGGTCTTCCTCTTCCGCGCTTTCCTTGAATTATGTAAACAAAAAATTTTAAGGTCACATTCTGTGCTTTCCCATACTGAAAATTACAAAAAGTAATATAAAAGATAAGTATTTATATATTTTTTTACTGCTCTACTCAATCGCAGTATTATAGCAAAAAGTTATTTGACATAAATATTTATTTATAAAACCTGACCTGTAGTCACTCTGACTATATTTTGTATTTTGATTCAAACAGTTTTGTTCGTAACTTTACATTAACAACTTTTAATTAAATGGTGCTTAGTTGTTATTTAAGTCAACTATTTAGATATTGTATCACTGTTTGTTTTCCGAATAAAATAAATAAAATAAAATAGACTATTTCTATCTAATAGACAAAAGCGACTGCTAGCTAAGTCATTAGCATATAGTTTTCTTTACTGTACCGACTGTATTCAATCGGTAATAAAATGTATAACGACGGAGGAACGAAACGTCGACTGTGGCGCGGATGCTAGCCGTACCAGTAAGTACGGACCGCGGAGCCGCAGCAGGCGATTCGAATTCGCGATCTCTCGATTTAAATTAAAACTTAAGACAACGGGAAAGTCAACTCTTTCATTAGTACATCAAAATATTCAAAGCTTTTCCTACAAAGAACTAGAAATAGAAATGTTTTTAGATAAATATTTGGTTGGTTTACTTTGTATCACCGAACAATGGCTTAAAGAAAATCAAATGATGTTGAGCTTCTATTATTATTATATGGCCAGTTTCTTCAATCGAAAGGTTGCCCAATGTGGAGGTTCACTTATTTTTCTTCGTAATAACTCAAAAGCTAAAGAACGTAAAGACATGGGTAGGCTTTCGGTTGAGAGAAATATTGAATTATCCTGTGTTGAATTGGAGAAACATGTTATATTATATGTGTACAGACCCCCAAAGGATGAAAATTTCTTAGTTTTCGAAAATGTATTAGAAGATGCCTTAAGTATATTAAGCAAAGGTAACAAATCGATCATTGTTTGCGGCGATTTCAATGTAGATATCCTTGTAAAAACAAGTTTAACAACAAGATTAATAAGCTTGATCTAGATTTTTTGTTTCACGAGCCTACTTGAGTGACAGCAACATCAGCTACATGTATAGATAATGTTTTCTGTAATTGCGAACACAGACAAAAAAGTATCATAAACTGTTTAAAATCTGACCACAGTGGTCAGCTTGTACTATTTCCATGTGAAAGAAGAAGAGAAATAATTACAGTTCAAACGAGACCTGTCTCTACTCAAAGATTAGAGATGAACAAAGATGTACTTGTCCAAAAGCTACCAAACTCAGTGCTAGATCAACCAGACCCGAATAGTTTTTTCAACTTATTTTTTGAAGTGCTTAGTACAGAGTTTGTAAATATATTCAAATTGAAAACAATTAACGTAACTCAAAAATTCAAGTTTAGTGACTGGGCGACTGTAAGTATATACGAGAGTAGAGAAAAATTGTTTTCCCTTTATGAACAAAAGACATACAACTTTGATCTAAAGTTTGTTCAGTATGTTAAAAATTATTCAAAAATATTTAAAGGAGTTTGTTTGGTTTTACCAATTTTATCTCTGAGAAAATTAAATATTTTGAAAATAAAATAAAAGCTGTTTGGAACGTAATTAATAAAGAGACGGGGAAAACGAAGCCGTGAAAGAAACAATATGTCTTGCAAACTAATAGAAACAATATGACTTGCAATTTCTGAAACTTCGGAGGTAACAGAAGAATTTGAATCTTTCTTTACAAATGTTCCACTCAAAACAACCGAGAGCCTTGACTTGTCGCCTATTCTTGCAAATCAATTACTTTCTGAAATGTACCAAAGTGCGAAGAAGATTATACATTTCGAAAAATTAATCCACACACAATTATAAACGCTTTTAAGTTGTTGAAACTTAAAAATACTGAGGATCTTTGGGGCATGTCTGTTAATTTTACTTAATTTTATTAAAAGTCCGTAATTGAAACTTTAACCCCTTATTTGGTCGATCTATTCAACATTTGTATTGACACTGGAGAGTTTCCGGATCTCATGAAATTTAGTAAAGTTGTTCCACTCTTCAAGTCGGGAGAAAAGAAAGACCCTAGTAATTATAGGCCTGTTTCTGTGCTACCAGTTTTGAGTAAGGTTTTTGAAAAAAATATACTAAACCAAATGTTGACTCACTTTAATATTAATAAATTGCTCCATAACCTGCAGTTTGGCTTTGCAAAATGCGTTCCACAATGGACGCGGGAGTTGAACTCGTTAAAAACATATATGATGCTTTTGAGAAATCCCAGAATGCGATAGGGATCTTCTGCGACTTGTCAAAGGCATTCGATTGGGTGGAACATAAAACTCTGCTTGTAAAACTGGACCATTGCGGTGTTAAAAATGAGGCTCTAGATCTTTTAGAATCGTATTTAGTAAATAGGATACAAAAAGTACAAATAAACAGTACGAAATCAAGGGGTTCATGGGTAAAGATGGGTGTGCCTCAGGGCTCTATCTTGGGACCTATCCTTTTTTTAGCTTATATTAATAATCTGCCTTTCATGGTCGAATCACTGTCGAAAATTGTGTTGTTTGCTCTAGTTTTTAAGGTTGACAGAAATAACTTAGTCTTAAACGCAAAAAAGACCAAATGTATTAAATTCACATTACCTAATGGTATTGAAGTAAACAACAATGTATCCTTAGCTGGTAATGTATTAGTTTTTAGGATTAACTGTAGATTCAAGGCTTCAATAGGGCCCGCATATAGAAACGCTAGCTGGCAAGCTTAGCTCAGCCACATACGCAGTCAAAAAAAAATTCGAGCGAGACCTACAGTACTCGCAAATGATGTGTAACATGTGACAAAATACTTTATAAAAGGACGGCAAAGATACGGCAGACTAGGCTGTATGGTCATAGATACCTTTGCCTTTTCCGCGCTTTTAAAGCCTGAAAAAAGGACGGCAAAGATACGGCAGACTAGGCTGTATGGTCATAGATACCTTTGCCTTTTCCGCGCTTTTAAAGCTTGAAAAATCGCGACTTCCCTGTTACAATGGGACACATTTCCGTCCCATTTCACGAAATCACTCCCACAAATTGCAGGAAAGCGAGAGCAAAGATGTTACACATCAAAAATCAGGCTCCTTACAGATATAGACACCGCAAGACTGGTATATTTCAGCTACTTCCATAGTATTATGTCTTATGGGATACTTTTGTGGGGACATGCAGTTGATATAAATACCCTATTTGTTCTGCAAAAAAGAGCGGTTCGCGTTATTTATGGAATGCGTTCTCGTGAGTCGCTCCGAGATAAGTTCAAAGATATTAATATAATGACTCTCCCGTGTCAGTACATTTATGAAAATATAATGTATGTACGTAAAAATCTGCATCTCTAATCACTGAATAGTGACAGGCACAGTCGTAATCTTCGGAATAGGAATAAACTTCAAGTAACTTATACCAGACTTATCAAAATCAATAAATCCTTTGTGGGACAATGCTCACTTATGTATAACAAACTACCCGATTATGTATTAAATTTGTCAGAAAAACAGTTTAAATTTTTTATCATGGGAACTATTTGTAAAAAAGGTTATTATAAAACATCCGAATATTCAAATGAGAAAAATGTATGGGTAGACAGTGTTTCTTCTATCAACACTACTAATCATGTTTAATAGTAATAAAATGATGACCAACCTAAAAATTGACATGGAAGCGATAAGACACGACAAGTCTAGTCATCATCATCATCATCATATCAGCCACAAATCGACAAGTCTAGTACTTCTTTTAAATAAATATTTTTATCTTAGCATCGACATGAGTGGTGCATACTCGCTTAAATGTTCGTGCGGATGGTGGCGCCTCGGGAGCCGAGTCATTCTTTTCACTCTGATATGGTTGATCAGAGCGATGGCCGACTCGCGTTATACCCGTGACCAGGTGCTGTCCGTGTGAACGGGCCTACTCTTGTTAAATGCATTCAATGATTTTTATGTATAACTTTTCGTGTCATATTGTTTTCATGTTCTAATGACACGATCTGTTTTATAGAGGGCCGCCCTGACTTAAGCCCTAATGATTTTTTCAACTTCCCTAAAATTAAGCAAAGTCTTCGTAGTCATCGTTTCCCAACGCCTGAAGAAGCGGTAAATGCATACAAATCGGCTATTTTGGTATGCCCAACTTCAGAGTGGAATACGTGTTTCCAAAAGTGGTTCGAACGAATGGAAAAGTGTGTAAAATATCGCGTCGAGTTGTTCGAAAAACAATAAATGATAATCCCTTCCCTACTAATATTATAAATGTGAAAGTAACTCTGTCTGTCTGTTACGCTTTCCCGCAAAAACTACTGAACGGATTTGGCTGAAATTTGGTAGGTAGACAGATTAGGACCTGGATTCAGACATAGGCTACTTTTTACCACGCACTGCGCACCCTCGAAAAGTCATAGAAACGTTGTCCACGCGGGTGAAACCGCGGGAAACAGCTAGTACACTATAAAATAGTAGGCAGCCCTCGTATCAGGGATTGAAGATAAATATAAATACTCTGTATTGTACACACTATAACACAGTAAACAATAAACACAATACAAATAAATACAATGTGAAACTTAAAAATTTAAAGAAAAACACAACTTAAAACAAAATCTTATGAGCGTAATATAGCGGTACAATTTGGACGTCTTATCTTATTGAATTTTGACGTTATTAACTAATTATTGTTTTTTTCTTAATTCCTTACAAACGGCTTTGTTATTATTATTTTATGACTATCAGAAAGAGTGTAATTTGCACCTATTTTGAATAAATGAATTGAATTGAGAAATAAACTGGTGCCGGGCGGGACGCGGCAGTACGGTACTTTTAAATGTTTAAGATAATAGTTGCGGTGAGGCCAGCAAATACGATATCAGCTATCTTGCGTTTTAACTGCAACGGTAAAAAGTGATGCTTACACCTTGCTTCCTAGCAGTTATCGTTACTTTTCATTTGAGTTGTACGAATCTCACAAACAGTTTCTGTATAATCTCCAATCTGTTAATGTATTTATCGTATTGGGAATTCCACACTTCAGGGCAATATTCAAGAATTGCTACGCACAAATGAGCTGTAAAGGATTTTGATTCCTTATTTGACACTGAAAGAACACTAAAGATGACAGAAACTTAACACTTAGATGAAAAGAATAAAGAAGAAAAGTTGTCTGGAAAGAAGACCGCCTACTGTACATCTCACGTTATCCCCTTAATTTACAATTCGCTTTAACCAACTGTATTTGTGTGCACTGACTGACAGTGTTAATAAATAAATGAAAATGGCGCCACTTTAGAGAAAAATCCACCCATCAATGGCTGTAGAGATTTCAGCAGGTTTGGTATCAAATCTATTTTCCGCTTGCCGCTGAAACGTTTTCATAACTCCTTAAATACTAGTAGGTAACACTCGCAGTCCGCCGCGGGCCCTCTCACCGCCCTCAGCCTGCATTAGCCCGGGCGACGTATTGACCGCGCGTGTGGCGCGTGTTGCAGGACGCCGAGGAGGCGTGGTGGTGGCGCGCCGGCGAGCTGGCGGCGGCTGGCGCGTGTCCGTGCTGGTGCGCGCACTGGGCCGAGGTGCACGTGCGCTCACCCACCGGTGACGTCGCCTGGGCCATGCGCATGCAGAACCAGGTACAGACTCACACGTGCAACCGCACGCGCCTCACACCGCGAGACGAATGTTGTCGTTCCAAACTTGCTCTATACATGAGGTGTATCTGTGTGCGCAGATGAGCTGGGACCACATCCTGGAGTCGCCGCTGCAGGACGTGGCGGCGCTGCTGGCCGCGCCCTTCACTGCGGGGCGCACGCTTCACACGTCGCACTCCACTACCGAGCCCGTTAGTACAACACGATGCTAACCGACCGATACAATGACTCGCGCTTACAACTGGCGACGTCGTCCTGTGTCCACAACGATAGTGTCGCTTGTCTGTGAGCGACCCACTTTTTGGAGTTTACTCTTTAAGAATCGATTTTTAATATAAGCCCGGGATATGAAAGTCCCTGAGGTTCCTTATCACAAAACCGTTGCCAGAATTTTAAAAATGTGGCCGCTTTTTACATTGAACTTTTTAGTTAATAGACGAATTGCTTCCAAAATCGATATCTGAAGTCTTTATAACGAATCCGTTGTCAGAATTGAAAAAATGGCCGCCATTTTGAACTTTTTAGTTACTGAATGGATTGCTTTCAAAGTCGATATCTGAGGGTCCCTGAGGACACTAATCACAAATCCGTTGTCAGAATTGAAAAAAGTGACCACCATTTTGAACTTTTTAGTTACTGGACCGTATGCTTTTAAAATCGATATCTGAGGTCTGAAGTCCCTTATCACGATTCCGTTGTCAGAATTGAAAAAAGTGACCACCATTTTGAACTTTTTAGTTACTGGACCGTATGCTTTTAAAATCGATATCTGAGGTCTGAAGTCCCTTATCACGATTCCGTTGTCAGAATTGAAAAAAAAAACGCCGCTATTTTGAACTTTTTAGTTACTGGACAGATTGCTTCCAAAGTCGATATCTGAAGTCCTTTATCACGAATACGTTGTCAGAATTGAAAAAAGTGGCCGCCTTTTTGAACTTTTTATTAACTGGACAGATTGCTTCCAAAATACATATCTGGGGGTTCCTGAGGTCTTTAATCACGAATCCGTTGCCAGAATTGAAAAAATTGGCCGCCGTCCCCCAGCACATTTATAATCGTTAGTAAGAAATAAACTCCAGTCGTGCGTCGGAGCTGGCACACACACTTTTGTTTTCTAAAGCACAAGCTTGTTGGCCGTGGGGGCCAAAAGGCCTAAATTGTAAACAAATTCACCGCACAGGGGAGGCGAGTGCGGAGGGCACTCAACCTTGTAAGCAAAAGCAGGAAGATGCAACCGCCTAGGGGTGCCCAGGTGGGCACGGACCTCGGCTTAGGTCGTAGCTGTTAAATAAAGCAACCATTATTCATATTTTGTTATATAATGTTAGGGGTATGACTATGATGCCTTTGCCTGCTGCAAGCACACTGTTCAAAAAAAAAATAGACAATAAAACTCTCTGTGTGATTTTCCAAATCGTATTTCTTAAACATCTGAAATAATAGTAAAACTCCACTCCAACTCCACCTTTCAACGGAGGTCATGTACCTAGGTGTCACACTCGACAGTAAACTGAACTGGAGTAGCCATGTCAGCAAGATAATAGACAAAGCAACTATTGCCCTGTGGCAGTGCCATAGAATGGTAGGCAGGAAATGGGGTCTTACCTCAAAGAGAATGCTATGGCTCTACACAGCGGTAATACGTCCAATGGTAAGCTACGGCGCGGTAGTCTGGTGGCCACGAACTAAGCTATCTACGGTCGTGAGTAAACTGCAACGCTTCCAAAGAATGGCATGCATGGCTGTGACGGGCTGCATGCAGACAACTTCCTCTGCGGCTCTCGAGACCATTCTGGACCTGCCGCCTCTGCACCTGTTTATCCAACAGGAAGCAACAAGTGCTGCAACCCGGCTTAAACTGATATCCCTTTATAGTACAAAAAGGATCCCGCACACTGAGCTCCTGTACGATATCATCGCAGAGGAGCCTTTGTTTGCAGCGACTAATAACAGAATTCCCAAACGGTATGTCTTTGGCACGAAATACATGGTACAACTATATGAAGAGCCGTATAGGAGAGTCAGAACCTGAAAGAACTTCGAGTATTTACCGATGGCTCCAAAACAGACTCTGGCACCGGTTATGGGGTCTTCCCCGAGGATCTGAACATCAGGATAGCCAAATCCCTTGGTGCGCATAACACGGTCTTTCAGGCTGAGTGCATGGGCATCATCAAGGCAACTGAAGCGATTGCTGCAAGGGAGATGCGTGATTACCCCATCCGCATCCAGTCTGACAGCAGAGCTGTACTACAGGCCCTGCAGAGCAGCATGATCACATCAAAACTTATACTGGAGTGCGAACAAAAATTGACAGAGTTATGTAACCGCGGCGGCGTAACTCTGCGGTGGATTAAAGGGCACAGCAACTCACGCGGCAACGATGCGGCGGACGAGCTTGCCAGGAGAGGGTCAGAACTTATGGCCGTGGGACTGGAACCTATAATACCCCTCCCATCTAGCTGGCTATGGTCCACCCTAAGGCAACGCACAAGAACAATTTGTACTGGTCCGGTTTGGAAACCTGCAGGCAAGCGAGGTACTGCCGACAACTAACCCTGGCCTATCCAGGAAGGTTCTGAGACTTGAGAGAGCTCAGCTCTGCAAGGTAACAGCTGCTATTACTAGACATGGTCATTTTAATAAAGGTATCACCGACAACCCACTATGCAGAGCGTGCGTGGAGGCTGAGGAGACTGCTGCCCACATCCTACTGGATTACTAGGAGCTAGCACAGTACAGGGTCGTGTACCTCGGTGACCCGAGGTCGCTCCAGGGAGTCGTCGGCAACCTACGGGGGCTACTGGGCTGCTTGGAGGAGCAGGGCTGGCAGTGATGTCGGCCAATCTCGCAAATCTAGCGCAGGGGTCGCCCGGTTGCGGAAACCAGCCCGCCCCTAACAACAACAATAACATAGTAAAACTTAATAATTCCCTTCATGGTAGCATCTCCGTGGTTAGAGATCGCGTCGTATAACTATATAACCTTAAAACAAACTAAAAACTAAAACGTAAAGTCCCAAGAACCCTAAAATCAAACCAACAAAATGGAGTCAGTCCGTGTTGAAGAAATTGACAATATTCAGAAGCTCGCGGACGCTGAAACATTTTCAGTGTGCAAATTTCGAATTGATATCCTGCTGACGAGCTACGGATTACACGATACAGTGCAACTTGGTGATTCCGTCCCCTCGCCATCGGCATCGCCTACAACTTAAACCGACACAAAAAAAGGATGCTCAAGCTCAATAAATAATAGTTAAACCCATGGACAAAGAACACATTGCACTGATCACGAGCTGCGAGAACGCCGAAGACATGTACCAGAAGCTCTTTTCATATTTGAAAAATCAAGTGATCAACAGAAACGTAACTTATTGCAAGATTTTTACAAATACACGTACAATGACAAAAAGGATGTAACACACCATATTTCTCACCTAGAAGACGTAAGTCAGAAACTAAATTCCCTCGGTGAGAAGTTAAATGAAAATATGCTTATGTCAACAGTTCTGTCTACTTTGCTGCGGAAATACAACTATGTACTTTGTTACTGCATGGAATTCCTCCCCTTTGCATGAGAGAACCCTGGATAACTTACCGACAAGGATGATCACAGAAGAACAGAGACAAACTTCTCAAGAAGAACAAACCACTTCTACTTTTATAGCATTCAAAGCTGAAACAAAAAAGAAAAAATACAAATGCACACAGTGTTCACTATGTAAAAAAAATAACCACAAGGAAAGTGACTGTTTTTTTAAAAATAAACACAAGCAGTGCTCAATCTGTAAAAAAACAAACCATGAAACAACAAACGTTTCTTCAAAAATAAAGAAAATAAAAATATACTAGAAACTGACTTCAAAATTAAATTCACTCAAAAGTATGAAATAATAGTATTACACTTAAATACACGACGTTAACCAAAAATTATGAATTCAAATGTAGGTGCGAATTAAATTAGGGGCTTAAAATATTTTTTTAGGTCGCTAACAGCACACAGTTACTTACGTATCAAATGTTTTAGATTCGATGGCCTTGCTGACTTCGATCACGTCGGATCACGCGAATAGGGCTCGAGGGTATCTCGTAACGCCGTTTAGGATCGGGGGGTTGGGGTCGTGTTTATGTGCAATATTTATGTTTGGGTGTTTAGAACCGAACGGAACCCTCCGTTTCGATTCTCGCAACGCTCCTAGCCATGTCATGCCGCTAGGTCCGGCTGGTCCCGCGCATCGAGCGCCGGGCTCGCGGTCAGTCTGTCTGTAGATCGTCGCGATGAGCGCACGCGTCGCTACGGCGCCCGGTTAACACGTGTTCGGATTGCCGTGTTGAAGCACCGCTGGGGTGCCGGCTTTTGAGACCGAAAATAATAGAAAAACTAATTCGCGAAATCGACTACCACGTGATTCGTGTTGATGTAGTGTTAAGGTGATTTCCTTGCCGCGAGATAATTAGGTGTGTGAGATTCAATTGTGTGTAGAAACGCTAGGCGGCCATCTTGTGTTTGCCGTGTTGTAAGGACACACGACTCGACTGCTGGCTGCTGCAAGTTGGCTAGTGGATACCAACAAAACACCGACGTGCCATCTTGGAGTCCTGTTGGAATGGCTAGTGACGTCACATATTACACACACAGTATTACACTATAATCACGAACACTATATATAAGTATATATTGTCACGACCCCACCCGACCTTGAGGTGTCAGGAGGATTCCCTTAGGTGAGTCACTTGATTTATAGTGTACATAGACTCGGAGCTCCGACGCCCGGGCTTTTACCCAACAACCCCCTAGCCCCGCGTATCGCGGGCATAGTTCCAGACGGCCAGCCCGAATCGGGCCCGCACGTACTCATATGGGCCCAGCCGTGCGGCAGCTATAGGAGGCCTTCTTTGGACTGACAAGCACCGTTTGGAACACCTTTTGGTAGCAGAGCGTGGTTAAGCCAGTGGCTTAAACGATCCCAAGGCTTAGGCCCGCTCATTCGTTTGACACGCCTTGATAGCAGTGTGTGCTAGCGTATTATTATTTAATGTAGGTAGTTGTAAAAATTTATGATTTTGTTGTATCTAGTTTGTATCTTGAACATATGGTGCGCTTTGATTTGAGTTACCTCCCGTAGTAGCCGGTGTCCGTTCGTAATCAGTGTCGCTTGGTAATCGGTGTCCTTTGGTAACCAGTGTGATTTTGTTAGTTTGGCAGCCGATTTAATTTAATTTTATTTGTTGTTTTAAGTCTATTGAAGTGTTGCTATGTCGCTACCAACTACTCCTGGGAAATGCGTGGCAAGGATCGAGGAGAACCTTCGATGGTTCGCCCTCGTACATTCCATGATTGGCTTAGGAACACGCGATGACGTAATCTTGATAAGATCGGACCAAGTTGAACAGCGTCTCTCTGACGTTCTCGGGCTGTTCACTCACTACAGGGAGATTAAATCCGATAACGCAACGGCCGAACAGGAGGCTATGGTGGAGTCTACGGTTTGCAAATGCGAGGACTTCGGTTGCAGCATAATACAGGCGGCCGCTGAAATTCGTGCGCAGCGCGCCGGTGGTCGCCCCCCTGTTCCCCCCCCGACACATGCAGGCCCTGAGGTGTTAGCCCCGCTCCCTCCGGTGACCGTACCTGTTTTTTCGGGAAGCTATGCCGACTGGCCGAGGTTTCGGGACCTCTTCGATAGCGTCGTGCATAGGCGCACGGGCTTGCAGCCGGCCTATAAGATGGCCCAGCTGCTAGCGCGCCTCGAGGGGGAACCTCACGACTTAATTAGTCACTTGCACGTCTCGGACGATAATTACGGGACGGCGAGGCACCTGCTGATCGAGCGGTTTGAAAACAGGCGTCTTATCATAGATAGCCTCCTCGAGCAGGTTTTGTCGGCGCCTCGCGTGACACGTGTAAGTGACATACGTCAACACCTACTGAATCCAGTCAACGTCGCAGTGAACGCTCTAGAGCGTCAAAATCTGTCGCTAACGCCGGGCCCGACTGACTATGTGCTGGTCCACATCCTCCTCCGCAGATTGCCGAGCGACGTTGTCGCTCGCTTTGAGCAATTGCACGGAGGCAACTCCGACGGAGGGCTCCCGTCATACACGGACCTCAAGGCCTTCCTCGAGGCTGAATGCCGGCGGACGGATGCACAGCTGGGTGGACCAGCTGTTCCGGCTGCACCCCCCCGCCCAGGAGGAAGGAGGTCCGGGGAGCCCCGCAGGCTGGACAGGAGGTACAATGCCGTCCTGTCCGGGGATGCCTGCGCGTTCTGCAAGGATAGTGGACATGGGGTCGCGAAATGCCAGAAGTTTGCCGCGGAACGAGTCCAGAAGCGCCGCGGTGTTGCGCAGCAGCGTAGGTGGTGCTTCCGCTGCTTGGAGCCTCACATGGCCAGAGACTGCACCCTCGAGGGGAAGTGCCGGTTCTGCCAGGGCGCGCATCATGCGCTCCTGTGCATGAACCGCAACGGTGAGCACACCCCTCAGAGGAGGCAGTCGAGCGGATCGGACCGCAGCAGCGAAGCACCGCGCGCACCGCAAGCGGGAAGGCGTATGACTTCTGGACGGGACCGGCCCACGCGGTCCCCGGCGGCCGGGCGGGGCGAGCAGGGATACGCTCCCCCCTCTCGACCCCCCCCGCGACCAGCACAACGAGTGCGAGACCCTGCCGGCCAGCGCCGGGATTATGGTCAGGGTCAGGAGTCGTACTCGCCAGGCCATGACCACGTCAGACAGGGCTCACATGACGACGACCGGACGCCGAACGCGCGATACACGGCGGGTGTGACCGCAGAGCAACGCAGGGCAAACCCTCGTATGTCGCCGCCTCTGGCCGAGCGCCCTCGTCTTACTCCACACCCCCCACCGTTCGGTCGGGTTCCAGCGGTATACTATCGCCCTCCTGACATGAGTCAGTTAGGCAGAGGGACGTACTGCCAACAGTGGAACCCGTACCAATATCTTGGTCAGCGGGATTGGTCTCCTCAACCCCAAGAGACGATTCGTCAATCCCCCTGTTAGGGCCTCGCCATCTGCTCATCAGCTCCTGCCCCCCAGCCCGTAACGGTACTCTTACCTACAGTGCGAATTGTTGTCTGGGGACCTGGTGGCAGGAAGGAGACTGTACGAGCCCTGTTCGATACAGGAGCTCAAGGGTGTACTATCACAACTGATCTGGTGAGCAGACTAGGCTTGTTGATGGAGGCGAAAAGGGAGAATGTGATTGGCATCGGGGGATGTGTTGCTCCTTTGAAGGGTCAGGTCGACCTGTTTTTCAACCTTGATGGAGCAAGGACGGTCTCAGGCCTGCGTTGTCACACCAAGGCCGCTGTGTTGGACGAGGTGGTCGGTATACTTCCCCAGGAACGGTTGCCATCGGTGGTACGGGAGCTGGCCACAGGTTTGGACCTGGCAGACCCAGAGTTCGACGTTCCACGGCGGGTGGACGTACTGCTTGGCTCAGACGTGATAGGTCTCATGCTGAGGGGCACCAGGAGGGTGCTTCAGGCTGGTGGTCTTGTGGCAGTAGATACCTTAAGAGGCTACATTATCTTTGGACCAGTCTTTGAACCTCAAGACCTACCGGAGGACGGCACGCTCTTCTATGGAAGCGTCCTATCGGAGGTCCTCCAAAAGTTTTGGGAAACGGAAGAGCCGCCGTCGGCTCCTCGAATCAGTAACGAGGATAGGGAGTGCGAGTTGTTTTACCAGTGTAACACTGGTCGACTCCCAAACGGCAAGTTCATTACTCGTTTGCCCTTTATTGCAAGCCGACCTGTGTTAGGTACCTCGCACATGCTCGCCTTGAAGAGATTACTGTCAATGGAGCGCCGTATGAGGCGAGACAGTAATTGCCGACAGAAGTACGTTGACTTCATGCGAGAATATCTTGTGTTAGGCCACATGTCAGTGTCCAGCGTGGATTGGAGTCGTGAGGAGCACTACTTCCTCCCACATCACGCTGTTTTGAAGACACCTGCATCGAAAATCCGGGTTGTATTTGACGGATCTGCTCCGACTTCGAATGGAGTGTCCTTGAATCAATGTCTGCACTCGGGTCCCAAACTAAATCGGGACATTACAGACATTTTGACTGACTTCAGGAGACATCAAGTAGTTTTCGTAGCAGACGTCAAAATGATGTTCCGTCAGACGGAGATACACCCGGATGACCGTCGGTTTCAGTTGATTCTCTGGCGTGAAGGTCCAGAGGAACCGATCGGTGTGTACGAACTCAACACAAACACCTACGGCTTAAAGTCGAGTCCTTTCGTGGCCGTTCGGACGCTCAGAGAGCTGGCTGACCAGGAGCGGCTACGCTTCCCGCGTGCTGCGGACGTAGTCGAGCGAGATGTCTATGTCGATGACATATGCACTGGTGCCGACAGCACGGAGCAGGCGCTCGTCTTACGTGACGAATTGATAGCGCTTATGGCCTCTGGAGGGTATGAGTTGAGGAAGTGGCTGTCGAATTGTCCTGAAGTGCTGGCTGGTTTACCAGGAGAATTCCAGCAGGACCCACTCCTCTTTGAGGACTCGGACAACCCTCACATGTTGGCAATACTGGGAGTTCAGTATTTGGCCCGCCACGACGTCTTCACGTATCGCGTGGAGTCAGACCTTCTGACCAAAACTTGGACCAAGCGCTCGGTATTGTCGACCATAGCCAGAACGTTCGATCCAAACGGCTGGATCTCGCCGATCACGTTCTGGGCCAAGTGCTTCATGCAAAAGCTATGGCTCGCTAAGCTGGGTTGGGACGAACATCTTCCCGCAAGATTGCTGGAAGAATGGAGCTCTTTTGTCTCCACGCTTGGGGAAATCAACCAGATCGCAATACCACGTAAGTTACTCCCATCGGCGGGATGTAAGGCGACCTTACATGGGTTTTGTGACGCCTCGGAGCGTGGATATGCTGCGTCTGTCTATTTGAGGACGATCAGCCCAGATGGGGCTGTCGAGTGTCGTCTCGTGCTAGCGAAAAGCAAGGTGGCGCCGGTCCGGACCCGCTGGACCATCCCGAAGATGGAACTGGCGGGTGCCGCGCTATTAACACGGCTTTTGAACCACGTTGCTTCTAATCTTGTTGCCACCATAAACATCGACAACACGGTATATGCCTGGACTGACAGCCGCATAGTTCTCTGCTGGCTCAAGACATCAGTCCATACCCTTGAGGTGTTTGTCGCAAACCGAGTATCTCAGATACTTGAGTCGAAAACTCCACTGATTTGGAGACATGTGCCGGGTGAGATGAACCCAGCTGACTGCGCTTCACGTGGTCTCGAAGCCCCTGATCTTGCGGGTCACCCCCTCTGGTGGGGACCTCAGTGGCTCACGGAAGCGCCTCAGCAGTGGCCTGAAAATAAAGACAGCGGTTCGCCTGGCCAGCCCAATCAGGGCCTGTTGGCCAATGTCGGGCGGAAGGTAGAGAAGCCAGATACCACGTTTTTGTTAGAGCGGTACAGCTCTCTGGACAAGCTTCTCGGTGTGACCGCTTGGATGCGACGCTTTATCGATAACTGCCGCGGGCCTGCTGCGGAGCGGAACCTGCAGCCTGTTCTCTCGCCTGTAGAACGGAGTACAGCTCTGTTACACTGGGTCAGAGTTGTACAGGTGGATAACTTTGAAGAAGAGATCAGGACGCTCCGCGCCGGCTCTGGAAAGCTGAAGGGAGGCCTTGCGCGCCTCAGCCCGTTTTTGTGTGAGCAGCAGCTGCTCCGGGTTGGTGGGAGGCTTCGGAATGCCAACCTCCATTACTCAGCACGACACCCCCTGATCCTACCAAGGAAGGGAGCCTTGGTAGAATTGTTGATCAGCGATCGTCACGTGAAAAACTCGCACGCGGGCTGCAACGCCCTCTTAGGGATCTTACAGCGTGAGTTTTGGATATTGTCTGGTCGGAGGACGGTTCGTAACGTCGTGTTTCGGTGCCTGCCTTGCTATCGTTTGAAAGCGGCCACGATGCAGCCGATTATGGGTGACCTCCCTCCAGATCGGGTTAACGTGACTAGGTCATTCGATGGTGTCGGAACGGACTTTGCAGGTCCGTTCATGGTAAAGACATCGCACCTTCGCAATGCGAAGTCATATAAGGCTTATCTGTGCGTATTCGTATGTCTTGCTACAAAGGCCGTCCATTTGGAGCTTGTGGCTGATCTCTCGACGGCAGGTTTCTTGGCAGCGCTAGATCGTTTCGTCTCGCGAAGAGGATTGCCATCACTGATTAGGTCGGACTGTGGCACCAACTACAAGGGTGCCGACCGGTGTTTGAAAGAAATCGTTGAATTCTTAAATCAGAGACAAGTAGAGATCGGTACTAACCTCTCCCGTCGGGGCATTACATGGGCCTTTGATCCGCCGGGATGCCCACACTGGGGCGGGATATTTGAGGCTGTAGTTAAGTCCGCTAAAACACACTTGCTACGGGTCGTAGGGCTGACGGTGCTCACGTTTCAGGAGCTCGCGACCGTGTTTTGTAAGGTGGAATCGGTGCTAAACTCACGCCCGATTTGTCCACTCAGCTCCGACCCGAATGATTTAGAGGCCCTGAGACCAGGGCATTTCTTGATCGGCCGACCACTTAACGCCTTACCAGAGTATCCGTACACTGACGTACCGAGTAATCGTTTGTCGCGTTATGAGTTGTTGCAGCAGATGACCCAAAGCTTTTGGAAGCGGTGGTCTCTTGAGTATCTGCACATTTTGCAGCAGCGCCTTAAGTGGTCGGACAGAACTGAACCTCCCCGCATCGGTGACCTCGTTTTGGTAAAGGATGCGAACCTTCCGCCACTACGATGGCGACGCGGACGCATCCTCAACTTAATCGTTGGAAGCGATGGCACACCTCGTGTTGCGATAGTCAAGGTGGGAGATTCAATTCTCAAGCGAGCAGTAGCAACATTGTCTCGCCTGCCTTTGGAACGTACCGATTCGTCGGTCCGTGGCGGGTGTATGTTTAGAACCGAACGGAACCCTCCGTTTCGATTCTCGCAACGCTCCTAGCCATGTCATGCCGCTAGGTCCGGCTGGTCCCGCGCATCGAGCGCCGGGCTCGCGGTCAGTCTGTCTGTAGATCGTCGCGATGAGCGCACGCGTCGCTACGGCGCCAGGTTAACACGTGTTCGGATTGCCGTGTTGAAGCACCGCTGGGGTGCCGGCTTTTGAGACCGAAAATAATAGAAAAACTAATTCGCGAAATCGACTACCACGTGATTCGTGTTGATGTAGTGTTAAGGTGATTTCCTTGCCGCGAGATAATTAGGTGTGTGAGATTCAATTGTGTGTAGAAACGCTAGGCGGCCATCTTGTGTTTGCCGTGTTGTAAGGACACACGACTCGACTGCTGGCTGCTGCAAGTTGGCTAGTGGATACCAACAAAACACCGACGTGCCATCTTGGAGTCCTGTTGGAATGGCTAGTGACGTCACATATTACACACACAGTATTACACTATAATCACGAACACTATATATAAGTATATATTGTCACGACCCCACCCGACCTTGAGGTGTCAGGAGGATTCCCTTAGGTGAGTCACTTGATTTATAGTGTACATAGACTCGGAGCTCCGACGCCCGGGCTTTTACCCAACAACCCCCTAGCCCCGCGTATCGCGGGCATAGTTCCAGACGGCCAGCCCGAATCGGGCCCGCACGTACTCATATGGGCCCAGCCGTGCGGCAGCTATAGGAGGCCTTCTTTGGACTGACAAGCACCGTTTGGAACATTGGGGAAATATTTTGAATTCAGCTTGTGACATTTCCCGCAGACAAACGACGACAGCAGTACGCGCGCTCGCAGCAGCTCGGCGTGCGCTCCCGCCGCGCACCAGCTGCACAAGTCCAGGTGCGTAGTGCGCGGCGCGATCTGCGATCCACTCGCTCCGGTGGCCCCACACTAACTAATGTGAATATCCGCCATCCGCAGCTCGGACTCGCTGGTGGCGAGCGAGCGGTGGCCGCCCGCACCGCCCGCACACCCCGCACACCCCGCACACCAACCACCAAGGTATATTCCTTTGCTCTTGCTTCTGTCTATTGCAATAAGCCTAAAGATTAATTTAAAGAAAACACAATACGATTACTTAGCTTAAACTAAACGTGACTGGGAACAAAGACTGAACTAGCTTAATTATTAATAATCACAGCCAAAGTATCTAGATTCTAGAGCCGTAGGTTTTCTGAACCTAGAAAACTCTTTGGCTGTGCGTAGATATATTCTTAAAATACTGTTTTGTGCACTGGTTCATTGCAATTATACGTCCCCATCGAGGGGCTCGAGCCTACCGTGAAACAGGGTGATCGGGCCTAAGTCGACCACGCAGGCCCAGTGCGGGTTGGTCGACTTCGCAAACAACCTTCGAATTTCTTCGCAGGTGCACATGAGGTTTCCTCATGATGTTTTCCTTCACCGTATAGCGTCGGATAATCGTACATATAAAATGGAATTTCGAAATCACATTGGTACGTGGACGTGGCAGGATTCGAACCACGTAAGAGCGTCAGTGGCGTAATGTTACCTTTATACCCGTATAGTTTTCATAGATGTCATCCATCGCTCAATAAACTACCATGATACAGATATTTGTTGTGAATACAAAATTTGCGACGAAAATATATTACGATGGCTAAATCGAGATAAATAAGTATAAAAATCGCGAAGTTGCATCCGCGGTTTGCTCACACGTAAAGAAAACCAACTACGCGACGTGCGTACTCTAACTGACTACGAAATTTCAACTGAGGTTCAAAAATTTTCGAATTTACAAAAAAGATACGCAGAATGCCAAACAAACATTGAATACCTTACGGAAGATGTACACTTAGATGCAGAAGTAGAAAATTGATTAGAATTTCAAGAAACTGTTCCAAAAATACTAAATGACCTGAACAGAATGGAAAGACAACTACATCACACCCTTATATCGACAACGAGAAAAATTTAAATAAACCTAAATGCCCTAATCCTAAAATTCAATTTCAAAATAACTCAGAAACGTTCAAAAACTTTATCGGAGATTAGAGCTATACATAGACTTAAATAAGGTAAACAATCTAATATAAAGACACAGATTCTACTTTCAATGCTGTAGCCGGAACTACATAGAAAGCCTACGATGTATATGCACCATAGGAGTCCAAAACAATGGAATTCGAATACTTGACTAAAATACTGGACGATTACATTGACCCGGTCCCAGGGCCATACGCATTACGAGTACAACACAAGTTCACATCGCGCTTACAAAAAGGTGATGAAACAGTGCCTGTCTACGCTGCAACATTATCAAAATTTACAACTAATTGTGGATTTCATAATAGCTGTCATAAGTGTATTGCCGATAACTTCCTCTGTTTGCAATTTATTAGGGGACTACGAGACAGCGATATTAGAACAAAACTTTACAAAACAAGAAAATTTTAACCTTTACAGAAATAATACAAACTGCCACAGTACTTGAAATGGGTAAAACTGACAATGAAGCTATTTTACCAAAAACCCGCCATCAACCGAACCCACTGACCAAATTACTGCTCCACCCACAACCATTCTAATCAAATCAGTACATACGCCCCGCCCGCGGTGGGCCCACCCCGTAACACGAGCCGAGCCGAGCCGCGCCTCACGACCTTGATGACACCATCGCACCAGTCACCGCACGCCGCCGTTCATCATTCAGGTTAAGCGATCACCAACGCGGCCACGATAGAGACCCTCAACCACGTTAACGTCGCATTTTGTACGACACATCACAAATTACAACCGCAAAATAAATACCTACAAAAGTGAGTTAGAACCGGCAATAATATACTACTCACCTCAACAAAAAGACAACCAAACAGTACATTGGAACCAAAGCTAAATACATTCAAGCAACGAACAAACACTTCAGGTTACGCTAAGCTAAAACAATTATGAGGAAAGTGCTTTAGATGTGGGAAGGAAGACCGCACGGCTAATGAATGTGGAATGATGAACGGAACATTCTACAAATTTCAGAAGAAGGGTCACCTGGCTAAGTTTTGCCTACAAAGTAACAGAGATACGAACCAAGTAGAAGAACCGTTGTCCAATCACGATAGTTCAGCAGTAATCAACCTAATAAAATCTGAAACTAAAGAAAAATACATGATTACAGTGGAGAATGGAGATAGAATACCAACCGTTACAAATGGAATTCGACACAGGCGCAACATTAACTTCAGTTTCATAGGACACATTCAAGAAACTCACCATCAGGAACAAAATATACAAAACAGAAGTGACCATGAGAACCTACACGAAGGAATTGATCAGACCAATAGGAGCTGTTTACGTAAGGGCCAAATACAAGAACCAGACCTTTGATGGAAAAAAATATATTATTGATGAATCCGTTGATCCTATTTTTGGTAGAAGCTGGATGAAAGATCTGAAACTAAAATTTGCAGATATTAATGCAATACAGATGGAAAAGTCACCGAAGCTAGATAAGTTACTGAAAGAATATGAATCGACAGTTTTCAAATATACATTGGGGAAAATACCAAATTTTCAAGCTCACTTCTCCCTGAAAGAAAGTACACAACCTATATTCATCAAACCAAGGACTGCTTTATACGCACTAAAAAATAAAGTGGATGATGAAATCAAAAAACTATGTACAGAAGAAGTAATCACAAAGGTAGAACATTCTGAATGGGGAACCCCAATGGTACCGATTGTAAAACCAAAGGGAAGTATTCGCTTATGTGCTGACTACAAGGTTACCACCCTAAATAAAGTTATTGAGGACGAGCAATACCCGATACCCATAATTTTAGACATTTTCGCCGAGACGTTGTGTCGGGTTTCTCGTCCACAAGTCCCTGATTAACAATGTGGTCCAAATCGTGAGCGTTTCGAAGGGTACACCTTATACTATACACCTTATACTCAGAATCACCAAACGGTATTCGATGAAGGTTATACAGGTATACGCGCCGACTACGGAACACTCCGACGACGAGGCCAGGTAGAGACTACGTATGAGGACATCTCTACAGCCTTACAAAGCACCAGGACCCATTATACCGTTGTGATGGGGGACTTTAACGCGAAACTGGGCAAACGAAGCGATGGTGAGCTGAGAGTGGGGCAATTTGGATATGGAGTAATAAATGCACGTGGTCAGATGCTGGCCGACTTTATGGAGAAGGTGAACCTCTTTATGATGAACTCCTTCTTAAAAAAATCAAAACAGCGGAAGTGGACATGGTTGTATCCCAATGGAGTAACGAAGAACGAGATAGACTTCATCTTGTCGACAAGGAGGCAAATATTCAATGATGTCTCCGTGATCAATTCAGTCAAAACAGGAAGCGATCGCCGGATGGTCAGAGGCACATTGAATCTAAAGACCAAGCTAGAAAGATGTCGACTGATGAAGTCTACGCTCCGACCAGCGCCCACCCAGCTCCAAAACCCCGAGAGCTTTCAGCTCGAGTTGCACAATCGTTTCGAATGCCTAGGACACTGCGAGAATGTGGACGTTTATAATGACAGGTTCGTGGAAATCGTCCAAACGGTCGGGTCTAAGATTTTTAAAACTCGCCGTTCAAACAGAACCAAAAAAATCTTTGACTTCACCAGCAACCTCATGGAAGAAAGACGCAGATTGGTATTGCAGTCCTCTGAAGACGCTACTCAGTATCGGCAACTAAACAGGCAGATCTCTAAGTCCCTGACTCGCGATTTACGCCATTGTAATACAAATTTTATTAAAGAGGCGATTGAGCACAACAAAGGCTCAAAAGTGTTCGCGAGAGATCTGTGTTGGACAAAGCCAACTGACCAAGCTAAAGACTGAGGATGGCAGGAACATATCGTCTATAAGACTGAGCTTCTGGAAGAAGTTGAGAAGTTCTATGGACAATTGTACAAGACCACACGTTTGTCTGTCAGCGATCTGGCTGAAGACCCAAGAGCCAGACTAACCCGACACTATACCGAAGATATCCCGGACGTCAGCCTGTACGAGATAAGAATGGCTCTCAAACAGCTTAAGAACAACAAGGCACCGGGTGATGATTGCATTACGGCTGAACTTCTGAAAGCAGGTGGATCACCGGTACTAAATAAAAGCTCTTCAGAAGTTATTTAATTCCGTTATACTCGAGGGACAAACGCCTAAGGCATGGCACAGAAGTGTGGTCGTGCTTTTCTTCAAAAGGGGTGACAACAGCCTGCTGAAGAACTACAGACCCATTTCACTTCTGAGCCATGTCTACAAGCTGTTTTCGAGAGTCATTACGAATCGTCTCGCACGCAGGTTTGACGAACAAGCCGGTTTCCGAAATGGCTTTAGTACCATAGACCACATACATACGCTGCGGCAGATTATACAGAAGAACGAAGAGTACAATCAGCCACTATGCTTGGCGTTTGTGGACTATGAGAAGGCCTTTGATTCAGTCGAAACCTGGGCTGTGCTACAGTCTCTCCAGCGGTGCCAAATTGACCATCGATACATCGAGGTGTCGAAGTGTCTGTATGAAAACGCCACCATGTCGGTTCGCCTCCAGGACCAGAACTCGAAACCTATCTAGTTGCAGCGAGGGGTGAGACAGGGAGACGTTATATCTCCGAAACTGTTCACCGCCGCCCTGGAAGATTTTTTTAAGCTTCTGGACTGGGGTGGACTCGGCATCAATATCAACGGCGAGTACATATCCCAGCTCCGATTCGCTTACGATATCGTGGTCATGGCTGAGACTATGGAAGACCTAAGCACAATGCTCGATAGCCTCAGTAAAGTCTCTCAACAAGTGGGTCTTAAAATGAACATAGACAAGACGAAAATAATGTTAAATGTCCGTGTCGCTCCCACCCCTCTAAAGGTTGGAGACTCTACACTGGAAGTTGTTGACGAATATGTATACCTGGGACAAACAGTCCAGCTAGGTAGGTCCAACTTCAAGAAAGAGATCAATCACGAATCCAACTCGGCTGGGCAGCGTTCGGGAAGCTTCGCAATATCTTCACGTCCCAAATACCGCAGTGTCTCAAGACTAAGGTCTTTGACCAGTGTGTGTTGCCAGTGATGACTTACGGAACTGAGACATGGTCGCTTACTATGGGCCTCATAAGAAGGCTCAAGGTTACCCAAAGGGCAATAGAGCGTGCTATGCTCGCAGTTTCTCTGCGTGATCGAATCAGAAACGAGGAGATCCGCAGGAGAACTAAAGTAACCGACATAGCTCACAGAATCGCTAAACTGAAGTGGCAGTGGGCAGGGCATATAGCTCGTAGAACAGATGTCCGATGGGGCAGTAAAGTTCTCGAGTGGCGACCGCGCACCGGAAAACGTAGCGTTGGCAGGCCTCCCACGCGGTGGACCGACGACCTGGATCGCGGGAAGCCGATGGATGCGGGCAGCGCAGGACCGGTCGTCGTGGAAATCCTTGGGGGAGGCCTTTGTCCAGCAGTGGACGATTTCCGGCTGATATGATGATGATGATAAATGGTGGAGAAATCCATTGCACTCTGAATATTACGCAGGCCTACATAAATATGGAAATGAAGGAAGAAAGTGCACGTACTGAGCACCCATCGAGGTTCGTCTAAAGTTAACAGACTAATGTTTACGTTTTGTTTTTTTTTGTTTATTTTTTTGTTTGTTTTTTTGTTATGTTTACTATTTCTTTTTTTATGTTGTAATGCAGTAAAGAATATTTGGAGACTTTTGACCATGGACATTAGGAGATTTGTCCTTATCTTGAGGTAAAGTCGCCTGGAAAGGGTTTATTAAATCTTTATCCTTTTCACTCAATTCGGCGGTTCACGAAACGGAGGGTATGTACGATAGGTACCTTGAGTACTCACGGTTTTATCCAGCTAGATGGCAAAATAACACAATAATTAGCACAAATTGAAGCACTGACGCGATTCGCGAAGGAAGGAAGTGTAAAGGAAACGAATTGACTTTGGCCTGACTTAGCTTGACTGGTTCTGATCTGGTCCTGGTTGCTTGAAGATCCTGATCTGATCTGGTCCTGGTTCTGAAGATCCGGCTTGGACAGGTCCAAATGTTGAAAAGGCAGGGTGAAGCGTATAGTCTTCTCAAATAAAGCGTATAATTTGAACTTGCTAAATTATTTTATTCAATCAAGCTAATTATTTAACAGGCGTAGTAAGTAGGTAAATGACAGTTATTTTTGAGACCGTTAGTTAAAGGCGTTGTAAGTAGATTCAAGATGTCTTCTTTCCCCCACCAGTTGCTGTACTTCTGTTTACTTTCTAATGGATAGATAGATGTCGTTGATATCGTTGGTAAGCATTAACATATTGTATTGTAATGTTTGGAGTCAAGCTGGTACCAAATTCATGGCAGAATTACATGGACAGATTATTACAGGGAAAAGAAGAAATAAAATGTCTTTTTGACGATATCATCATTCAGAGATTTACAGAACAGCAATTATTACAATGCCTACGAATAGTTCTGGAAAAACTCAAGGAATCAAACTTACGAGTCAACAAAGATAAATGCCATTTCCTTGAAAGAAGGATCAATTACATACAATTAACAAAGATGGACTACATAAAATAAAGAGAAGATCATGGCAATTAAAATACTATTAAACCCAGAAATGCAAATGAACTCAGAACCTTCTTAGGCATGGTTAATTATTACACCAAATTCGTCCCAAACTTGGCTACACTTACACACCCATTGAATAAATTATTAAGGGAAGGCTAATTGGGTTATTAATTAAGGCTTGCAACGCCCGCAAGTCCAACTGGACTCGGAGAGCTGTGCTTTCACATAGACTACGAGATGGATCTGGGAGACCTATAGCGTTTGCGTCCAGAACACTGACAGAGAGTGACAAGAAATACAGTCAGATCGATAACGAAGCGACAGCAATTTACTGGGGGCTTAAGAAATTCTTCCATTTCTGTTGCGACAGAAAATTCATTTTGATAGCAGACGAAAAGCCTCTCACAGTCGTATTATAAGATTATGACGTGCAAACTCTCCAGTTTATCAATAAATGCTTTTTATTTTATATTTGTATTCCATCCACATAAGACCTTACCTACTATGAGTACAATGAGACTGTTTCACTATGCACATTTTCTATCCGGATTCGATTTCGATATTGAGTATAGAAGGTCGACTGCCAACAGCAACGTCGATTATCTGTCAAGATTTCCTGTAGAGAAGGCAACTGCGTCGATTGACCAATATGCCACGTTTCAACTTAGTCAAATATATATATATATATATACTGACAGTTACGGAGACTATAATTGCTCAAGAAACAAGTAGAGATACAGAACTAGCACCTATGTTAGAAACCCTAAGAACAGGTCGTTCGGTGAACACATTCCAAGAAACAAGTAGAGATACAGAACTGGCACCAATGTTAGAAACCCTAATGTCATTGTAGTGTTTCAGTTCACTTAATTCATGTTGAAATTGAGCCGATATTGTTAAAAATGCAGTTTCCTCCTTACATAGGGTGTTTAGATGATTAACATAATTTTCAATATTTTTTAGACTTTGCCAGTAGGTAGAAATGTTGTAATAGACGACCATCTTCCATTCATCTTGTATTATTTGCAGATCAGCGATTTTATCGAAGTAAATGAGTTTTGTTGAACTTAACTCTGTCACATTGACTAACTGTTGTTGTGCTGATGGTGATAAGCACATTACTAGCAGCCAGAAGAATGTGCAGAAGTAATTGTTGAACTTCTTTTTGTTGTTAAGTCTTGTTGTTCGTGGCATATCTTCTGATGTAGGTTTGGTTGATGGGTTTTCAGATTCATTTTTGTTATCGCTCTCTTGTTCCACTGGTAGGCGTGACAGCTTTGTTATGGGTCGTTTCACCAAACCTTTCTTCGTTTTCAGAGAAACAACACGCACTCTTCCATCAGTACCAGGATGTGTTTCTGTTACTCTAGCCAGCAGCCATTTTGCAGGTGGAATGTTATCTTCCTTTATCAGCACTATGTCGCCTACTTCTAAGTTTTTCGTAGGGCGCTGCCATTTTCCACGTGTTTGCAGTGTTTGTAGATATTTTGAGGACCATCTCTTCCAGAAATCTCTGTACATCTTTTCAGTGAGCTGCCATCTTGTTTCGATGCTTCTTTGTTCCAGGTCTGGGGACATTGGGGTTGACAACACCGGCCCACCTACCAGAAAGTGTCCTGGTGTTAAGTAGTCCAAATCATCGACATCATCTCCAAGTGCCACCAATGGTCTCGAATTGAGACAACTCTCAATGGTCGTAATCAGTGTTGAAAATTGTTCAAAAGTCAGCTTCTGCTCGCCTAGTACCCGTCTTAAGTGGTGTTTCATACTTTTGACGGCAGCCTCCCATAGACCGCCAGCTGTTGGCCACGCTGGTGCGTTAAAGTGCCACTCTATTCCCATCTCAGTTGCTGATTCTATGAAATCGATGTTGATGTACTGCTGCATAGCTTCCTTGTGCTCCTGCATCAAAATCTTGGCTGCGCCCACAAAGTTGGTCCCGTTGTCACTGTACATATGTTCAGGGCATCCACGGCGTGAGCACAGGCGTTTCAAGGCAGCGAGAAAGGATGCGGTTGTCATGTCCGAAACCAGCTCTAAATGGACCGCCTTTGTTACCAAGCAGATGGATATGGCAATGTAACCCTTTGTGGTTTTTATTCCGCGGCCCTTGTTTGCCTTTACTTCTACTTGTCCTGTAAAGTCCACTCCTGTATGTGAAAAAAGGCGACTTGGAGTCACTCTAGGCTTAGGCAATTCGGCCATGACTTGACTGTTTTTTGTAGTTTTGAAGCGATCCGGCTCGAAGGACCAAAATGTTCGGGCTGGTCCCCGAACGATGTATGTGGATTGTATGAGTGCAGAACGGCAGGAGAGTTTGTATGTAAAACGTGTGTGCTCTTGTCAAGCGTCTTTATTGCACTAAGTGAATGACGGCGGGCGATGTATGAGTTTGCAATGTCAGCTAAAATACTTATTATAACTAACTATAAAATAATCCTTAATGTGCGTGTGATAGATTATAGGAAGTTTTAAATACTATTTTTTAGTAAATTTAACCTACATCAGGAAATCTATGAAAAGAAGTTCTACTTAGTTCAAGGTACTAATCTAATTAGGGTCATACATTTAAATTGTAAGAAATAAAAGAAGAAATATCTGGTAATATAATAAGTCAATGTAATTCTTTTAATAATCAGAGTTTTATATTTTAATTACATATTACAAGTTCCTACCACGTGGAACTTGTATACCCAATATTTTACAAGAAGTGTAGCAAAGCGAGAAGAAACACTAAGCCCAAGGAAAGAAATATACTTAAAGTCTATTACAATCATCTTTAAATAAACTATCTAAAATTTATCAAACAGGGTTACAGGTTAAGGTACTTATCTGGATTGAATACAGGTTGCAGTGGAACCGACTGACTGGATTATCTCGTGACTAATGCCTCCCACGTAATGTCCCGATTATGGTATTACAGCCCCTTTTATGTATGTCGATCGAGTCCACTACACATTGTTACAACAAACTGACAACTGTCCAAGTTCTCGAATATGATTGGCTAACCAACATAGACCTAGTAAATTAAACACAATAGTTAACATTTTCTTAATATAAATATCAATGTATGTTATGTTTTTGTCTTCTGAGTTTGTTGATTATTTATAAAAATATTTTATTTAATTGTATCTAATCGCTAAGACACAATATTCCAGATAATAAATAAATATAACATTAAACTGTTATATTTTACACAATATTGCCATTACAAATAATATTCATAATCATTACTAGAATGTTGCTACTTACATCTCTAAAATTCCTAAATTTTATACCAACATTATTATTCATTTTGCAAGAATATTCAACATTAGTGCTTTTCATTCAGATCATAATCTATCACGTGCTCGTACATAAGGCAAGAACATTTTGTCTTGAGTCAACCTAAACTTATTTACAAAACTATTTGTATCAAAAAATAAAACAAAGTCTTTATGACTACAAGACAAATTGTATAAATTTAATTAATACAATTTTGTATTATAGTTGGGTGTTTCATTATTACAGTAAGAAAATGCACACAATGTTACTTTACGTTTTTTTCATTATATTTTATAATTAGCTACAGATTTTTTAATGTGAGCTTTCTTTACATTTGTACTATTTTCTAACATTACCACAAGTGAGGTGTATTGTTCAGAGGAACTATTACACATTTTACCTACTATATATTTTAAAGAGGCGTCGGGGTAGCACATGGTTTCCGTCGTAGTTGTCGAGTTCTTCATGCCACACACAAACAATGGTCCGAATCCAACGGCAAGCTTATCAGAGAAAAATAAAGTTTTTTTTCTGCGAACTAACTGGAGCCGACAATATAGTTACGGCAGCTCTTTTACAGTGTAAGGTTGGTACAGCACACTGATATGTTCACCATGGTTTGTTGTTGAATTCAGGTCATTTTGCAAAAATAATTTTTTACACTGGTTTGTTGCCGTCCCTTCGGTGTGGACTATAAGGCACCAGTTCACCAATGAGTCAAAGCGCTCTGAATTAAACCTACACAGTTCCAACAGCTTATCTGTAGCCAAAACATGTTCTTCTATTTGTTTTTCGGATTGCTCATATTTATTTTTGATTCATTTCTGCAAGAATTGTCTTGGATTGCCGTTAACCTAACTATTTCTAACTCCAGATTCCGTGTGTCCATGTCATATTTACTCTTATAACTATCTACTTAAACGTTGTACTTGTCTAATTGTGCTAATAAGTCCGTTCGTTCTGCTCTTATTTGGTCTGTTCTACATTTACAACAGAATTTATTTATCTGAAGTGTAGATTTCTTAATTAATCTATTAATCCTAGCATACTTTTTACTTTTGTTTCGGCTACTGTGACAAATTCCTACAGCAGACTTGGATTTCTGACCAACTATCTCATCGTACAAGTTCTGAGTATCAGTTAGTTGCCTTTGATGTTTCTCCACCTCCAGCTGCTCAACGCGACCCTGCGCCGCGGATAGCTCACTCCAGGTGTTGGATGCTATCCAGTACCTCCTCGTGGACTTCATTGCACTGGTCATAGGTGGAAAGAGTTTTTTTCAGGTGGTCTTCCTAATTCAGGGTAGGCTCGAGCCCCTCGGTGGGGACGTTTATGAGCTGATATGAGGAAAAGAATACAGCAAAAGCTACATCGCACAGTTTGACTATATGATGGTGACGCGTGGTGTGTTGCAGGGCGGGCGGTGGCTTGGGCGGGGGCGGGGGCGGCACGCAGCCCATCAACATCCCGAGTTCGCCGCAGCGGCAGAGCTGCTCCTCCGCCGGGGACGACGATGACATGCTGCTGGTGCTGCCTGCCCACGCGGTAACTATTACACTACTCATGTAGTCCTTTCTCTTTCTCTCTGCCCTCGGTCACCGTAATCATCGTACCACTATGGAACTTGGGTGCAATGCGTCCACTAAAAGTGACCCTGAAAAATTGTTATAATTAAAATTGAATTAATTGTTTTTTATTATGCCTACCACACTATCACAGACCTGTTAACACCTACAAGTGTATAGTGTAATCATATGCCGCACCGTTTGGCAATTAAATGAAATTCGGAACATGTTCCTTTATTGTATTTATATAGGAAGAAATGTTCCGGATTACACTCCGATGGGGTCGTTCGGTGAAAGCTAAGCGCAGATGGCGTTAGTGTAGGTGCCCTTGTGAGTGTACACATGTATATACTAGGAGGTAACGACAAATTAATTTGTTAACGATAGCGGAAATGGTTAAACTTCGGCAACATCGTCACTTACCACCAGGTGAGATGTTGTCAAGGGTTTACCAATTGTGAATAAAAATAAATAATAAACTTAAGTTGAGAGGATAAATGGCAACCCTCCGATGTTAAATATGTCGGTCTGCCAGTGGAAAGTGGTTGCGTTATGTACTTATAGCGCCTGAAAAACTAATTATCGTGACCAGAAAAAACGATAAGGGAAATGGCTAAGTAAGATATAAAATGAAAGTACTAGTTGTACTCCTGACAATTATGCAAAAATTGCCCAAATATTCCGTTGCGTTATGGAGCAATGCCAGTTAGTAGTAGGAATTCTGGACTAGGCCCCCACCCCCCTGCCGGAGCACCAAAGTTGGAAGTTGGAATCCGCCATTTCCAACTTTGGGACTCCGGCAGGGGGTGGGATCCTGGTCCAGAACTCTCGCTATTCCTACTACTAACGGGCGTTGCTCCATAACTCAACCGAATATTTGGTCAGTTTTTGCATAATTGTCGTTTTATATCTTACTCAGCCCTTATCGTTTTTTGGTCACTATAACTAGTTTTTCAGGCGCTATAAGTACATAACGCAACCACTTTGCGCAGGCAGACCGACATATTAAATATCAGAGGGTTGCCATTTATCCTCTCAACCTAAGTTTATTCATTTCCGTTATCGTTACCAGATTTATCATGACCTCCTAGTCCAGTACTCGTATGGTCTCGCTTTAGATAGCTAAGTATTCTCACTGGCACAAAGAAAGAGTATAAGTTACTACGGTTTAGTGGAGGAATGTCTACATATTAGTATCGTACCAAAGTACTAATATGTAGGTTTTTAGTACCTTTGGTTTGGGATCAAAGTAACTTTATAAAGTCTGCTCAAAAAGTTTCATATATTTAATTATACATCGATAAATAACTGTGGTGTAGATGTGTTTTTACCGACACTGAACCAAGGGACATGTCGCTCGACTTGAGCTCGTGTCGCGAGCAGCGCGTCGCGCGTCCTTCATGTGTGTCTACTCGTGATTAACATGTTTTCCAAACTTTGAAAGTGATTTACGTGCTACAAATAATGCCGGCGCGCACGCGCACGCGCACGCAGGGCAAGGCGCGACACCCGGTGCGGCGCTCCAACTCCTCGCCCGAAATGTCCTCCTCGTGGAAGCTGAGCGACGAGCGCCCCCCCGCGCCGCCCTCCCCGCCTCCTGCACAGCGCGCCCCCGCGCACATGATCCTGCTGCCCGCCGAACAGCCGTGAGTTCCACTGCCATCTCAACTAACTCCCCGATACCAGAACACAAGTTGCACGAGATTTTATTTTATTTACACAGATGTTTGTATACCCGCTCCGCTGGCAAGAAGTGACGACGTTCCTGCTGTCAAAAGATCCGTCAACTGCGAAGCGGTGACGCTGTACCTTGCCAGCTGTCGTCACGTATTTCATTGTTTTGTTAAAAGTACAATATAAATGAGCAGCTACATAGGACATGTCGACGGTCTATCGCCGATACTCTCACAAAACCTCATGCACACATCATTCACTCTTGTCCGTCGATCACCAAATACATCAAAATCAGGTATCGTTGTAGTTATCTTATTTAGTAACGATAGGGCTCGTACTTGAGGTGAGTTACTCCTCGCGACGGTTCTTTACTCCGGAACCGCCAGTAGGGTTCGCGGGCGACGCGGGGGTTCTTCGTATCGACAGACTGTGGGGGGGGGGGGGGGGGGACTGACAGCCGCACTACCTGGGCTACCAGCGAGCGCCGGGCAATCGGATTCTCCACGAAGGATGCGGCAGACTGTGGTGAGAAGTAAATGATCGCGCCTGACTTCTAACGAATTAAACTCTTATTTACCGAGTAAAAACTTTGTGGGATATTGAAAGGGGTAGTATCCGAACATCATTTTGTACAAGAATCTTAGAAAAGATTTTTTTTAAAGCAATATATACTTGTCGTCGAAGGAACTTCTTACTATGCTCCATAGATGCTGTTTCTATTTTACTCCTTATAAAGCCTGTATATATTTATTTTATGGCAAAAGGATCTTTGAAATCTCGAGCAGAGCGATTAACAAATCTTAATTCTCGATAGCAATCTTTGGCGAGAGTGTTCACATGGTCATGGAAAGTGAGTTTAGGATCGAATATGACTCTTAAGTCCTTGAAGCTATTAATTCTACGTAGTAGCTCTAATCCTAATCGATAGTCCGCCATAAAATTGTTATAAGCGTGTATCATAACACAGCATTTGCCCGTGTTAATGAACAGTTTCTTCTCCAGGCTCCATTCTAAAACCACATCAATATCAGATTAAAAAGAGGGGGACTAAAATTGAGTCTTGACTTACTCTTGAATTTGTTTGGTATAATGGCGATACGTAACACCCATGTTTAAAAAACTGGAAGAGGTTCTTTAAGTAGCTACCAAATAACTTTAGCAGCAAAGGGGAAAAGCCTGTGTTACTAAGCTCACATAGTTAGTACATCGTTATCTACTCGGTCAAAAGCTTTTTTGCAGTCAAAGTAGACCACATCAACTTGTATACCCTGATCTAGATGCTCTGTTAAGATGTCTACTAGGGATAGTAAGTTAGTAGTCACGGATCTTTTTTGTCTAAACCCATGTTGGGAGTCAGACAAGAAAGGTTTGATCTGAAGTGATATATGCTTATGTAAAATTGATTCAAACAATTTAGCAAACGTTGACAATATTGCATTTAATCGATAACTTTCTACATTCGACTTGTCCTGAGATTTAGGGATAGGCGTAACTCTGAAAATTTTCCACATGGAAGGATATTTACCTGATTGCTCAGTTAAAAATGTTTAAGATTGAAGTTATTAGGAAATCGCAACAACCTTTAAATTATTAAATGACTAGCTGTCCCGGCGAACTTCGTACCGCCTTACACTACACTACACAACACTGCAATACACTACACTACACTGCAATACACTACACTACACTTCAATACACTACACTACACTGCAATACACTACACTTCACTGCAATACTTGCAATACTGCAATACTGCAATGCTTGGGGCCACACTGGTCATTACGCGGCGGCGCGGCAGCGGTGTTTATTTTCCTAAATTCGTAATATCTTCTGAATGGAATGTCCGATTAAGTAATTCAAAAGGTTATCTATAGGTATCGACACATTTTTGATTATGAAATGATTTATTTGGATTAGGGCTAATACGAAGGTATGGTTATCCTTGTCTGATTATGGTCAGTTTTTTATTAACTTTTAAAATGTAAAAAGTGGTTATAGTAAAATAACTACAATAGTTGGACACATAGTATAGCAAAGTTTTTTGTAGGTATTGATATGATCTCTAATATAGTAGAACATTTTATTGTTCTATCATCAATAGTTTCTACGGAAACTATCCCTACTTCCCTACTAATATTATAAATGCGAAAGTAACTCTGTCTGTCTGTTACGCTTTCCCGCAAAAACTACTGAACGGATTTGGCTGAAATTTGGTAGGTAGACAGATTAGGACCTGGATTAAGACATAGGCTACTTTTTACCACGTTCGCGAGCCGCTTGCGGCTCGCGCACTGCGCACCCTCGAAAAGTCATAGAAACGTGGTCCACGCGGGTGAAGCCGCGTGAAACAGCTAGTTGATGATAAAACAAAAATTGTTCTTACATATTGCGATGCGATGAAAGAAATTATTAAGCAATTTTTTTACACCTCAGTTCACGTTACTGAAGTTTTAGCAAGGATCCCTTATTTTTCTAGTTATAAATATAGCCTATATTACTCAGCGATAATGTAGCATTCGAATGGTGAAAGAATTTTTAAAATCGGTTTAGTAGGTTTTGAGTTTATTCGTTACAAACATACAAAAATACAAAGCTTTCCTCTTTATAATATTAGTACAGATGATGATGTATCTTTTATTAAAAAGAGGGAATATTGTCCGGTCCTATAGAACAGTTTCCTTTGAGGCATTTCATTCCTACCTTTATATCCTCCAAAAAGATATTGGAGATATGAATATGATTCGCCGTAGACGATGAGCTATGGAAGCAGCGTTGTAGTATAGAGCGAGCTCGTCAGGTAGAAAAACGCTGGAGAAATAATCAGAAAACGCACGTGCAGCATCGACACCTTTGTGCTAGTTAACCGTTGGCTCGAACCCACTTTGAATATGTTGCCAGAAAGTCTTAGGATCAGGTTTTATTCTCCTTTTTAGGCATGCTACGTAATCGTCATATGCACGTGCAACTCTGTCCGTAACGGAGGCTCTCAAACCTCGAATATTTCATATGTATCTCTGTTCTTTGTGGCTTTTCAGGCCCGTGAAAATCTGCTTTTAGTCTAAGATCGCGAATTATGTCCGGCGTGAACCAGCACGGATACCGTCTGCTTGGGGTGTTACGTCTTATTTTTTTCGGTATAGTTGCATAATATCACATAGCGTTGTGTAAAGCCACTCTAATGCATTATCAAAATCTAAGGATTCTAAGAGTTCGCTCCACGATATCTTGTATACCAGTTCATACAAGAGTTCATAATTGCCTTTGGAAAATACCCATTCTCGAAAGTAATTGATGGGATCTAATCTATCTGAGTTACATAAAGGGACACCTAACGGGACAGTAATTTCAAGGGGTAGGTGGTAGGCATCCCTACGTGGAACCAATCCTCCACCTGCGATTTCAAGAACAGAAATTTCCCTAATCTTCCCCGATGCCAGAACTACATCAAGCTTTCGTCCATATGCATGCATAATCTCATTCAAATCATCCAATCCACGTACACTACAAAAGTATCCATAGTAGCACAATACATTTTGAGAAATATATAACGGATTTAAGTTTACAAGACTTGTTAAACTGTGTATTACTGATTCCACTTTCTCAAACCACTCCATATATTCATTTTCAGAGGAGCACCAAGGGCTGTGTATACAACGCCCACGTGAACCATTTTTCTTTAAAGTTTAGGGAAACCCATATGTCTTCCCCGGACGGCGTTTCCAAATCTTGACGACGTTTCGATGTGATGCCAGGTCGAACTGCCAGTAGAACTCCACCGCCTCCCCTTGAACTGCGATCTCGTTGGAAAAGTGTCCAGTCGGTATGCAATACTCGGGAGGCCAATACTGATGCAGACAGAATGGTTTCGGTTACAGTAACAACATCGGCGATTTCAGTTTGAAAATTGTGCTTCAATTTAGTGTTACGGCCTCTAACGTTTTGATATACCACACTAATACGGGTGTTAAGTTTGGCTCGGGCTTTCTTGTCTGTTTTTACGAAAGGGCTGCGTCCAAGGCTTAATTTAGATATGTTCTGGTTAGTTCTCAGGGGCCATCACTGAGTTATAAGCGTTTGTGGTGATACCTAGTTTGATGGAATTGTAATTTCCTCTAAGCTTTACAGGATCAACCGAGATAGCGTCGAGGCCGCTCATCGTTTTCAGGTGTTGACGAATTTTTTCCTGTGTAGTTCCAGCTTTAACATAGCAGAGGTGAATGAAAAGAGTTCGCTCATACGCTTCAATGAGCGTTGTTCCTGGTGCTGCAGATCTGCGAACTAGGCAAGATCGTCTTCTATTTTTCTACAGTCCATTCGCATTCATCAACGCCAGTGACTCGCGCGGTGGGTTTCTCAGGTGCGTCTGGTATAGTCATAGCCATTTCCTGAAGAGTTATGTTGAATCTAGTTAACTAGATTGTTGGTATTTTTTTTGCCTTTTGGATTTGGAAGTCGGTTTTCGAGCAACTTTTACTGGATTGGCAGATATGATAGCAGTAGTATTCTGCTTTAGCCCCTCGGCCGATGGTTGGGAAGCCACAGTTTTTGGCAATGGCAATGATGTTATAGGCTTAGACGTGTCTGGTGTCACTGTCAGTGATGAGGCCATTTCGATTAGGTTCGGCTGCGGTGTGACCATCAACGGTGGGTTTGCTGTAGTAGGGGCAACACCTTGGTTTAATTCCTTAGGTGTATTTAGGAGGCAAGAGATTTTTTCTCTAGGTGGGTTATTTTGTATAATAGCTAAGAAAATACATTATGAACAGCGGACTCAACTTTACATAACCCACCTCCGATTCGCTGACTATATCGTGGTCATGGCTGAGACTATGGAAGACCTAAGCACAATGCTCGATGGCCTCAGTGAAGTCTCTCAACAAGTGGTAAAATGAACATGGACAAGACGAAAATAATGTTAAATGTCCGTGTCGCACTGTGTTGGAGACTCTACACTGGAAGTTGTTGACGAATATGTATACCTGGGACAAACAGTCCAGCTAGGTAGGTCCAACTTCAAGAAAGAGATTAATCGACGAATCCCACTCGGCTGGGCAGCGTTCGGGAAGCTTCGCAATATCTTCACGTCCCAAATACCGCAGTGTCTCAAGACTAAGGTCTTTGACCAGTGTGTGTTACCAGTGATGACATACGGAACTGAGACATGGTCACTTACTATGGGCCTCATAAGAAGGCTCAAGGTCACACAAAGGGCAATGGTGCTATGCTCGGAGTTTCTCTGCGTGATCGAATCAGAAACGAGGAGATCCGCAGGAGAACAAAAGTAAACGATATAGCTCACAGAATCGCTAAACTGAAGTGGCAGTGGGCAGGGCACATAGCTCGTAGAACGGTGTAACGCGGTGGACCGACGACCTGGTGAAGATCGCGGGAGGCTGATGGATGCGGGCAGCGCAGGACCGGTCGTCGTGGAAATCCTTGGGGGAGGCCTTTGTCCAGCAATGGACGATATTCGGCTGATATGATGATGGCTCTTTTTGCACTAAAACAACGACATGTGTTCGAGCACACACATTAAAGTTTATTGTCCACTAATTTTATAACAAGTATTTTAACTGACATTGCTTACTCATACATCGCCCGCCGTTAATTACTTAGTGCAATAAAGACGCTTGACAATAACCTTTCAGAGTCAGAATCAGAGTTTTTATTGTTGATTATGGTACAAAGATCTTAAAGTAATATAAAGTTTCACATAATCTGCCTTAAGAGGCATACAATACATTTCAGCTTACACAAAAAAATACATAAAAAATAGAAAAAAATAATTAAAAATTGCATAATACCTTTAAATTTTAAATTATTGATGCCAAATGTTGTGCTCAAGAACATAAATTTAATGTATAATGTCGAACATAAATAAATCAAGTAATTTCACAATATGTCATCATTTAAATATTCGTACATGTCATAGTATGTCTTTTCTAGTAACAGTTCACGAAACTTTTTTTTAAAACTCGTAATGTCGTCAAACTCACGGATTTCCCGAGATACTTTATTATATATTTTAGGACCTAATGTAAATACACTTTTGTGGAGCAGGGCTGTGTTACATGGAACTGTGCAAAGAGTGTTACCATGCCTTCGAGATTTTAAAGTCTTAAATAGGTGCAAAATAGATTTCACAAATACAGCTACTTCTTAGATAAACATACAAGGAAAAGTTAACAGTTTTAGTCTTTTGAAATGCGGTCTGCAGCTGTCAGTTCGATAAATGTTACAAATAGATCTTATACATCTTTTTTGAGCCTTAAATATTAATTCCCTACCAGTTGCGTTTCCCCAAAATATTATCCCATATCTCAGAGTGGATGCGACATAACCATGGTATGCAGTCAGCAAGGCTTCATGGTTTACCACTTTACTCAGCATGTAAAGAGCGTATGAGTATCTATTTAGTTTATTGCAAACTTTCTCAATTTGTGTACTCCAGCTCATATTGCTGTCTATGTAAAGCTCTAAAAATTTTGTTACAAAAGCTGTTGCTATTGTTGTATCCTGATACATAATTTTTAAATTAGTTTTATTGGCTGGTCTTTGTTCAAATTTCATTATTTTTGTCTTACCTAGATTAATATTTAAATTGTTAATTTGCAGCCAGCTAATTAAGCATTCAATATTTTCATTTATGTCGGTTTCTAAATTATCAGAACTGTCATAATATATAACTGTACTGTCGTCAGCGAAGAGTACCATGGGGAATTGAGATGCTTTAGGGAAATCATTAATGTAAACTAGGAACAGTAAAGGCCCTAACACGCTGCCTTGTGGTACTGCATATTGGACATTTCTAAGCTTTGATGTGAATTCTTCATTTGTCTTATTTTTAAAATTTATTCTGTTGATTTGTGTTTTTTGCTGTCTATCTGTAAGGTATGATGATATTAGATTTAAAATGTTTCCCCTTACACCATATGTATTTAATTTTGATAAAAGAACGTTATGGTCCACGTAGTCGAAGGCTTTTGTCATATCCATGTATAAAGCTAATACTGGTTTACTTTTATCCATTGGTACTAAAATTCTACTTAAGAAGTCGTATATTGCCTTATTTATAGATTTATTTTTTCGAAATCCTTTCTGCTCGTCTACAAAAATTCGAAAATATTCAAAGTAGTCATTTAACCGAGAATATATGACTTTTTCCAAGATTTTTGAAAATATAGGTATCAGAGCTACTGGCCTATAGTTAGTTATTGTGTGCGTATCTCTTTTTTTGAATATTGGTTTGATGACTGTTAATTTTAATGCATTTGGGAAAAAAACACTTTCTATACATAAATTCATCAAATAGCTTAGAACGGGAGCAATGACTGGAGATGTATACTTTATTACCTTTGTATTTATACTGTCAAAACCTGTACTATTTGTGTTTTTTAGTTCACCAATAATTCGTACTTTTTAAATCGCCTCCGTGGCGTAATGGTTACTCCATTCGCTTCACACCAGGAGGTCGCGGGTTCGATTCCCGGCGAGGTCAACTTTGTAAGACTCGGTTTGGTTGGTGGTAGGGCATTTTCTAAGCCCGCCTGGCTAGCTACCACCATCTTATCTAAGTCTTGCCGCCAAACATCAGTGTTAAAAACATTGATGTGTTCCGGCTTGAAGATAAGATCGCCAGTTCTCCATTGCGTTGGGGAATCTTGGTAAGCCCGCTTCCATCTTCGGCATCATCGTCACTTACCATCAGGTGAGATGATGCCAAGGGCTTTACCAATTGTCAATAATAATATACCATTTCTTCAGGTGTTGTAGGCAACATGAACATAGAACCACAAACACTGTATTTGCATGTATTACAAGAATTATTGACCGTCAAGATCGGTTTTACTTTGACACCTTGGTCTTAAGAAACTGCGGTATCTGGGACGTAAAGATATTGCGAAGCTTCCCGAACGCTGCCCAGCCGAGTTGAATTCAACTATTGATGTCTTTCTCGAAGTTGGACCTAAATAACAAAATTTATTTAATCATGTAAATTACAGTTGTCAAACATACAAATTATAAAATTTCTAAAACTAAAATAACCCACCCCTGAGCGTCCCCGGCGCAAAGGTGACCATAACGCTCGCAGCGTTGCCTACCTAACTAGACTGTTTGTCCCAGGTACACATATTCGGTAACAACTACTTGTATGGTATAAGTTACATAAAGTTTATTCCTATTCCGAAGAATATGACTATTTAGTGAAAAGAATACTAACAATTCAATGTACTGACAGGGGAAAGTCATTATATCTTTGAACTTCTCTCAGAGCGACTCACGAGAACGCATTCCTTAAATCTCACGAACCGCTCTTTTTTAGCATAAGAAATATGGTATTTATATATCAGCTGCATGTCCGCACAAAAGTATCCCATAAGACATAATACCACAGTCTAAGAATCCATACAGTCGTCCAACGGAGGACGTCAAGACGGGCAATCGTGCGGGTGCTGCGGGGCGGGTAGGGCCCACTAGACCATTGTCACCGTTTGTTTAATGCGGTGGGCCCATTCAATAAAGGTCGTCACGTCGCATTTTTATTATCAATCATTCATGCACGGCTCATTTTCATCTTTAAATTTAGTTGGTTTTAAATTTTTAAAGTGAAACTTTTATTACATCGTTTCTAATTTTTTCGTCTGTGTGTTGCATGTCGCGTGACGGTCGCTTTCGTCTGACGGTATGATCGTTACGTCCTCTGTACCGTAGCGAGACAGCCATGATCGTTTTGTCCTCTGTAAAGTTTCACTTTTACCGTGGTTTAATAAAACCACACACTTTTTTTTAATTATTAAAAACTATTTAATGTAATTTAAATAAATATTTAAACTTTTTGTAATAGTTATTTTTTTAATAAATTTAAACTTTTTTATTTTGCTTAATTTTTTTTTAATACATTTTAAAATTATTAAAAAAATAATTGTAACAAAGTGTTTTAATAATTTAATGAATATATTTAATATTATATTGTAGCAATATCGATACTTTTTTTAATTAAAAAATGGTGTGCGTTACAGGATATCTCACCTGATGTGACGATGTACTCGAGGATGGTACACGTAAACTCAAATAATGCCTAATCACTCTCGCCTTGAAGATCCTGATGTGGATCATTTTATAGGTATTAATGGGGTGTATTTTCACGAATATGACATATATTCTATAATCCGTTGTTAGAATTGAATAAAGTTGCGGCCATTTTGAACTTTTTAGTCATTGGACCGATTACTTCCAAAATCGATATCTGAGGTCCCTTATCACGAATCCGTTGACAGAATTGAAAAAAGTGGCCGCCATTTTTAATTTTTTAATTACTGGACCGATTGCCTCGAAAATCGATATCTGGGAGTCCCTGAGGTCCCTTATTACAAATCCGTTGCCCGAATTGAACAAAGTGGCCGGCAATCTGAACTTTTAAGTTACTGGACCGATTGCTTCCAAAATCGATATCTGAGGGTCCCTGAGCTTCCTTATCACGGATCCGTTGCCCGAATTTAAAAAGGGGCCGCCATTTTAAACTCTTAAGTTAAATGACTGATTGTGTCCAAAATCGATATCTGGGAGTCCCTGAGGTCCCTTATCACGAATCCGTTGTCAGAATTGAAAAAAGTGGACGCCATTTTGAACTTTTTAGTTACAGGACTGACTGCGTCCAAAATCGATATCTGGGGGTCCCTGAGGTCCCTTATCACTAGTTATCACGAATTCGTTGTCAGAATAGAAAAAAGTGACCGCCATTTTAGTTACTGGTCTGATCGATTCCAAAATCGATATCTGAGGGTCCCTGAAGTCCCTTATCAAGAATACGTTGCCAGAATTTAAAAAAGTGGCCGACATTTTAAACGTTTTCAAAATCAATATACAGGGTGTAAATTTGCATTCCCGCCATATTTACAGAGGTAACTATACATCTGATGCTGAGTACGAATCAATAAAAAAATAATTTATTTTTTTTAAATATTTTTAATGATTTCATATTTTTACTGCGTTGGCAGCACTACATTTTATCGACCGCGTACATCACTAATACCAGCGGAGCGCGGCGCGGCGGCCTGTGTCGGCATAGTTCAAACGAGTCGGTCTTCCCTTTGGCTGCGTTCAATCAATTCAGTTGCCGCCGCGCTGCCGTGAATGACAGTCGAGTCGACTCTCGCTCAGTGACCTCTGCGCCACGCTTACGCATCGCCGTTGGCGCCGTCACGCCGCCGCCGTGCAAACAAGCCGTTTGCGACAAGCCTGTGAAATGTTCGTGGAAATGTTTCCGAACAGTCCGAGACCGACCCGGGACATAATGCTTGTGGGGCGACGTGAAACGTTTAGTGTACACGGAAGAAATTGATAGTGTTGATGTGTTGCGTGAAAGAGTTCTGGCAGCGTTTGAAACTGTAAGTTTTTGTAAATTTGTGTATTTTTTTGTAAATAACAATAATGTGTAATGCTGATTTCAGACTTTTAACTACGCCAAAAATACTGTAAACGCACATAAAGTACTTTACACAGCTATCTCAAAGTAATAAACGTGTAAATGCGGAAATTTAGTATTTTTGTAGGTCCTCCTAAAGTAGGAAGGGAAATCTGAAATCAGCTGACTGTGTAGTCAGCTATACGCATGAATGAATCATTGAAAGAAGGAATGAACTGTTTAGTCGAGACCGCTCGCGTCTGTCAGTTATGTTCTCGTACGGTTTGTTCCACTGCGATCTTACATAAAACTGGTTTATTCTTACATGAACTCCAAAACAGTTTCATACCATAACTCGTAGTCCTTCAAATATCAGATTTTTTGTATATGCTGAAACAATTTTTAGTATTATAAACTACTACTTCTGTAAATATGGCGGGAATGCACATTTACACCCTGTATAAGTTGTAACAAAATTAGCTGAAACTATTTTAACGGGTGCTTCTACTCATGAAACTGAACAATTTTTCCCATGGAACGCATAGTCAAATCGCAACAAAAAAATTGGCTCTCCCATACTAACTCGATCAGCTGATCAAAATCAAAATCAAAAATCAAAAACAATTTATTTCAAATAGGTGTTTACACACACTTTTAAATAGTCAAAAAAACAAAAAAATACAGTATATTACAAATAATGTCATGATTCAGATTACAGTCTCAGGTAATGGTATTTGATATAGAATCAACATATATATCTTTGTCATTTACATAATCTATTATTTTATAATATCCTCTAGAGCACAAAACTTTTTTGACATGAGTCTTGAACTTATTCTCTGACAAACTAGTTACATTTTCTGGAATTTTATTGTAGAATATTATACACTGCCCCACAAATGACTTTTTAACCTTACTCAGTCTCGTAAAGGCTATATCTATTTTATTTACATTTCTTAAATTCAAATTATGCCTGTCACTGTTTTTAGGAAATAAATGCAAATTCTTACGAACGTACATGATGTTTTCATATATAAATTGACTAGCAACAGTTAAAATATTGATTTCTTTAAACTTATTCTGTAACGACTCACGTGATCGCATCTGATAGATTGCGCGGATAGCTCTTTTCTGCAGGATGAAAATACTTTCTATATCAGCCGCATGCCCCCACAGTAATATGCCATAAGACATTATACTATGGAAGTAACTAAAATACACTAGTCTCGCAGTATCTACATCCGTTAACTGTCTTATTTTCTTAACGGCATAAGCAGCTGAACTAAGCCTTCCCGCTAAAGTTTCAATGTGTGGTCCCCATTCATAGTTCATAGTTCATAGTTCATAGTTCATTTATTCATAAACAATTTACAAATTGTGTTTGAAATAACCTAAGCTAACATTAAAACAAGTTAAAGTCAATTATAAAATTTACAACACAAAATAACAACAATAATAAAAAAAAAAATATAAAAGCATAAAAACATGATATTAATTTTAATTTTAGTCTGCATTGTGTTTATCTTGGATATAATCATTTACTGTATAATAACATTTACGTGTCAAAAATTTCCGCAACCCTCTTTTAAACAGTCCATAGCTTGCAGTTGACTTCAGTGCGATAGGTAGTTTATTAAACAAGTTCGGAGACTGATAAAAAGCAGCGTGTTTTACTACGTCTAATCTCGGCATTATCTGCTGTTTCACATCTTTGCGTCTAGTCCGTTCACGCATAACTTTGTCTGTTTCTGTTTCAATACTTAACAACTGTTTTTTGTAGTCACAGAGCAAAACCATAATATAAAGGCAGGGGGCAGTGAGAATATCTAACTCGACGAAATGATTTTTACATGATTCCCACTGAGGAATTCTAACTATTGTACGAATAGCACGTTTTTGAATAATAAACGCTTTGCTCATATTATAAAAGTAGCTGTTCCCCCAAAGCTTTATGCTATAACGTAACTTAGACTCGACGAGAGCATAGTATATTGTTTTAAGCTGCAAAGTTGTGAGTTCATCCCGCAAACTTCTTAGCGCGTAACAGGCAGAACTGACACTATTCTCAATTGACATTAACTCATCTTTCCAATTTAAAAACTGATCAATAAAGATCCCTAAAAACTTTACTGTTTTACTCAGCTCTACTTTATGGCCATCAATTTCAATGTTTATGGTGTCATTTTTCCTAGCTGTAGTTTTAAATAAAATGATGCTTGTCTTCTCTGTATTTAGTATAAGATTATTGTTTCTAAACCAATCATGAAAAGCTGTTAGAGTTTTGCTTACCTTCAACGTTAGGTCATTATGATTTCTTGCTGAAAGTATAGCGTTAGTGTCATCTGCATAAATAGCATTGAAGTGAAACATCCAAAGTTATAGCAAGGAACACCGTGGTATTTACAAATTCTAATTTATTACTGTCTAATATTACACTATTATTGACCTTTTTTACATTTGGCAAACAAAATTTTATACATTTTGTTTTCTTAGCATTTAATAATAAGTTGTTCACAGTGAACCAGTTCAGTATCTTTGAAAGAGTGTTGTTTACTTCGTCAATTTCGTTTTCTTTCCTATTCACTTTAAAAATAAGAGATGTATCATCCGCAAACAACACAATATTTGACAGATGTTGAACCAAAAAAGGCAAATCATTTACGTAAACAAGGAAAAGAAAAGGCCCTAATATGGAACCCTGGGGCACACCCATTTTCACTTTAGATCCAGATGAGTTCGTGCCATTCACTTGTACTTTTTGTGTTCTGTTGTCTAAATACGAATTTAAAAGACTGAGAGCCCCTTCCTCTACACCATAATGCTTTAATTTCATAAGTAATGTTTGGTGTTCAACACAATCAAAAGCCTTAGATAAATCACAAAACACTCCAATTGCATTCTGCGATTCCTCGAAGGCATCATATATCTTTCGAATGAGTGCTACTCCTGCATCGGTTGTTGATCGTCCTTTAGTGAAACCGAATTGTTGGTTATGCAGTAGTTTGTTTTCTGTAAAATATTGTAGCATTTGGTTAAGCATAATCTTTTCAAACACTTTACTAAGAACTGGCAGCACAGAAACTGGTCTGTAGTTGCCTGGATCAGTTTTTGAACCAGATTTATATAAAGGTATCACTTTACTAAGCTTCATGAGATCTGGAAAGACGCCACTGTCAATGCTAATATTAAAAAGACAAGCTAAATATGGCGCTAAAGTCAGCCAACTTAGTATGGGAAGTTCAGTTTTTTTTTGAGAATTGACTATGGGTTTCATAGGGAAAGTTATTCAGTTTCATGGGTAGAAGCACCAGTTAAAATAGTTTCAGCTAATTTTGTTAGAGCTTATATAAGGGACCTCAAGGACCCTCAGATATCGATTTTGGAAGCATTTGGTTTGGTAACTAAAAATTTTAAAATGTCGGCCACTTTTTTCAATTCGAGTAACGGATTCGTGATAAGATATCGATTTTGGAAGCAATCGGTCCAGTAACCAAAAAGTTCATAATTGGCGGCCACCTTTTTCAATTCGGGCAACGGATTTGTGATAAGGGACCCTCAGATATCGATTTTGGAAGCAATCGGTCCGTATTCACTGGTACGGCTAGCAGCCGCGCTATGCCCGCGGCGCCACATTCGACGGTTCGTTTCACCGTCGTTATACATTTTATTACCGGTTGAATACAGTTAATCTAATCGCTCCAGCCGTTTCACAGTCTATAGGCAATACACACAGTATATCCACATACACTCATCGATTTATATACAGGTGTCCTTAAAATGAACGATAATCCTGTAACTGCGGATAGGTAACACCACAGCCTATTACATGCTAAAATTTAAGTAATGTAAAAGTCTCACCATTTTCGAGATATTAACATTTGTATTTTCTAATTTTGACTGAAAAACGCATTAGTTCGAATGCTTTGTGGTTTTCCAGAAAAAAGTTATAATACAGTTGGAGTGCCCAACAGGGTAAAAACTTTCTTATTTTATCAGCTTTTCAACAAAGTAAAATAGTTCATCATATTAGCCGAAGGAAGTCCACTGCTGGACATAGGCCTCCCCCAAGGATCTCCACGACGACCGGTTCTGCGCTGCCCGCATCCAGCGGCTTCCCGCGACCTTCACCAGGTCATCGGTCCACCGAGTGGGAGGCCTGCTTACACTACGCTTTCCGGTGCGTGGTCGCCACTCGAGAACTTTACTGCCCCAACGGCCATCTGTTCTACGAGCAATGTGCCCCGCCCACTGCCACTTAAGTTTAGCAATTCTGAGAGCTATGTCGGTTACTTTGGTTCTCTTACGGATCTCCTCGTTTCTGATTCGATCACGCAGAGAAACTCCGAGCATAGCACGCTCCATTGCCCTTTGGGTGACCTTGAGCCTTCTTATGAGGCCCATAGTAAGCGACCATGTCTCAGTTCCGTACGTCATCACTGGCAACACACATTGGTCGAAGACCTTGGTCTTAAGACACTGCGGTATCTGGGACTTAAAGATATTGCGAAGCTTCCCGAACGCTGCCCAGCCGAGTTGGATTCGACGATTGATCTCTTTCTCGAAGTTGGACCTACCTAACTGGACTGTTTGTCCCAGGTATACATATTCGGTAACAACTTCGAGTGTAGAGCCTCCAACCTTCAGAGGAGTAGGTATGACACGGACGTTTGACATAATTTTCGTCTTGTCCATGTTCATTCTAAGACCCACTTGTTGAGAGGCTCTACTGAGGCCATCGAGCATTGTGCCTAAGTCGTCCATAGTCTCAGCCATGACCACGATATCGTCAGCGAATCGAAGGTGGGTGATGTACTCGCCGTTGATATTGATGCCGAGTCCACCCCAGTCCAAAAGCTTAAAAACATCTTCCAGGGCGGCGGTGAACAGTTTCGGAGATATAACGTCTCCCTGTCTCACCCCTCGCTGCAGCTGGATAGGTTTCGAGTTTTGATCCTGGAGGCGAACCGACATGGTGGCGTTTTCATACAAACACTTCAGCACTTCGATATATCGATAGTCGATTTGGCACCTCTGGAGAGACTGTAACACAGCCCAAGTTTCGACCGAATCGAAGGCTTTCTCATAGTCCACGAACGCCAAGCATAGTGGCTGATTGTACTCTTCGGTCTTCTGTATAATCTGCAGCAACGTATGTATGTGGTCTATGGTATTAAATCCTTTTCGGAAACCGGCTTGTTCGGGAGGCTGGAAGTCGTCAAACCTGCGTGCGAGACGATTCGTAATGACCCTCGAAAACAGTTTGTAGACATGGCTCAGAAGTGAGATGGGTCTGTAGTTCTTCAGCAGGGTATTGTCGCCCTTTTTGAAGAAAAGCACGACCACACTTCTGTGCCATGCCTTAGGCGTTTGTCCCTCTAGTATAACGGAATTAAATAATTTCTGAAGAGCTTTAAGTACCGGTGTTCCACCTGCTTTCAGAAGTTCAGCCGTAATTCCATCATCACCCGGTGCCTTATTGTTTTTAAGCTGTTTAAGAGCCATTCTAATCTCATACAGGCTGACGTCCGGGATATCTTCGGTATAGTGTCGAGTAAGTCTAGCTCTTGGTTCTTTAGCCAGATCACTGACAGGCAGACGTGTGGTCGTGTACAATTGTCCGTAGAACTTCTCAACTTCTTCCAGCAACTCAGTCTTAGACGATATGATCCTGCCGTCCTCAGTCTTCAGCTTGGTCAGTTGGCTTTGACCAACAGACAGATGTCTAGCGAACACTTTTGAGCCTTTGTTGTTCTCAATCGCCTCTTTAATACAATTTGTATTAAATTGGCGCAAATCGCGAGTTAGAGACTTAGAGATCTGCCAGTTTAGTTGCCGATACTGAGTAGCGTCTTCAGAGGACGGCAAAACCAATCTGCGTCTTTCTTCCATGAGATTGCTGGTGAAGTCAGAGATTTTTTTGGTTCTGTTTGAACGGCGAGTTTTGAAAATCTTAGACCCGACCGTTTGGACAATTTCCACGATCCTGTCGTTATAATCGTCCACATTCTCGCAGTCTCCTAGGCATTCGAAGCGATTGTGCAACTCGAGCTGAAAGTTTTTGGGGTTTTGGAGCTGGATGGGCGCTGGTCGGAGTGTGGACTTCATCAGTCGACATCTTTCTAGCTTAGTCTTTAGATTCAATGTGCCTCTTACCATTCGGTGATCGCTTCCTGTTTTGACTGAGTTGATCACAGAGACATTATTGAATATTTGCCTTCTTGTCGACAAGATGAAGTCGAAGGTAAGACTTTTAAAAAAACTTAAATTTTAGCATATAATAGGCTATGGTATTACCTATCCGCAGTTACAGGATTATCGTTCATTTTTGGAACAGCCTGTATACATATACACAGGGTGTAACAAAATTGGTGTAGGTCCCGTTAACTGGGGCTTCTACTCGTCATACTGAACAACTTTTGTCCTACAAGTTTGCTGATATCGCAAAAAAATTTTGATCTCTTCATACAAAACGATCAGTTGATTGACCAATTTTGTGCATTTTTGTATGGAGCGTCGAAATTTTTGTTGGCGAATTGACTATGGGTTCCTAGGGGAAAGTTGTTTAGTATGATGAGTAGAACCCCCAGTTATCGGGTCCTACACCAATTTTTTTACATAATCCTGTAACTTCGGATAGGTAATACCATATAGCCTATTACATGCTAAAATTTAAGTTGTGTAAAAGTCTCACCATTTTCGAGATATTAACATTTGTTTTTTCTCTTCGATAATTCCTACATTTAGTAATATATATTACTAATTAATAATATCATCAATAATTCGTACATTTATTAATATATATTACTAAATGTACGAATTATTGATGAGCGTCGGTGGCGTAACGGCTAGGGCTGCCGCCTCGAATCCTGCCATGTACCAATGTGTTTCGAATTTAGATCTCTATACGTACGTTTATCCGACGCTCTTACGGTGAAGGAAAACATCGTGAGGAAACCTGCACCCGCCTGCGAAGAAACTCGAAGGTTGTGTGTGAAGTTGACCAACCAGCATTGGACCCGATCGCCCTAATTCAGGGTAGGCTCGAGCCCCTCGGTGGGGACGTATATGAGCTGATATGATGTTGATGAAATGTACGAATAATCCGTCGTTAATACATAGAGTCGTTCGCGCAGTTTCATACGAGACCTAAGACCTCTTTCACTTGATTGTAGCAACAACGCCAAGGTCATTGATGCCAAACACATCTATTCAGGAGCAACGGCAGCACCCAGCAGCAGCAGCTGTCGATGGTGTTGAAGAAGTGCAAGAAGAGCGACATGCGCGTCTCGTGCGAGGCCATCCCCGAGGAAATGAGCGGCACCTCGCCGCTGCAGCCCGCGCCGCTGCACCCACACCACCCGCACCACCCGCCGCAGCACCAGCCGCCGCCGCTCATGACCTACAGCTCCGACCCCGGTGAGTGTCTCCGTTGCCAGCATTCAACACACACAGTAAGCGCGAGTGTTGGCACACGCCACACGTGGCCAGCGTAGTGTACCCAGTCGCTAAGTGCCGCCCCCCGCCACCGGAACCAGCCGCCGCCGCTCATCACCCACAGCTTCGACCCAAGTGAGATGTCTGCGTCGTCCGCGTTCAACACATACAGTTAGCGCGAGTGTTGGCACACGCCACACGTGGCCAGCGAAGTGTACCCAGTCGCTAAGTACCGCCCCCCGCCACCGGCACCAGCCGCCGCCGCTCATCACCCACAGCTCCGACTCCAGTCAGATGTCTGCGTCGCCCGCGTTCAACACATACAGTTAGCGCGAGTGTTGGCACACGCCACACGTGGCCAGCGAAGTGTACCCAGTCGCTAAGTACCGCCCCCCGCCACCGGCACCAGCCGCCGCCGCTCATCACCCACAGCTCCGACTCCAGTGAGATGTCTGCGTCGCCCGCGTTCAACACATACAGTTAGCGCGAGTGTTGGCACACGCCACACGTGGCCAGCGAAGTGTACCCAGTCGCTAAGTGCCGCCCTCCGCCCCCCGCCACCGGCACTAGCCGCCGCAGCGCCAGCTGCCGCCGCTCATCACTCACAGCTCCGACCCCAATTAGATGTCTGCGTTGCCTGCGTTCAACACATACAGTTAGCGCGAGTGTTGGCACACGCCACACGTGACCAGCGAAGTGTACCCAGTCGCTAAGTGCCGCCCCCCGCCCCCCGCCACCGGCACCAGCCGCCGCAGCGCCAGCCTCCGCCGCTCATCACCCACAGCTCCGACCCCAGTGAGATGTCTGCGTCGCTGAGATATTTTATTTATTTATTTTATTTTATTAGACAAACAGTCATTTACAGATATAAACTTACAACAATATTACTTAAAGACCTATAGTCTCCTGTCTTAAATATTGTGGTTCATTATCATATAAGTATATTAAAAGTAACAATAACACTATGAATAAGATAAGATAGTCATGACTGCACCACCCCAGAAGTGGCGACAGCAACTAGAAGCAGATAGCAACAAAACCTCAACTATGTAGGTACTCATAGCTAAGGTTCCATTACAATCCACGGCCATCAGCCACCACAATCACCACCACCAGACAATGCAGACATGACCAACCCTCTAATATTAGTTGGAGTGCTATTAAAAATGTCAACATTACTCAGTTGATTATTGTACGCAAGGTCATCTTAAAAAACTATTACTAGCGTAGCATGTTTTACATTGTGGAATTAAGAATAAAGCCTTGTGACGGCAGTTTCTCTCCTGTCGGCGAGGAACACGAAGATAAATGTTTTCTAACAACGAGGGGACATCGACCAAGTTATTTACTATTTTGTAAAGTGGTACAGCGTCAACGCAGTCACGACGATGATCAAGAATAGGAATGTTATGTCTTTTAGCAGATGTTTGGTAGTCATTGTGGTAAAAACCTGTTCTATAATCTAGTGATTTGACAAATTTGCGTTGAATTCTCTCCAGCCTATTCTTATGAATGTTATAGAATGGATGCCAGACAGTACAAGCAAACTCGAGATGACTACGAACGTAGTTGTTTTAAAGGAGCTTGTACGTAGAGGGATTTTTGAAGAGTTTAGTCACCCGAAGTATGAAACAAGCTGCTTGTATGCTTTTCCTACAATTTTATCTATATGCGGTAAAAATGTTAATTTAGAGTCCATAGTAACACCCAGATCCCGGATTTGTGTAACACGTGAGAGAACTGTGCTGCAGAGATTGTAAGAATAATTAATGGAATTCCTTTTTCTGCAATAACTTATAGTAAAACATTTGTCCGGATTTAAAAATAACTTATTATACGTACAAAACATATGAAATGAATTTAAGTCTTTTTGTAAAAGATCACAATCCTCCAGGTTACGAATAATTCTAAAAAAAATGGATCATGTGCGTAGAGCAGGACACTAGAGTTATTAATTACCGAAGTAACGTCATTGATATACAAAGTGAATAACAGGGGACCCAAATGCGATCCTTGAGGGAATCTAAATCCAATATCTTTGTACTGTGACGAGAATCCACCTAATACTACAGCCTGACTCCTATTCTCAACATACGACTTGATCCAGCGCAAAAGGTCACCGTGTATGCCGAGTCGCCATAGTTTCAACAATAATGTGTTATGGCATATTTATCAAATGCCTTGGCGAAATCGGTATACACAGCATCCACCTGACAATTATCATCCATAGCTGCAAGAATAAAATCATCAAAACTCAATAAATTAGTGTGAGCACTACGACTTCTTACAAATCCATGTTGATTAGGTACACTATACCGACAAACGACGTCAAAGATTTTATTTGTTACAATTTTTTCTAAAATTTTACTAAATTAACATAATTTGATATAGGGCGGTACTTCTCAATGTCTTCGCTGACGGTACCTTTAGGAATTGGTGTTACCCAGGCCTGTTTCCAGACTTTAGGAACACAGCCTTCTTTTAGTGATTTATTGAACAACAATGTGATAGGTAATACTAGAGCAGAAGCACATCTCTTGATCAAAACTGGATGAACCCCATCAGGGCCTGCCCCTTTGTTGGTAACAATAATTTTATTTAATTTATTTAATTTTACTTAATTCATTTTTAAATATTTAAAAACTGTCTCAGAAGTAATTACTATTGAATTGATATCCAAAATAGAGTCGAGAGAAGGAGTCAGTGAATTCAAATCTATTGGCTCAGATAATGGCTGCTCAAAAACTGAGTGAAAGTGCTTATTAAATGAGCGGCAAATTTTATCACACCGCTTGCAGCTGACCCCTTATAATACTTTTTTTGAGGATGACTGTTGCTAGAAAAGATGTATTTGACATACGTCCAAAAAATTTGGGATAATGTTTAATTTTTTCCTCTGAATAAAGTATATATTTATTATAACACTCTTCTTCCATGGTTTTTGCCCTTTTTCGCAATATTTTAAAACTCTCATAGTCCAGTGGGTTTTTATATTTTTTACAAAGTCTATGAAATTTTCGCTTTTCATTTAGCAATTTCTTTAGCGGCTTAGTATGCCACAGGGGAGCAGAACTATGTGGTCTCAAAATACGACGGGGGACATGTTGTGAAAAATATTGTTTAAAACATCATAAAATTTAGTGACACAGGCCTCCATTCCAAAATCACTGAATAAGTTATACAAATTTATTTTACTCATGGCATTTTTGATTTCCTCGTAATCAGCAGACATAAAATTATATACATAAACATCAGCCGACTTCAGAGGATATCACCGCGAGGCAAAGGCAAGTACCAGCTGCGGTAAGTGTTGCCGCCAAGATGCTCTTTCTGGTACTCTGCAAGGCGAGTGCCTCGTGGAAGGTACCGGAGCTGTAGGAGCGCTCACCTCCCGGGGCTCTTCGCACCTGTCCAGTTTCACTCCTACGCGGTCGGAGCAGACAAAGCAGTGCTAGCGTAGCTCTGCTTGCTAATGAGGCAAGTAGTGGACATGCCTCCCTGCCAGTAAGCCAGCCAGCAGGCCAGCTTAAAGGACAACTCACTTGCCCCTCGTGGCTTTCGCCCAGAGCCCATTTGGTCAGCTATTACAACACTAGTTGTGCGCGAGACGCCACGTGCTTGCCGGGCAACAGACTTTGCCTAACCCCTGTTACTAACCACATACCAGTACGAGTCCATGACCCAATCAGGGGCCCGACCAGCCTGCCGAAGGCGATAGATCCGTCAGCGAGCAAGTGGGGGGCCACCCCCGACCCATAGTACCCTAGTCGTAAGAGCCGGGCCCGTGGTTTCGGCTGCGAATTTCACCTAGCCGGGCGCTCTCCGGGTGCCGGGTAGCGCTAGGCGGAGTAAATGTACGATGAATGAACGAGCAAATGTACTATATGATTGTACACTAAAACATCGTTGGCTGGCTAAAAGCTGAAAAAAAGCATTTATCTATCTATCATAAAAGACTGACAGGCATTCGTTTTGCAGGCACTGCGGGCGCGGCGGCGGCGGCGGCGGCGACGGCGGCGGAGGGCGCCGGGGAGGCGCGCCACCAGCTGCAGAAGGTGAGAACCCAGCACTGGCACGTTAGCGAATACTCCTCACGAACGACGCGCCAAGAATAGCTGCGAATTGTGTTCAAAGCCTGAAAGTCGATACGATTGATCTTTAGGTCATATTGATCAACTAGTGGGTGCCCGCAGCTTTGCCCGCGCAGATCCCGTTTTTTACCGTTCCCGTGGCTATCTGTATTCCCAATTTCAGCTAAATCCGTTCAGTGCTTTCGGATGTGCGTTGATATACTTTATAAATATATAATATGATATTTTACTTTTATATACAGGGTGTCTGGAAATTCGACCTATTCCTTGAAATGGGTTATAGTAGAGTAAATTTGCAACAAAATAACCCCCATCAACTAGGGGTCGGAAATTGACTGTTTCGGAGAAATCAGGGATTTAAGATTTTTTTTTAATTTTCTGACTTGTCGCAGCAAAAAAGATATTTTAAAAAATCTACTCAGTTTTAGTCATGCATTTGATGCTTTTTCAAAAGCTAATAAACTAGCGAGCGGTTTAAAAATAAAATCCGCACCAAAATACTCGTAGTCTCAGAAATAATGGGTCATAACTTGCAAGAATTTTAATTTTTTCGGATATTTCCCAAAAATCGACATCAATAAATCGAAAAAAAATGGCGTACAAATGACTAAAATGATTGCTAAGTTTCATAAAAATTTCAAAAATGTACAAATCGTAATAACTTTACCAAAGAAATATCAAAAAATTTGCACAAAGCGCATTGTACGACTAACTTGTAATTTTAATTTAAAATTGACTGAGCTTGATAAAATTATCGAACTCAAGCAATCAATTAAAAAAACATGTAAGGTAAAACATTTAATGAAATAAAGAAAACATTAAACATCATAAATCGCATCATTTTTCAAACTGTCGGATGTTTCGGATGTATGGAAGACCTAAGCACAATGCACGATGGCCTCAGTAGTCTCTCAACAAGTGGGTCTTAAAATGAACATGGAGAAGACGAAAATAATGTTAAATGTCCGTGTCGCACCCACTCCTCTAAAGGTTGGAGACTCTACACTGGAAGTTGTTGACGAATATGTATACCTGGGACAAACAGTCCAGCTAGGTAGTTCCAACTTCAAGAAAGAGATCAATCGACGAATCCAACTCGGCTGGGCAGCGTTCGGGAAGCTTCGCAATATCTTCACGTCCCAAATACCGCAGTGTCTAAAGATAGGGTCTTTGACCAGTGTGTGTTGCCAGTGATGACTTTCGGAACTGAGACATGGTCGCTTACTAAGGGCCTCATAAGAATGCTCAAGGTCCCCCAAAGGGCAATGGAGCGTGCTACGCACGGAGTTTCTCTGCGTGATCGAATCAGAAACGAGGAGCTCCGCAGGAGAACTAAAGTAACCGACATAGCTCACAGAATCGCTAAACTGAAGTGGCAGTGGGCAGGGCACATAGCTCGTAGAACAGATGGCCGATGGGGCAGTAAAATTCTCGAGTGGCGACCGCGCACCGGAAAACTTAGCGTAGGCAGGCCTCCCAGGCGGTGGACCGATGACCTGGTGAAGATCGCGGGAAGCCGATGGATGCGGGCAGCGCAGGACCGGTCGTCGTGGAGATCCTTGGGGGAGGCCTTTGTCCAGCGGTGGACGATTTGTGGCTGATATGATGTTCAAACTGTTGGCCATTGTTGCGTACGGAAGCACGTAGCCTACGACGCATTTCTGACACTGTCACCCTTGTAGAAACTGTGTTCTTAATGTGATCGGCGGCTGCCAAAATCCTTTCCCTCAAGTCGTCAACAGATGCCACTGGTGTTTTATAAACCAACTCTTTCATGTGACCCCAAATGTAGAAGTCACATGGCGTCAAATCTGGACTCTTCGCCGGCCATGGTGTCGGGCCACCTCGGCCGATCCACCTTTGTGGAAAGTTGATATCCAGCCATTGTCGCACACCTCGGTAAAAGTGGGCTGGGCAGCCATCATGCTGATAAATTATGTCCCTTCTAGTATCTAAGGGTACATCTTCTAGTAGCGTGGCCAATTCCTCTCTCAAAAAGGTTTCATACGTCACCCTATTTAAATTATTGGGCAAAAAGAAAGGTCTAATTAAATGGTTATGGATAATCCCCATTCAAACGTTAAACGAAAATCTTGTCTGGTGCGCTCTTTCTTTACATTTTCTTGGGTTTTGGCCTTTGGGGGCCCAGTAGTGTGCATTGTGAGCAAGAAACCACATAAATCTGATTTATTTTTATTTTATTTTATTAAATTTAAAAAAATCTGTGATGTAAATTACATATATCGAAAACTGTCAAAGTGTCGTTCTTAAACAACTTCTAAATTTCGCCGCTAGAGGCGCTAGTCCGAATTTTACATCGCCAATATCGAGATACGTGTGTTCCGCAGACGTCGAGTGACAGCACAGTGGGCGCCGGCCGGCCCCCCGCCGCGCCTCGCCCGCTGGCGGGGGCCGCGGGGGAGGAGGAGCTGCCGCCGCTGGCGCGCTCGCGCCGCGCTAACACTATCTCCGTGATGAGCTCCGCGCACGCGCACCGCGCCCGGTAACACACTCACTTTAACCCGACACACACGTCACGCACACATACGCCACGCGCACACACGCCACGCACACACACACATCACACACATATACCACAAACACACACACGCACGCCAAAAATGATGCCAAGGGCTTACCAATAGGGGATCGGACTGCCTAGTCATTTGAGTTACTTTTTATGATCTGTCAAAAACTAAATTTTGTTCTAAAAATGTTTGAAATACCCACAAATGACGTCATAGATTCTAAGCGTTATTGACGAACTTATTTTGTGAATTTGATCAATTAAAAATCGAAGGCGTGATCGAAAAACAAAACAAGTAAGGTTACTTAAAACTTCAAGAGGAGAGCAATTTAGGAAATCATATTTCAGATTTTATTTTTGGTGCAGTCCCCCCCCCCCCCCCCTCCCCCCAGTATTGTGAATAAACAAAAATTAAAAAGTGGTCAATGGTCCGCCTTTGCATATCATTGTATATTTTGCTAGTTAATAAGTTTTTCATTTTTGTATATTTGGTGTGCAACAAAGGATATTTATCTTAACAATTAATTCAACCGCACTCCGTATAATCTTGTCTGCGAGGCAGTTTCTGCCGACTGCGGCGTGGCCGACTTCTGTACCAGACGCAGGATGTGTCAGCCATGACATGGCGTTTGTCCTATTCAGGTAGTAGGTACACCACGCCGACGTAAATAATGGGGTTAAAGGGCCACCTCACACGACGTCTGCCGACCACTTGCGGCTTGTGCGCAGTGGCAGGCTTAGTGTATTGACCAGTGGTCTTCTGCTGGTACCGCTCTCGTTCGGGTACTATATGTCTTAATTTTGACAAAAAAAAATTCCGGATATCTCTACAGGGTGTAAATAAATTGGTGTGGGACCTTTTAACTAGGGCTTCTACTCATCATACTGAACAACTTTCTCCAAGGAACCTATAGTCAATTCGCAAAAAAATATTTGAAGCTCCATACAAAAATGCACAAGATTAGTTAATCAGCTGATCGTGTCGTGTGAAGAGTTACATTTTCTTTTTACGATTTTAGCAAATTTGTAGCACAAAAGTTGTTTAGTTTGATGAGCAGAAGCCCGGGCGCTGGGCACCGGGCACCGGGACCCGCGCCAACCTCGTTACTCCCTGTATACATATCGACCCGGCCAACGGAACTCGCGCACACGTACTCAGTAGTCGCCATGAGGCACTCGACGACGCGACGTAGGTACACTTGCGATCGGATCCTGTACTATATCTTCAATACTGATGACTACTTCCTGGCAGCGACTCTGGCGGTGGGAGCGGTAGCGGGGGCGGCGGCGGCGGCGGTGGCGGCGGGGCGCGCGGGGGCGGCGGGGGCGTGACGCCCAGCTTCGTGTTCCTGCAGCTGTACCACAACATGAGCACCTACCCCATCGCGCCGCCCGTGCCAGGTCAGCCCCTCACGTGTCTCGCTCAACGCGTGTCGCGTATATACTGTTGTGTTTCAGAACGAACCCTTTGTTCAAGACGACTCTTATTATTAGTGGATAACGCCCAACGTGCGGGACTCCCCACTGGTCGAATGTCGGTATGACGATGTGTCACACCCCCGATGCGTTCCGCGCGCGCGTCCACCCGTGAAAATACTAGTGCAGTGTGCGGTGGTTCGCAGGCGAGGCGTCGACGCCGCCGAGCCCGCTGGCGGAGCGTCCGCTGCGGCTGAGCGGCGCGCAGCACGAGCGCACCATCAAGAACCTCGACCTGGTGCCGCCGGTCGACACGTACAAGGTACTCCCGCGAGTCGCGCGCTGCCCGCGACACCCGCACGTCGAGCTCGGCTCCCGGCTCGCGTGCGGTTGTGGCGAGTAGAAACCCTTCCGGATACTAATATTTTTATGCTGTTTTATAATTTTTACCACAATGACTACCAAACATCTGCTAAAAGACATAACATTCCTATTCTTGATCATCGTCGTGACTGCGTTGACGCTGTACCACTTTACAAAATAGTAAATAACTTGGTCGATGTCCCCTCGTTGTTAGAAAACATTTATCTTCGTGTTCCTCGCCGACAGGAGAGAAACTGCCGTCACAAGGCTTTATTCTTAATTCCACAATGTAAAACATGCTACGCTAGTAATAGTTTTTTAAGATGTGCTTGCAAGCTGCACAATAATCAACTGAGAAATGTTAACATTTTTAATAGCACTCCAACTAATATTAGAGGGTTGGTCATGTTTGTCTGGTGGTGGTGATTGTGGTGGCTGATGGCCGTGGATTGTAATGGAACCTTAGCTATAGTTGAGGTTTATAGTAAAATAGCTGCTATTTTGAAGTATTTAACAAGTGAAGATTTATTGGAGTTTACTCCTTAAGAATCGATTTTCATATAAGGCGCCCGGTATGAAAAAAATATGAGGAGTAAAATCTAGTGATCGAATGACCGTGTCACATTTTTTGAAACACCTAGGTTTTTTGCAGTATTTTTGGAGTTTACTCCTTAAGAATTGATTTTCATAATATATAAGGTGTGTAATGTGTGTAATTTGTCTGTATTGTGTGTGTAATGTGTGTGTGTTTAAGGTGTGTGTTATGTGTATAATTTGTCTGTAACTTGTGAATGTGTGTAAGGTGTGTGTTATGTGTATAATTTGTCTGTAATGTGTGTAACTTATGAATGTGCGTAATGTGTGTGTAATGTGTATGTAATGTGTGTAATGTGTGTATGTGTGTGTATGTTTGTTTGTAAACTCTTTATTGTACAAAATCTTAAAATAATGTTATAAAAAAAAACCTTAAGTACAAAGGCGGACTTATCCCTTAGAGGGATCTCTTCCAGTCAACCTCTGCAATAATAAACGTAATGTTTTTTTACTTACTGGACCTATTGTTTCCAAAATCGATATCTGAGGGTCCCTGAGGTCCCTAATAAACGTAGTGTAATGTGTGTAATGTCTGTAATTTGTGTAATGTATGTAATTTGTGTGTGTAATGTGAATGTAATTTGTGTATGTAATGTGTGTATGTAATGTGTGTATGTCCTGTAGCCTAAACGGCTAGATGGATTTTGGAGTGTGAGGTGTCGTTAGGTTTGTCTTGTCAGAATTGATAAAAGTGGTCGCAATTTTAAACTTTTTAGTTACTGGACCGCTTGCTTTCAAAATTTGAGGGTCCCAGAGGTCCTTTTTCACGAATCCGTTGTCAGAATTGAAGAAAAGTGGCCGCCATTTTGAACTTTTAAGTTACTGGACGGATGGAACGCTTCCAAAATCGATATCTGATGGTCCCTGAAGTCCCTTATAACGAATCCGTTCTCAGAATTGACGAAAGTGGCCGCCATTTTGATTTTTTTACTTACTGGACCGATTGTTTCCAAAATCGATATCTGAGGGTCCCTGAGGTCCCTAATCACGAATCCGTTTTCAGAATTGCAAAAATTGGCCGCCATCCCCCAACACATTTATAATCGTTAGTAAGGAGTATACTCCAGTCGTGCGTCGGAGCTGACACACACACTTTTTTATATGAAACCGAGAAAAACTATCTACTCATATGGTAGATTTTTTTCTTTGTTCGTTCACTGTAGAAAAATACACGTGAGGTCTCCTTATACCCTCCCCTCCCCCCTATCGAACCTCACGTGATTTGTGCACAAGCCCAAATGTGTGTGTGGACATTGTACTTGTGACAGTATGTTTACAAATGTGTGTGTGGACATTGTACTTGTGACAGTATGTTTACAAATGTGTGTGTGGACATTGTACTATTTGTACTTGTGACAGTATGTTTACAAATGTGTGTGTGGACATTGCACTTGTGACAGTAAGTTTACAAATGTGTGTGTGGACATTGTACTTGTGACAGTATGTTTACAAATGTGTGTGTGGACATTGTACTTGTGACCGTATGTTTACAAATGTGTGTGTGGACATTGTACTAGTGACAGTATGTTTACAATTGTGTGTGTGTCGACATTAAACTTGTGACAGTGTGTTTACAAATGTGTGTGTGGTCATTGCACTTGTGACAGTACGTTTACAAATGTGTGTGTGGACATTGTACTTGTGACAGTATGTTTACAAATGTATGTGTGGACATTATACTTGTGACAGTACGAGGACGGTTTGATAAGTCCATGACTTTGGAAAGAAGAAACACTCTTTTTACATATATATTACATAATCTCCTTTCAACTCTACGCACTTAGTCCAGCGATGTTCCAACCTCTTACACCCATCAAAATTTTTTTTTTGTCTAAACCTGAAAAATAGGTCTCAGTTTCGGCTACCACCTCTTCGTTTGACGAAAATCTTTGCCCACCAAGCCATTTCTTCATGTTTGGGAAGAGGAAAAAGTCACAGGGGGCTAAATCTGGCGAATACGGAGGGTGTGGCAATAATTCGTATCCTAATTCGACAATTTTTGATGTCGCGATTGCAGACGAGTGGGCCGGTGCATTATCCTGATGAAATAGAATTTTTTTCTTTGCTAGATGCGGTCGTTCCTTGATCAACTTTTCATTGAATCTATTTAACAATGCAGCATAGTAAGCTCCGGTTATTATCTTGCCTTTATCCAAAAAATCGATGTAAATAACCCCTTGGCTGTCCCAAAAGACTGTGGCCATCACTTTACCAGCCGAGCAAACAGTTTTTGCCTTCTTTGGGGCACGTTCCCCGGTAGAAGTCCATTGCTTCGACTGTTGCTTAGTCTCTGGTGTATAATGATGGACCCACGTTTCGTCAACTGTTATGTACCGACGCATAAACTCACTCGGATTGCGATTAAACATGGCTAGGCATTCCTCAGAAGCTGTTACACGATTTCGTTTCTGGTCGACTGTTAGTAAACGCGGCACCCATCTTGCAGAAAGCTTTTTCATGCCCAGAATATCATGCAAAATATAAAAAAAACTCGTTCAGTCGAGATGTGCACAGCATCACTTATTTCGCGTATCTTCACTCGACGGTCTGCCAAAACAATATCATGTATTAATCTAGATAAAACTAACTACATTCAGTTCTTAAATTACAACTCAGTGAAGACTAAATTGACTGTGAAATACCAGGGTAAGACAATTAGTGAGACAAACCAAACCAAATTCTTAGGTCTAGTAATGGATCAACATTGTAACTGGAAGTCACACGTAGAGAATGTCTGTAATCGACTAGAACGGTTTGTGTTTGCACTCAGGAAACTCAGAGCGGTAGCTGGCAAAGAAACAGCTCTCACAGCGTACCATGGTTATGTGGCATCCGTGTTAAGGTATGGTCTTATTATATGGGGAAATTGCACTGATATATTACAAGCCTTCATTGTACAAAAAAAGTGCATCAGAGCTGTTTGTGGTTTGGGCTCAATGGACTCATGTAGACCTCATTTTCAAAAATTAAACATACTTACTTTGCCATGCATGTATATTCTTGAAATTAGTATGTTTGTTATGCAAAATGCAACTTTGTTTAAAACGCCTGTGGCTAATCCTAGACTAAGAGCAAGATATCCAGCTAGGTTACTAATACCAGCATGCAACAGTGCACTGTTTGAAAAAAATTGTTTATACATGTCAATAAAGTTATATAACCGATTGCCAAGTGACATAAGACACTCTCCATCTAAACTTTTTAGAAGCAAACTTTATAAATGGCTTTTAGAAAAATGCTTCTACTCAATTAAAGAATGTTTTGACCATAATACTTAATTTTAAGACAAAATTTATTTTAATTTAATTAAAGGTATATAATAGTAACAAATATGATAAAATATGATGACTTCAAAATATTAATATGACATTTTTTATATTATTATTAGTATTTTAACTTTTGTGTAAATTTTTGCATGCTTTGACAAAAGCGAATCATGTGATACTTTATTGTTATATCATTATTTCCACTTAATTTAATACCATGTATTCAAGCAAATAAATATTATTAAATTAACCATGCCCTCCGTAGTGACCTCAATCGGCCTTCCTGGGCGCTCCGCGTCATTAGTAGTAGTAAGTCCACAACGAAATTCAGTGAACCACTTATGTACCATCCCATGAGAAGGCGCAGAAGCACCATAATACTTTTTCAATTTGTCTTCGGTCAGCTTAATAGTTTTACCACGTAAAAAATAGTATTTAATTAGCACTCGAAACTAGCTTTTCTCCATTTTCAAAGAATACTTAGAAGTCGCTTAACTTTTTTGTTTCTAAAAAGCTTGTTTTCGCACCAAATGTGAAAAAAGAACGGCATGCGCTTCGTAGTGAGTTTCCAAATATGAGACAAAAAAAAATATTAAAAAAGTTTTTATTTAACCTTAAAGTCATTGAGTTGTCAAACTGCCCTCGTATGTTTACAAATGTGTGTGTGGACATTGTACTTGTGATAGTATGTTTACAAATGTGTGTGTGGACATTTTACTTGTGACAGTATGTTTACAAATGTGTGTATGGACCTAGTACTTGTGACAGTATGTTAACAAATGTGTGTGTAGACATTGTACTTGTGACAGTATGTTTACAAATAAACAAATAATATTACTTGTGTTTGGACTTTATACTTGTACCGGGGTTTCCATATTATCATAAAATAAGTACCTAGGTATCCTTACAAATCCTACTAATATTATAATGATCGCTCGCCTCCCAGCTCTCGTGCGGTTGTGGCGAGTAAAAACCCTTTCGGCTACTAATATTTTTATGCTGTTTTATACTTCGGGTGACTAAACCCTTCAAAAATCCTTCTACGTACAAGCTCCTTTATAACAGCTACGTTCGTAGTCATCTAGAGTTTGCTTGTACTGTCTGGCATCCATTCTATAACATTCATAAGAATAGGCTGGAGAGAATTCAACGCAAATTTGTCAAATCACTAGCTAATAGAACAGGTTTTTACCACAATGACTACCAAACATCTGCTAAAAGGCATAACATTCCTATTCTTGATCATCGTCGTGACTGCGTTGACGCTGTACCACTTTACAAAATAGTAAATAACTTGGTCGATGTCCCCTCGTTGTTAGAAAACATTTATCTTCGTGTTCCTCGCCGGCAGGAGAGAAACTACCGTCACAAGGCTTTATTCTTAATTCCACAATGTTAAACATGCTACGCTAGTAATAGTTTTCTAAGACGCGCTTGCAAGCTGTACAATAATCAACTGAGTAATGTTGACATTTTTAATAGCACTCCAACTAATATTAGAGGGTTGGTCATGTCTGCATTGTCCGGTGGTGGTGATTGTGGTGGCTGATGAACGAACAAAGAAAAAAATCTACCATATGAGTAAATAGTTTTTCTCGGTTTCATAAAAAAAAAAGTGTGTGTGTGTGTCAGCTCCGACGCACGACTGGAGTTTACTCCTTACTAACGATTATAAATGGGTTGGGGGATGGCAGCCAATTTTTTCAATTCTGAAAACGGATTCGTGATTAGGGACCTCAGGGACCCTCAGATATCGATTTTGGAGGCAATCAGTCCAGTATGTAAAAAAAATCAAAATGGCGGCCACTTTCGTCAATTCTGACAACGGATTCGTTATAAGGGACTTCAGGGACCATCAGATATCGATTTCGGAAGCGTTCCATCCAGTAACTAAAAAGTTCAAAATGGCGGCCACTTTTCTTCAATTCTGACAACGGATTCGTGAAAAAGAACCTCTGGGACCCTCAAATTTTGGAAGCAAGCGGTCCAGTAACTAAAAAGTTTAAAATTGCGACCACTTTTATCAATTCTGACAAGACAAACCTAACGACACCTCACACTCCAAAATCCATCTAGCCGTTTAGGCTACAGGACATACACACATACCTACGTACGTACACACACACACACCTACGTACGTACACACACACACACCTACGTACGTACACACACACACACCTACGTACGTACACACACACACACATTACACAAATTACACACACATTACAGACAAATTACACAAATTACTGACAAAATACAGACATTACACACACACATTACACAAACATTACACACATTACATACACATTACACGTATTACACATAAATTACACAAATTATATTACAACCACACTACACACAAATTAGAGACAAATTACACACATTACACACATTACAGACAAATTATACACATTATACACATAACACACGCCTTACACTCACACACACATACACACATTACACACCTTATGTATTATGAAAATCAATTCTTAAAGAGTAAACTCCAAAAATACTGCAAAAAAACATAGGTGTTTCAAAAAACGTGACACGGTCATTTGATCACTAAATTTTACTCCTCATATTTTTGTCATCATCATATCAGCCGAAGGAAGTCCACTGCTGGACATAGGCCTCCCCCAAGGATTTCCACGACGACCGGTTCTGCGCTGCCCGCATCCAGCGGCTTCCCGCGACCTTCACCAGGTCATCGGTCCACCGAGTGGGAGGCCTGCCTACACTACGCTTTCCGGTGCGTGGTCGCCACTCGAGAACTTTACTGCCCCAACGGCCATCTGTTCTACGAGCAATGTGCCCCGCCCACTGCCACTTAAGTTTAGCAATTCTGAGAGCTATGTCGGTTACTTTGGTTCTCTTACGGATCTCCTCGTTTCTGATTCGATCACGCAGAGAAACTCCGAGCATAGCACGCTCCATTGCCCTTTGGGTGACCTTGAGCCTTCTTATGAGGCCCATAGTAAGCGACCATGTCTCAGTTCCGTACGTCATCACTGGCAACACACATTGGTCGAAGACCTTGGTCTTAAGACACTGCGGTATCTGGGACGTAAAGATATTGCGAAGCTTCCCGAACGCTGCCCAGCCGAGTTGGATTCGACGATTGATCTCTTTCTCGAAGTTGGACCTACCTAACTGGACTGTTTGTCCCAGGTATACATATTCGGTAACAACTTCGAGTGTAGAGCCTCCAACCTTCAGAGGAGTAGGTATGACACGGACGTTTGACATAATTTTCATCTTGTCCATGTTCATTCTAAGACCCACTTGTTGAGAGGCTCTACTGAGGCCATCGAGCATTGTGCCTAAGTCGTCCATAGTCTCAGCCATGACCACGATATCGTCAGCGAATCGAAGGTGGGTGATGTACTCGCCGTTGATATTGATGCCGAGTCCACCCCAGTCCAAAAGCTTAAAAACATCTTCCAGGGCGGCGGTGAACAGTTTCGGAGATATAACGTCTCCCTGTCTCACCCCTCGCTGCAGCTGGATAGGTTCCGAGTTTTGATCCTGGAGGCGAACCGACATGGTGGCGTTTTCATACAAACACTTCAGCACTTCGATGTATCGATAGTCAATTTGGCACCTCTGGAGAGACTGTAACACAGCCCAGGTTTCGACCGAATCGAAGGCTTTCTCATAGTCCACGAACGCCAAGCATAGTGGCTGATTGTACTCTTCGGTCTTCTGTATAATCTGCCGCAGCGTATGTATGTGGTCTATGGTACTAAATCCTTTTCGGAAACCGGCTTGTTCGGGAGGCTGGAAGTCGTCAAACCTGCGTGCGAGACGATTCGTAATGACCCTCGAAAACAGTTTGTAGACATGGCTCAGAAGTGAGATGGGTCTGTAGTTCTTCAGCAGGGTATTGTCGCCCTTTTTGAAGAAAAGCACGACCACACTTCTGTGCCATGCCTTAGGCGTTTGTCCTTCAAGTATAACGGAATTAAATAATTTCTGAAGAGCTTTAAGTACCGGTGTTCCACCTGCTTTCAGAAGTTCAGCCGTAATTCCATCATCACCCGGTGCCTTATTGTTTTTAAGCTGTTTAAGAGCCATTCTAATCTCGTACAGGCTGACGTCCGGGATATCTTCGGTATAGTGTCGGGTAAGTCTAGCTCTTGGGTCTTTAGCCAGATCGCTGACAGGCAGACGTGTGGTCGTGTACAATTGTCCGTAGAACTTCTCAACTTCTTCCAGCAACTCAGTCTTAGACGATATGATCCTGCCGTCCTCAGTCTTCAGCTTGGTCAGTTGACTTTGACCAACAGACAGATCTCTCGCGAACACTTTTGAGCCTTTGTTGTTCTCAATCGCCTCTTTAATACAATTTGTATTATAGTGGCGCAAATCGCGAGTTAGAGACTTAGAGATCTGCCTGTTTAGTTGCCGATACTGAGTAGCGTCTTCAGAGGACTGCAAAACCAATCTTCGTCTTTCTTCCATGAGGTTGCTGGTCAAGTCAGAGATTTTTTTGGTTCTGTTTGAACGGCGAGTTTTGAAAATCTTAGACCCGACCGTTTGGACAATTTCCACGAACCTGTCGTTATAATCGTCCACATTCTCGCAGTCTCCTAGGCATTCGAAGCGATTGTGCAACTCGAGCTGAAAGTTTTCGGGGTTTTGGAACTGGATGGGCGCTGGTCTGAGTGTGGACTTCATCAGTCGACATCTTTCTAGCTTGGTCTTTAGATTCAATGTGCCTCTTACCATTCGGTGATCGCTTCCTGTTTTGACTGAGTTGATCACAGAGACATCATTGAATATTTGCCTTCTTGTCGACAAGATGAAGTCGATCTCGTTCTTCGTTACGCCATTGGGATGCAACCATGTCCACTTTCGCTGTTTAGGCTTTTTGAAGAAGGAGTTCATCATAAAGAGGCCCTCCTTCTCCATAAAGTCGGCCAGCAGCTGGCCACGTGCATTTCTCTCTCCATATCCAAATTGCCCCACTCTCAGCTCACCATCACTTCGTTTGCCCAGTTTCGCGTTAAAGTCCCCCATAACAATGGTGTATTGAGTCCGGGAGCTGTTATGTAGAGCTCTAGAGATATCCTCATATAGGAGCTCCACTTCGTCGTCGGAGTGTTGCGCGGTCGGTGCATAAACCTGAATAACTTTCAGCGAATACCGTTTGGTAATTCGGAGAATAAGGTACGCTACCCTCGTCGAAACACTCTCGATCCGGACCACATTGTTAATGAGGGACTTGTGGACTAGAAACCCGACACCACCCTCGGACAGTTGGTCGCCCTCCCGGAAATAGAGCAGGTTTCCGGATTTAAGGATTATGGTGTCCTCCCCCTCTCTTCGGACTTCACACAATCCTACGATGTCCCATCGTAACCTGCTCAATGCTTCCTCGAGTTCTGTTTACTTTACGTCGGTTCGCAGTGTGCGCGTGTTGTAGGTTGCCAGGGCCAGAGGTCTTTTGTGTTGGTAGCCTGGCATCTGCCGGGGATTCTTCGCACCCCATGCCCCGCCGTTACCTTGACCGCTACCGGAGCCAGGAATAGCGGGGCCGCCGGGGACTAGGGGCCGTTTTTTATTTGTGTCGGTCATTTGGGGGGTGTTGCCGTAATCGCCACGCTTGGCAGGCGGGTTGGCGATCGCAGTGTTGCAGATTGGCTGCAAGTCACGGAAAGACGCTGCTGCCCATCCTCCGGTTTGAGTCCCTTAGTCGGCTCTTACGACACCTATTGGATGAAATAGGATGGCCCTATTCTAAGCCGGGAGCCATACGGCATATTTTTGTCATACCGGGCGCCTTATATGAAAATCGATTTTTAAGGAGTAAACTCCAATAAATCTTCACTTGTTAAATACTTCAACATAGCAGCTATTTTACGAAATTTTGGCGCGCGTGGCCTTGACCGCGCTTGACCCCGCCCGCTATATACAATACTATTATTTTTAAAATTAGATTGAATTTAAAAAAAATACACGTGAGGTTTTGAGGGGAAGGGGGCAGAAACAAGAGCCAAAAAAACGTCGCGTGTATTGTGCACAAGCCCTGTAAACATATTGTTACAAGTACAATGTCAACACACACCTTTGTAAACATACTGTCACAAGTACAATGTCCACACACACATTTGTAAACATACTGTCACAAGCACAGAATAGAAGAATTATGTAAAACGCTGAATATGAATTTATAATACAAGCACCGAGCGAGCCATAACACATACAGCACACTACAAACAGGTTGATGCTATTGGGTATTTTTATAAAGTAACCTCCCTCAAAAACAAAAAACAAAAAAAAATCTTTAAATTAAAAATAAAAGTTTTAAAAACTAAAAACCGACTTCAAAATGAAATTCACTCAAAAGTATGAAATAATATTATTATACTTAAATACACAACATTAACCAACAATAACGAAATCAAAGGTGGGTAAGAATTTAATTAGGGACTTAAAATTAAACTTTTATTTTTATTTTCTTTATTTTTGGTGATAACGCTATCTATGTAATAACGTTAAACCCAATCACCTAGTCACCAATAGGAATTATCAAGTCATAATAGATGTTTCATTAACAGATACAGAGTCCTGTGGCTTCCATCATCATCTCAGCAGCATGAAAGTTAAGGAGTTAAATCGTCCTTCATCAGCTTATCTGAATAACCTGAAAGAATACAACTATCGGTCTATGCATACCTACGTATATATCTATGTATAATATTGCAAGAATTTTCCTCTAACTCCTAACCGTTAGGAGTTGTACCTTCCTTCATCAGCTTATCAACATGAGATTATGACTAACAGACGCAAGTATTTTAATAGCTTTAGAAAACATATGAATCATGTAATAAGTGCCTATAAAATTTGAGGGTTGCCATCGATTGCCCTGGGCTCCCATCATCAGATCCTGACTTGGTGACAACGGTACCCCCTCGGGAGTATACTTTTTCGAAAAACAAATAATTTTAAAATCGGTTTACAATTGACGGAGAAATCGGTGAACATACATTTTAAAAAAATACAGTCGAACGTAGAACCTCCTCCTTTTTTGAAGTCGGTTACAAATTGATTTTAAATTATACATATAAGGTTGAATTTATTAAAATTGACAGAATTACAATCATTAAATGATACCAGAATAGTAAAACTGCCCAGTTTAATTGTTGAGCATTTAAAGTTAAAAAAATAATGGGACTATTTACGAGTAGATGTAAAGAAAAAACTTGTAATGTTTTGCAATTAATTAAAAAACATTTATTTTGAATTAAATTATAGATCGTCAGATTAGAAGTAAAGTTATTCAATTGAAACTTTCCGTTCAATTTTTTCCCCAAAAATGGTATAACTATGGGTGATGTAGTAATGGTTAGGCATTTTTTAAATATCGATAGATTACATTAGGTATGCGAGGTATGGAAGTTACTGCGCCTATTGCTTCGAAAGTTACAACGGATTCGTGGTCAGAGACCTCAAGGAAGTTCATTATCGATTAGGTATTCATAATATATTTCATATTTCATAACTTTCATTTTATTTTAACTAACATATATTTTATTTTCTTTATCTTAGACTACTCGATTTACTTCGTTGGCTTGGTTACTATATACAATGTAATGTAACTATACACTATACATAAATACTTTTATACTTCCAAAAAAAAACGTAAATTTACTATCTTAATATTGTATATTTACCGTAGTCCGCGGACTTCTTACTTGCGCCACTGTAAATAATGTTTGCTGTTCATGACTTTTAATGTGTGCGTTGCTTAGCAACATTTTTCTGTTAATTTCGAACTTTCTGTTTTTCGAATGGGTAACAAATTATATTGTTTTTTTTTGCCACATACCTGTATTTTTTGTTTTGTAGGTACTAATGATTCATTTCATTCACGGAAAACTAAAGTAATACTCAATTAAAACTATAATTTTTACTACTTATAGATACGTACTGGATACTTTCCTACTTACAGAAAAAAATCATGGTCAAATCACACACGGTCATTTAGCCCCAAACTACGAGTATGTTTCCCAGCACCACACCCTGGACAATTCATACAATGGGCCAGAAATGACATTTCAAAAAACGAATGACGGAACAAACAAAATGGCGGCGAATTCCTATACGTTCGACAACCAAACTGTAACCAATATGCATCAATCTGGGCGACGAGGGGGTGAGGTCGCAATCTAGAGAGCGGCAGGGAGTGTCCATACTGTATGTTAGTACTAATATATATACTTTGCCAGTAAACGACCGATACGTACTGAAAACAGTATGCAAACGTCTACATGAAGCAGTGCAGAACATTTTATACATTTTCAATACAGTTGCTCGAAAAATTGCCCTTTATATGCCAGTCAAGTGTGCGCAAAATTGATTTTACCGCACATGTGCTTTTACTTTACCACTTTTTTTAAATTTCTAGCTCGGAGGAACAAGCCATTTATAGCAAATAAAAAATATAATAACCAAAGATACAAAATCTTCTTTAAGACTTTTGAAAGGAGAATTTTAAAGAGATAGGTAGTTCCTCCGAGGCTAGAACATAACGCAAGCTGTTTAGATTTCCTTTGGGTTATATCTTTGTGAAGAAAAGAGAAAAAATATGAATGAAGTGGAACCAGTTACACCAAGGAATAGGTCATCTTTACCAAAGAGGTTTAGTATCCCAAGCCGTATTGTAGTCTATTTATGATAATAAAAAAAACTTACGCATGCGTACGTGTGCTACCTGAAATATGGCGCAATTTTCGAAACAGTTTTGAAATGTTTTAGTTGTGAAAACTAATAAAATTAAGAATAGTTAATATGTAATAAAAAATATACTTATGTGTATGTATAAGAAAAAACAAAGTGAGATTACTCCGCGGACATTTAAAATAAGCCGCAAGTCGTTTAAAATGAACTTTGGGTGCTGAAACCTTGATAGGTATGTACCTACCCATGTATTTTGTTTTTCTGTCACGGTCGGTTTTTTAAGGTATGTACCTACCCATGTATTTTGTTTTTCTGTCACGGTCGGTTTTTTATTTTATCTATTTTCTTACAACTGTGTTGAAAAACTCCGTATGATACATGGGTGTAAAAGGAGATAACAAACTCGTGACGAAGGTAAACCCTCGCCTGCGGCTCGGGCTCACAAATGTCACTCGTTGACCTTTTTACAACCCTTGTATCATAAATAACTATTCTTGTGTGGTGTAACCACAAATTCATTATCATTGAAATGCTTTGAGCAAACAGTGCTTGATTTTGTGGAAAACAAATTGTTACGTTCTGTAGCTGTTCTGATCTACTTTTCCTTCAATTCGGGATTTTTTGAAAAACTGAATGTTAAAAAAATATATCGACAACATCCTCGCACTAACAAGAAACCAAAAATAAAAATTCATATTTTTATATAGCTATTGATTTTCATTTAAGTTTTTCACTTACACATGTAAGAAACTCCTCCATTTATTAAATTTACTTTGCCAGTTGCATTTTTGCAGCTTGTTATTGCACATCTCGGCAATTTTGTCATTAAAACAAGCGGAGCTCTGCCTGCCATGAAATTGTGCAATTTCTGCGCAGTACAATCATTTACGAATTTACAGCAACATATCTCGTTGTACATGAAGCTGGCGCTCCTGCCGCGCCTCCTTCAGCAATCTATCGGAGCGGCAAATTTATTTTCTTATCTGTGGTCACAAGTATAATGTCCACACATACATTTGTAAAAATACTGTCACAAATATAATGTCCACACACACACACATTTGTAAACATACTGTCACAAGTACAATGTCCACACACACATTTGTAAAATACTGTCACAAGTATGTCCACACATACATTTGTAAACATCCTGTCACAAGTATAATGTCCACACACACATTTGTAAACATACTGTCGCAAGTATAATGTCCACACACACATTTTTAACTGGACAACTTATTGAAATAAAAGCAGTAAAAACTATTTTATTGAATGATGTTGCTTTGTGCGCACAGGTGGGCGTGCTGTATGTGGGGCCGGGCCAGCACGACGACGAGGTGGCCATCCTGCGCAACGAGCACGGCAGCGTCAGGTAATGTGTGGGAGCCACCGGGGCCGCGGGGGCCGCCGGGCCGGAGCAGCACTTGCAGGGCGCCACTGTAAACAGAGTGTTGGTGTGCGTGTGCAGGTACGCGGAGTTCCTGTCGGGGCTGGGCACGCTGGTGTCGCTGACGGCGGGCGCTGCGCCCCCGGACTTGTTTCTCAACCTGGAACAGGGCGGCAAGGACGGACACTACACCTACGTGTGGACCGACGATGTCATGCAGGTACCCCGTACCACCACGTCATGCTTCTACCCAGCTTCGGCATAGCCACGAGGAACAGTTACGAACTTCGGGGGGCAAATGGGAAACTTTAGCAGGTCAAATGAATCTAGAAACAACAGGTAACCGCCGACATGTCTTAGCGTTCGGCAAATAATTCTTCAAAAAATATCAGTCCATAACTTTGGAGACCTCTTGAAAGGGAGATAGACAACTGAAACTAGTGATTACATCCTCTTTGGACTACAGCTCGGCCGCACGCTTTATTTTTTTTCTATGGTTCGCAATATTATGATCACGTGTTGTACGATCGGCCCTATACTCGTGGGAGCCCGCGCCCCCTCGCGCCACTTACTATGGTTCGCAATATGATAATGTGTTGTACGATCGGCCCTATACTCGTGGGAGCCCGCGCCCCCTCGCGCCACTTACTATGGTTCGCAATATGATCACGTGTTGTACGATCGGCCCTATACTCGTGGGAGCCCGCGCCCCCTCGCGCCACTTACTATGGTTCGCAATATGATCACGTGTTGTACGATCGGCCCTATACTCGGGGGAGCCCGCGCCCCCTCGCGCCACTTACTATGGTTCGCAATATGATCACGTGTTGTACGATCGGCCCTATACTCGTGGGAGCCCGCGCCCCCTCGCGCCACTTACTATGGTTCGCAATATGATCACGTGTTGTACGATCGGCCCTATACTCGTGGGAGCCCGCGCCCCCTCGCGCCACTTACTATGGTTCGCAATATGATAATGTGTTGTACGATCGGCCCTATACTCGTGGGAGCCCGCGCCCCCTCGCGCCACTTACTATGGTTCGCAATATGATCACGTGTTGTACGATCGGCCCTATACTCGTGGGAGCCCGCGCCCCTTCGCGCCACTTACTATGGTTCGCAATATGATCACGTGTTGTACGATCGGCCCTATACTCGTGGGAGCCCGCGCCCCCTCGCGCCACTTACTATGGTTCGCAATATGATCACGTGTTGTACGATCGGCCCTATACTCGTGGGAGCCCGCGCCCCCTCGCGCCACTTACTATGGTTCGCAATATGATCACGTGTTGTACGATCGGCCCTATACTCGTGGGAGCCCGCGCCCCCTCGCGCCACTTACTATGGTTCGCAATATGATCACGTGTTGTACGATCGGCCCTATACTCGTGGGAGCCCGCGCCCCCTCGCGCCACTTACTATGGTTCGCAATATGATCACGTGTTGTACGATCGGCCCTATACTCGTGGGAGCCCGCGCCCCCTCGCGCCACTTACTATGGTTCGCAATATGATCACGTGTTGTACGATCGGCCCCGTACTCGTGGGAGCCCGCGCCCCCTCGCGTCACTTACTATGGTTCGCAATATGATCACGTGTTGTACGATCGGCCCTATACTCGTGGGAGCCCGCGCCCCCTCGCGCCACTTACTATGGTTCGCAATATGATCACGTGTTGTACGATCGGCCCTATACTCGTGGGAGCCCGCGCCCCCTCGCGCCACTTACTATGGTTCGCAATATGATCACGTGTTGTACGATCGGCCCTATACTCGTGGGAGCCCGCGCCCCCTCGCGCCACTTACTATGGTTCGCAATATGATCACGTGTTGTACGATCGGCCCCGTCCTGTGGGAGCCCGCGCCCCCTCGCGCCACTTACTATGGTTCGGAATATGATCACGTGTTGTACGATCGGCCCCGTCCTGTGGGAGCCCGCGCCCCCTCGCGCCACTTACTATGGTTCGCAATATGGTCACGTGTTGTACGATCGGCCCTATACTCGTGGGAGCCCGCGCCCCCTTGGGCCACTTACTATGGTTCGCAATATGATCACGTGTTGTACGATCGGCCCTATATTCGTGGGAGCCCGCGCCCCCTCGCGCCACTTACTATGGTTCGCAATATGATCACGTGTTGTACGATCGGCCCCGTCCTGTGGGAGCCCGCGCCCCCTCGCGCCACTTACTATGGTTCGGAATATGATCACGTGTTGTACGATCGGCCCCGTCCTGTGGGAGCCCGCGCCCCGTCGCGCCACTTACTATGGTTCGGAATATGATCACGTGTTGTACGATCGGCCCTATACTCGTGGGAGCCCGCGCCCCCTCGCGCCACTTACTATGGTTCGCAATATGATCACGTGTTGTACGATCGGACCTATACTCGTGGGAGCCCGCGCCCCCTCGCGCCACTTACTATGGTTCGCAATATGATCACGTGTTGTACGATCGGCCCCGTCCTGTGGGAGCCCGCGCCCCCTCGCGCCACTTACTATGCTAGCTTTTGGTATGAAAATTAAAAAACCGGCCAAGCGCGAGTCGGACTCGCTCAAAGAACGGTTCCTTACTCTTTTCAAAAAATAAATGTATCTTAGAAAACAAAATTATATTTGAGGTTGGTAATCCATACATTTTGTATGGATAATCTATGAACTTTCTTCAAATGCAACTGCACACCTTAAGTTAGTCAACTATTTTCCCTTTTAAATTGATTATATGTCCTACTATTTACTTTTTGTTTTCACGATTTTATTATACCACTTTGTCGGCGTTATTATATGTATATCCATGCCAAGTTCAGCTTTCTAGTACTAATAGTGTCAGACATGGCGAAACTATTAGGGTTCCTTGTTGACTTCGGAACCCTTAAAATGCTGTTATTCGATTTTTTGGGACAAGTTGTTCAGTATCACCTCCGGAGCCGAGGGGCGAGGGGCGAGTGGGGAGTGGCGAGATGGGGGAGGTAGAGCCCCATTCGCCCTAGTCGCCGCTGTTCAGCCACTCGGGACAATTGGTATAATACTTGCACTTGTGCAGGTGCTGTTCCACGTGGCGACGGCCATGCCGCTGGCGGCGCGCGACCCCAGCTGCAACGAGAAGCGCAAGTACATCGGCAACGACTTCGTCTCCATCGTGTACAACGACTCCGGCCGCGAGTTCAACATACACACCATCAAGGTACGGGTAGCACGCTGCCTCGATACGGATACGCCTTACATCGCATCGTTTTTTTTTTTGTTTTTTTTTTATTAAAAATTTGAGTACGTTTGGCTGCACCTCTGCATATGATAATCTAAGCTGACATGAGACTGAATGTATTACATTTCTGAATATTTTGTAATGTGTATGTGTGCTTCGCAAAATGTTGAGAGACTGTCCGTGTCGGCAGCAGGTCGTTGGGCGACTTACTTCTTCTTTTCGAGTCGACACAAACTCGGACAGCCCGTCCCAACACCGGGCCACTTCCTGTTGTCAGTATTCGTGTCGTGTCGTGCCGTGTGTAAACAAACGTGTCACAATTGAAAAAGCAGTAGGATAGTTGACTGAATCTTAAATAAATTACGGAACGTTGTTGGAATCTTATTCTTACATTTAATGGCCTAACTACATAACTTTTTCATCATCATCATCAGCTCATATACGTCCCCACCGAGGGAGCCTACCCTGAATTAAGGCGATCGGGCCTTAGTCGACCACGCGGGCCCAGTGCGGGTTGGTCGACTTCACACACAACCTGCGAATTTATTCGCAGGCGTGTGCAGGTTTCCTCACGATGTTTTCCTTCACCGTAAGAGAGTCGGATGTGGGTGGGGGTGGGTTCTTCGCGGAAGGTTGGGCCAATCCTGGACCTTTTTAAACCATCAAACAGCTCCTGTCTCTCGGTTTCGTATTACGGATTGTCTCAGAGCACACCATCCTTCGTTTGGGCGGTTCCCCACTCGCGCATGTCACTCTCTGGTCGCAGGGGCAGTTCAACTTCTGCGTGGTGGTGGTGGAGCCGCTGGAGCGTGGGCTGTCGCGACTGCACGTGCAGGTGAAGGACGAGCGGCTGCGCGCTAAGTTCCTCGCGCATCTGGAGAGCTACTCGCTGTCGGACGCGGGCGCGGCGCTGTTGGCGCGCCAGTCCGCGCTGCACTGCGCTGTGAGTACCTTCACTGTAACTGTGCAGTGTGGAGTGTGCAGTGAGCTAGCTAGCCCTGACCGCAGTAACACGTTGTCTGTGCAGCTCGCGTCGCAGATCTGGCAGTCGCTGAAGGGCGGCGCGGGCGGCGCGTACGCGAGCAACGCGCTGGAGCGGCTGCGCATGATCAAGCGGCTGCGGCGGCGCGCGGAGGGCGAGCGGCTGGCGCAGCAGCGCGCGCCGCAGCCGTACCACCTGCCGCCGCACCAGCACCAGGCGCACCTCGCCTCGCGCATCGCCATCGACGACTTCAACGACTACACGTAGCCGGTAGCCGCCCCACACGAGCACACGAGTACACGACTAGAACGTTACCTACGGCACACCTTTGAATGAGCTATTTAAATGTGTTTCTTTGAGAATGTTTCTTGCGTAAGATTTTCATTGTTTGTACGATGCTTTATATGTAAGTATGTAATGTTAGTAAGGAGCTAGCTATTTTAGTATTTGTCTCACTCGCGGCCCCTGGCGGCGGCGGCGGGGGCGCATGAAACCGAGTGGCCTGGCGCCCAGAGTGCCAAGGAGACGAGCTGACGACATCTCTGTCGTCTATTGGATATTGCAAAGTTTAAATGTTTTATCAGCTGTCTAACACTGGCTACATTGGGCATGTTTCCGACGGCCACTCATTTCTTTATGTTATATCGAGCGTCAATAGGCTGGGCAGTTCAATGATTCCGACGAGCTGCCTGCCGTGCCGTGCCGTGCCGTGCCGTGTCGCACCGACTTGCCGCGCGCCACGCGCAGGCCTCCTATAGTCACTGAGTTGTTAATAATTAATATTATGATACATTTGTTGTTGAAATAATTGTATGTATTCTAGGTACCTACTTACTTAGCAATGTTCTATATTATAATCAAATAAAGGATGTCTATTTTATTTGATGTTTTATTTTGATATATCTGTAACGCACACAATGTAGGCGGGTCAGTCAATAACAACATCCAACTTCGCGATCTACGATTTTACTATCTGTCACTGTCAATTTAACCCTATTTTTTAACCTTTAAGTATGGACGTGGAGTCTCACAGACTCCGCGATGTTTTAGTTTTTTTAGTTGAACACTTGCACCCTTTCCCATGGTTGAGTGGCTCAGTAATTAATTCATAGGCAACAGGTGACTTCGTTTGTTTGCATATACAGCCTTTCGCCATGAACACTGCTGCAAGGAGCTAAAAGGTGCACTTTACCAAACTTCGTTAGATGTGGATACCTCTGCGTCAAGTTCACTGACCACCAAGTGTGAGGGTCACACGTGCGATTCATCCGAATTGTCTTCAAATAGTAGTCGATTTCGTTTACTATTGCGTTACTTGCTCTGAGCAACTTGCAAAGCATGTTAGAGACATTGTAATCCAGTATCCGGCCAAACAACTATCTGTTTCATCTCTAATATGTATCTTAACACTCATGGACAAGGCTGCACACAGTTTATCAACACAACGCCCGCTGGGCTAATCTAACTAGCTGCAGGCAGTCAAAAATGGTTTTGATGCAAATCAAAGCACAACTGACCCGAAAACTCCTCAGCCTCAACCAACGCGATCTTCGTATAGCTGTAGGGACCTACTATCAGCGGGCCCCTACCCCTGAATAAGCAACTATTTATCATGAACGTTACAGACAGTCCGCTTTGCAGAGGATCCTGAAATGCACTGGTCTGATCGAACACTGGGTAAAAATCCTCCATGATATGGGGACACCCCGCGAGAAGCCTGCGAATGTCCCAGGAGACTTCCGTGCTTCTGGAAGGAGCTGGGCTGGCTGGACTTGCCAGCAACACCTGCACACATAAAGGATCGAAAGAGTCCAAATGCGGAAACAGGAGCCCACTACCAATACATTGAAAAAAAAAATTTGAGATTTTCACAACAAGCTCTTTCATTTGATATGTCACGAGATATTACAGTTGGCAATTTTTTTTTAATTTTCTTATTTACCCCCCAAACCCACTGGAAAACGTAGTGTAGGCAGGCCTCCCACTCGGTGGTCCGATGACCTGGGAAGCCGCTGTTTGCAGGCAGCACAGAACCGGTCATTGGGGAAGGCCTATGTCCAGCAGTGGACGTCCTTCGGCTGATATGATGATGACCCCCAAACGTGGCCTCAATGTTTAAATTTATGTTGCACATCCGTCTTTGAGTCACCGATTTATATATGTGATATGTGTACCAAATTTCAACTGAATTGGTCCAGTAGTTTTTAAACAAATTGGCTGTGACAGACAGACAAAGGAATGATCCTATAAGGGTTTCTTTTTTACCTTTTGAGGTACGGAACCATAAAAATTTAATCCATTATCCTCATTTTAAAAGTTTTCCCTTTGTCCTACACAACCCATTCCAGTACCAAATTTCAGCTTTCTAGATATACTACAAGCAGTACTAGCTCTATTTTAACTGTGTATGAGTGAGTCAGCGAGTCTCAAATTAGCAGAACTTTACGATCAGATATCTTTGAAAGTATTATGTTATGTAAACTGGAAATTATAGGGCCCACATAAGTATTCCTACACTGGGCAGCAAACATCTTGATCATTTTCCTTGAAACAAAACATTTGGTGGTGGACACAGGGAGCAAAGGTTGGGGTCGTCATTGCAACCTTGTGATCGGTTGTGCAGCCATGTCACATTGCAACCTTGTGATCGACTGTGCAGCCATGTCACATTGCAACCTTGTGATCGGTTGTGCAGCCATGTCACATTGCAACCTTGTGATCGGTTGTGCAGCCATGTCACATGTCACAATTAGGACCCCATTTGTTGCTCCCTTTGTCCACCGCTTAGGAAAAACATGTAGTTTATTTATTATTATTAGGTCTTCTTCTTCCTCGGTCCCTCAGTGCTGAGGATCGCGACCACAACAGCTTGCTCTCCATTGGATGTAAGTGCTGTGGACTGCCGTCTGGATGTCCGGCCCCACAGTTTTCTTTATGGCGTCTATCCATCTTGAGGGTGCTCTGCCCCTGGCTCGTCTTCCCTCCATCTGACCCACGATCATGTGTTTCTCCAGACTATGCTTAGGAGACCGCATGATATGTCCGAAGAAGCGTAGGGCCTTCTGGTGGCAGATTGCTGAGAGCCTCGTCGTGATGTTAAGCTCCTGCAGTATGGACTCGTTGGTTCTCATAGCGGTCCACGGAATTCTGAGCAGCCTTCTCCAACACCACATTTCGAACGCATCGATTTTCTTGTTGTCGTTGCTCTTGCAGCACCAGGTTTCTGCACCGTAAAGGAAAATCGAAAATACCAAGGTCCGAACAAGTCTCACTTTGGTTTTCCGGCGAATACCGCGGTTCCTCCAGATTTTGTCTAGATTCGCCATGGCACTTTTGGCCATCCCGGCCCTTCGGCGTATTTCATCTGTACAGCTGCCTTCATTTGTAATCAAAGATCCCAGGTACACAAATTGACTAACCTTTTCGTAACCGTCGAGTGCATCGGTTTGCGGCAGAAGTTGCGCTCGGTCCACCACCATGATCTTTGTTTTCGAATGGTTGATCTTAAGACCGAGTTTGGCGCTCTCAGCTTCTATTTTCTTCAGCAGAATTGCCATATCTACTTCACTCGATGCAACTATGGTCGTGTCATCAGCGTACCTGAGATTAGTGATGCGCAAGCCTCCTACTGATACGCCTCCGTTCCAGTCCTCAAGTGCTTTTCTCATAATGTATTCGCCGTACAAGTTGAACAATTTTGGCGACAAAATACAGCCTTGACGCACGCCTCGTTCAGTGTGGAAGGACTTCGACTGCTGGTCTTCCAGTTTCACAAAGCTAGTGCCATCTAGGTACAGATTCTGTATCAGGAATATGAGGTGGGGGGGGGACTCCCATTTCCGCAAGCACATCAAACATAGTACTCCACTGAACGCAGTCAAATGCTTTGGCGTAATCAATGAAGCACAAGACCAACGGTTTATTGAACTCTCTGCATTTTTTGTTAGATATTTATATATTACGCAGTTAATAACCAATCTTTTATAAATAATTACAAGGACATGACTTTCATTTCTTCCGAACACCAACAATATTTTTATTCGTTGCTAGGTGACGTGGTGGATTATAGACAATCATATAAAACCTTCTCCAACACGCACCCTTAATCCAGCACATCACCACACACGCTCATGCGCACCCTTAACCTTACATGTCAATCGTAACATATATATAAACATACAAAAACATCAATGGGTGTGCATGCTCCTTTATGATACATATATTACATTAACACAATGTGTATCCACCCTTATATTATACACAAAGTAATTTTACTATTCCCAAAATAAACTAATAACAAATAAAATATTAAATTATCCATTAGAAAAAGCTCTACAAATCTGACTTCGCCCTCTTAATGGCCTGATAATGCCTTAGTTAGCATATCTGCCACGATTTCCTGCGAAGGCATGTAGTGTATCTCAATTTCTTCGTTAATACACGCTTCTCGAACAAAATGATACCTTATATCGATATGTTTTGTTCGATTGTGATTCATTTTATTTTTGGATATTTTGTGGGCTGACTGGTTATCGTTATAGATAGCTACGGGTTTGTCGCAAACTTTATTAGTTAGGCTGTTTAACAAGCTTTTAAAGTAAATAGCTTCTTTAGAAGCAAGGCTAAGCGCTAAATACTCCGCCTCAGTGGAAGATAAGGCAACGCATCTTTGTTTGCGACTTTCCCAGGAGATAAGGTTATCGCCTAGCATGAAAATAACTCCTGTAAAGGATTTTCTATCATATGACCCACCCCAATCGGCATCAACATAGCCATTAAGCTTAAGTTTATCTGACTTTCGGAAAATAAGCGCATAATTCGAAGTCCCCTTTAAATATCGCAGTACCCGTTTTGCACATTTAAAATGAATTTCATCATAACATGAATTAAACTGTGACAAAACACTAACAGCTTCGCAATGTCTGGCCTACTGTTTTGAGCTAAGTAGTTTAAACATCCAATGAGACTTTGATATGGCAACCTACAACCGGAATCAGTAGCCTTCTCCAATCTAAGACCTACTTCCAGGGGGGTTATGACTGGTTTACAGTCCGTCATATTAAATTCCTTTAATGTATTAAGAACATATTGATCTTGATCTAGATAAATAGTAGTATTTTCATCTCTCCTCAGCCTCATACCTAAAACATGTCTCGCTGGACCTAAGTCTTTCAATTTAAACTTTTTCAATAATCCAGCTTTAAGCTTTAGCTTCGCATCTTCGTGACGCTTTGAACAGAAGACGAATATATCGTCAACATATATTACTACGATAATCCTATCGTTATCATTAAAGACCCTCTGATAAAGACATGGCTCAATTTTAGATTGAATGAAACCTAAGTTTAGCATCTCCCTGTCAAGCTCATGGAACCAGGCGTTCGATGCCTGCTTGAGTCCATACAACGATCTTTGCAATTTACAAACTTTAGTTTTTTGACCTTTGGTAACTGCTCCTTTTGGTTGAAGCATGTAAATTTCTTCTTTTAACTTACCATATAAAATGCAGTTGTTACATCCCATTGGTCAATTAGCCAATCGTATTCGGCAGCTAATGAAAATAGCAGCCGCAAAGTCGAGTTTCTCACAACTGGAGAGTAAGTTTCGTTATAATCTACGCCACATACCTGCGTATATCCTTTAGCAACGAGCCTTGCTTTATATTTTTCAACCTTACCATCGCTATTCCGCTTAATTTTGAAAACCCATTTGCACTCAATTGGTTTCTTATCACGTGGTAGATCCACTATAGACCAAGTTTGGTTTTCTTTTAAAGATTGCAGCTCGTCGTCCATGGCTTTCTGCCACAAATCACGATCGGGCCTAGCGAGTGCTTCTTCTATCGTGATTGGATCACCATCGATATTTGCAATAGCGTTAGTACATGCAGATGTATAGTCTACTGGTTTTCGTTCACGTAAATTATATCTGCGTTCAGTTGCTTCTTCAGTGTTCATAGTAATTGGTATACTATCGACTTGAATCGCTTCAGGACGTGGTGCACCTGTCTCTGGGTTTGAAGTCTCTGCTTCTTGAAAACTACAATCACTGCTCAAATTTGAACTTTCGATCACAGATTCTGTTCGCTCCTCGTTAATATTCATAGGAACGACTGTGTTTTTTAGCGGCTTCGTACCATCTCCAGGAAACATATTTTCCATAAATTGAACATTTCTGGCTGTCGTCACCTCGCCTGTCTTGGCATTCATTAGTCTGTAACCTTTACATATTTCACTATAGCCAATGATAATCAGGGCTTCGGTTTTCATATCAAGCTTTCTTCTTTTCTGTTTAGGCTTTAATACATATGCTAAGCAACCGAATATCTTGAGATAACTTAAGTCAATTTTCTTGCCAGACCAAAGTTCTTGTGGTACCATATTTGTTACTGCCTTTGTAGGGCTTCTATTCTTTAAATAAACTACAGTGCATACAGCTTCCGCCCAGAACTTCTTGCTAAGATTCGCTTCACAAAGCAATGTCCTTGCTTTCTCTATAATAGTTCTATTCGCCCTTGCCGCTACGCCATTTTACTCAGGCGTGTATGGAACCGTCTTCTGGTGTTTTATACCAGCTGATTTTAACAGCTTATCGAAGGCTTTGTTACAGAATTCTTTACCATTATCGGATCTCAGGCATTTAATCGACATACCTGTTTGTTTCTCAACTTCCGCTTTATACTCGCGAAACTTTTCAAGGGTTTGGTTTTTATTCCTTAAAAAATAGACATGCGTCTTACGCGTATAATCGTCGATAAACAATAACATGTATCGAGAACCGGCAAATGAGGGCTCTTCCATCGGACCACATAAATCCGTGTGAACTAGACCTAAAATCTGTTGCGCTCTAGTACCTTTATTTTTGAAAGGACTTTTCACTGACTTCCCATTTACACAAGGAATACACGGCTCAGTTTTGTCAGTCATTTTAAAATTCATACCTGTACACATTTTTTGTAATTGTTGTATATATTTACGACCAAGATGTGCCAATCTTCTGTGCCATAAGTTTGACAAAATTTCATTTGACATTGTCAAATTGACCATAAAGTTTTCTTTTTCGTTCAGTTGAAAAATTCCGCCAACCTCTTTACAAGTCGCAACTGTTTGGTCGTCTTGCCTTTTTATTATGCAACCTTCTTTGTCAAAATTTACTGCGAAATCTTTTTTAATCAAATCGCTCACAGAGATTAAATTCATAGACAGGTTTGGTACATGAAGAACATTATTCAATGGAAGTTCATAATGCTCACTGACTTTGGGTGCGGCATTTCCTCTGCCTTTAACTGGAATTTCCTCACCGCTTGCCACTTTAATTTTCATATTACTTCTGTTTTTCGTATAGTTCGATAACTTACTCGCATCGTGCGTTATATGATTGGAACACCCACTATCCAGATACCAACTGTTCTTGTTTATTGAATCTGCCGTGCTCATACATACATTTGCAGTCTTTCTGCTTCTGCACTCCGATGCTTTGTCCTTGTTTGTGGCACTTAAAACATTTCACTATAAATGGTTTTCGAGCAATTGGTTTCTCTCTATTACCTGCCTTAGCTGTGATTAAGGCTTCCTCACCATCACTAGCCTTTGAGTCGACCTGTCTGCTGGCTTCATGCAGCAACTTCGACTTTATGTGCTCTAAACTGACTTTCTGGCCGCTATTATCTATAGCCATGATTAGTGGATCGTATTCCACCGTTAATCCACTCAGTAATATGGAAATCAACCATTCCTCTGAAATTTTCGCATCAATATCAGCTAACTGTTTAGATAAGAACATTATTTTTGCAATGTACTTCTCCATAGAATCGAAATTTTCGAGTCTACACGACCATAGCTGACGTTGCAAGTTTATACGCCTTCCCCAGCTCTTACTCTCGTATGCTGTGCATAAACTCTCCCATACTTCACGGGCTGTTTTCGCATCGTAAACATGCGTAAAACACGAGGGCTCCAATAACAGGCATAGTGTACTACGTGCTTTTCTATCTGTATCTTTTAGAGCAGCACTGACTTCCGTGGCTTCTATTGCCACCCACCAATTTTTGGATTCCAAATAATTACGTACCACGAATTTCCAATTAGCAAAATCCTCTGTACCTCTTAGTTTGCGAATACCACAAATTGAGTTTGATGAGTTTTCTTCATCTGTCATTTTGAAAATATATTTTCAGTACACTATTTTTAAACTTTATATTTTCACAAAATATATATTATTTACGTGATTGGTATAGCTTACTACCCCATAACCATGTTAGATATTTATATATTACGCAGTTAATAACCAATCTTTTATAAATAATTACAAGGACATGACTTTCATTTCTTCCGAACACCAACAATATTTTTATTCGTTGCTAGGTGACGTGGTGGATTATAGACAATCATATAAAACCTTCTCCAACATTTTTCAATGAGTACTCGTACGTTCAATATCTGTTCCCTAGTTCCTTTTCCAGCAACGAAGCCTGATTGTTCATTGGGTATCTGGTGGTCTGTAAATGTTGACATCCTGGTATTTATGATACGGAGCATGATTTTACTAGCGTGAGACATCAGCGACAGCGTGCGATAGTTTTCACACTTTCTAGTGGATCCCTTTTTGTGAGTTGGCACGACGGCAGATTCGGTCCAGTCTTCTGGCCACTGGCCAGTTTTCCAGATCTGGTTGCATATCTGGTGTAAGAACTTAGTACCCTCTGCACCTAGGTTTGTATGTGATATTTATTAGGTGATTATTATTAGGTAGCAATAGTTAGTTTCATTGTTTGCTTGTTTTAATTGTTCCTAGTGCAAAAATACAGGGGTTCGAGAATTGAATGAAATGGTCCTAGTAAAGGTACTACGGCAGTGCTTGCTTTGTGCTCCACTTGATAGGTGAACTACCATGCCCTAGATTACACAAGTGGTAGGCCATGGGGTTGTATGATTGCCGTGAGTAAAACCTGGTTTTCATACATCATAGTTATCAATAAAAGCAGCGCCGCCAACCCCGCTAGCCGTGTTAATGGGTAATGTGGTTTTATATCATGCAGAGCATATGTGTATGAATTTATAGATTAGTATGATGTGCAGATCACTACGATGTAAAAAAAACTGGAAAAGATGGTAGGCAAATTAATATAGAGCCTGCTCCCACCAATATGTGATTCTTTCATTTAACAAACACCACTTACTTAGCTATATTGTTAAACCAGTCCAAAATTAAACTTTTTTTGATCAACAGGCCTCTGTATTTTATTTCAGATAGCGTGAAGAGATTTATACATTCAATATTGTCTAATGACATTTGATTGTATATTGTAGGGGGCTTGCACTGAAGACAATACACTAAGTTGGGCAGAAAGGTTCTTCCCATTCACTCGTAAACATAACTACTCTGGTTTGGAGTGCACTTGAGATTTAGTGAACCCTAACGCTACTCCATGACCCCATGGAAAATAAAATGACTGCTGGAAAGTATAGTAAACCTATATTACATTTTATAAGACGCAGGGTAGCCTTAGCACGATCACTGGAGGGACTAGACGGGTGGGTCCTGCTGTTGCTGGCGGTCGAGCAGGCGGCGCCACACCTTCTTCTTGCCGCGCAGCTCGCGCAGGCGCACCATCTCCTCGCGGAAGTCTTGGTGCTCGTCGCGAAACAGCCCGTACTCGCGCAGCGTCAGCATCAGCTTGCTCGTCTCCATGTGGCGCGGGTAGTAGTGCACGACGCTCTCGTCGCTGTGCAGCGGCCGCGCCGCAAATACTTTGGCCACTTTCATCGACTTGGCGTTCGTGGGGATCGCCACCTCGCCGAAGATGCGGTTTGAAAGCCGCCGCATTCGCGACGCATAGTTCGTCGACGCATTTATGAGTTGCGCGTATTTGGTGTACTTTGTAGCCATATTCTGATATCTTGATCTTAATCACTCCATGCTAACTAAAGAAAAACCCAGTTATTGTAAATAACCTTTCTCTGTAACCTACGTAACTCAATTCCTTTTTGTTTTTTGGTTTTTTTCTTTCCGGCCTTTAAGCGCGGAAAAGGCAAAGGTATCTTTGACCATACAGCCTAATTTGTCGTATTTTAGTTTCTCTTCCTTACTTTTTTGATTTGTAATGCTAGTACCGGTGCAGTACAAATCTTCTCAGAAGTTCTTGATAGCATTTGCAGCGGCCTCATTCTGAGGTGGAACACCCAGTTGCTGTAGGGCGTCTATAAAACTGCACCCAGTGCAAGTTGGGTTCTCACGTCCTCCTTTGTTTTATTCTCGCTTTCCTGCAATTTGTGGGAGTGATTTCGTGAAATGGGACGGAAATGTGTAACAGGAAATGCGAACGTTTTTTAATTCTCGAAAACTAAGGTTGTCATAGCCATGCCGCCTAGTGTGATGGCAAAGGCAAAGATGACATACTACTATTCGAAGGGTCGGCCCGTGAATGTACGACCCGATAATAATTTATTTCATAAGTATTTTGTCATGTTACACATCATATGCGAGTACTGTAGGTCTCGTTTTTTTTTTGTTCACCACATTGCTCACGTGCACTAGTCGATTTTCTAGAAAATAAACCGCTTCTTGAACAAAATCCTAGCAGAAAACAATGCAAAAACAACTAAATAAAACTACGAATGCGTCCACCACAAATCCCGCGAAAAACCCTTCCTAACTCAGTTTCATTCAGATTTCAGCTGTTTTTTTGGTAGTGTGGCGATTTTAGCACTGTGCGTTCCACCAAAGTCACGTTATTTTGTTCTCATGGCTAAAAAGTATATATGAGTACTAAAATACAGTATGGACACTCCCTGGCGCTCTCTATAGATTCCCACCTCACCCCCTCGTCACCCAGATTGATACAGATTGGTTACAGTTTGGTTGTCGAACTTATGGGATTTCGCCACCATTTTGTTTGTTCCGTCGCTCCTTTTTGATATGTCATTTCTGGCCCGTTGTATGAAGTGTCCAGGGTGTGGCTAAAGGTTGGGAAACTAATCTAATAAAGGTAGGTTCTTATAGGAAACAGTATGGAAATAATTAAAAAGTAGAAGTTTTATAAAAAAACATAGGTACTAATTAAAAATATTATTGGTACATTATTCTTGCCTGTCTTTGATCGAACGTTCTGGTTCTCCCAGTTCCCTGGCCGTCGAGTCGCCTCCGGTTTCAGGTTGAAAGGGACCCAGAGTTAGTGCGATCTTCAATATTTTACACGATGTCTGACACCGAGTCAGTTGCATCGTCTTGTGCGGTTTCGGAGACGTCTCACAAGAGATTGTTCTCTGAAAGGGAGTCGGGATCGGAAACGGAGACCGAACAAAAAGTAAGGAGGTCTAGAAGGTCTACTGCTGCTCGCGGTGGCTTTAAGACCCCAGTTGTGGTGCTCAACCGAGCAAAGATACCTAAAACGCAGCAAGTCACTGACACTGCTACCGAGAAGGAAATTCTTCAGGCCCTCCAGAGCCAGAAGTACCTCAAGGCGTCGGCCACCCTTGAGGAGGCCAACTTCAGTGACCTGGGGAATGTAGAATCCCTAGGTGCTGAAGATCTGAGGGCCAAAGCAGGCGAAAGACTGGCCAGAGTGGCCCTTATCGCCAAAAAGTCCGGTAAGCGGGAGGTATGCGTGTTCTGGGTTAAGTCACAGACACGCATACGGGCGCACGCCTCGCTCTACTTTTAGAGTGCTGGCGTAGCGTGGAAGTATACCGTAATCCTTCGGGGGCGGGGGCCTTGCCTTAAATGGCCGGGCTGCGAGGAGACAACCTCTATAAAAAATATTGCGGGCGAGGAGACAACCTCGTTAAAAAACATTGCGGGCCGTGAGAGGAGGGTTTTGCCCTCAGCTCACGGAAAAGGTGGGACTGCGGGGGAGGAGGAGTGTCGGTATTGCGATGCGCCGCTCTCCCTATCCTCCGCAGCCGAGCGGGGTTGAGGAGTTGGGGGCAGGACCGTGGAGGGAGAGGAGTGTTGGTATTACGATGCGCCTCTCTCCCTGCCCTCCGCGGTTCTGCCTGGGCCTGCCGAAAGGTGGGCGGTCGCCGGTGGGGGACTGGAAGTAAAGGCTCTGCCGGTTTCCCAGTCCTCTGCCACTCGGGCGAAGCGGGAGTGCCGTGGGGTTTTAGCCGGTAAGAGTCCGGCATAACCCGTCGGCCTCCTCCAGCGGACGGGTATCCATGAGGATTTCCCCACGTAAAGAAAAAAAAAAAAAAAAAAAAGGTTAGGTTAGGTTAGGTTAGGTTAGGTTAGGTTAGGTTAGGTTAGGTTAGGTTCCCCCCCAACGGGTTCCTTGCCTTGTCGTGGCGGGGGGGCTCTTCGCTGTGAACAACATCACGCGGCGAAGCTAAATGGGAACCCAAGCGCGCGGCGACGGAGTATAAGCCGCGCGCCCAGGAGTCGCTCCTATCGGGCTTGCATGCAGTGCCCGAGAAAAGGATGCGAAAGGTGGTGGCGCTCCTATCGAGCTCTGGCAACAGTGCACGAGAAAAGGAGGCCAGGTGGGGCTGTGAGAGGAAGGGTTTGCCCTCTGCGGCCATAGAGGTGGGGCTTGGGAGTTAGGGCGGGACCGCGGAGGGAGAGGAGTGCTGGTATTACGATGCGCCACTCTCCCTGCCCTCCGCGGCCCTGGTGGAGCGCCGCACCACGAATGCGGCACAGGAGGGGCTGCGGGAAATGGGTGCTCGGTGTTTTCCCCACACACCGATCATTCGTTTCTTCGCGGCCAAGTTGCGGTTAGCGACGGGCCTGACACCTTTTCCGTCGAGGGGCTTGGGAGGCTGGTAGTTCCCAGTACCTGCTTTCCGACCCCCATGGCCTCTTGGCAATGGACTGGGGGAGTCTGCTGCCACTACATTTGAGGCCGAGTAGGAAGGCGTGCCTGGTGTTCCGGTGCGCCTTGAACTAAATGGAGGGCAGACTTTCTGCTCCTCTCCAAGGAGGGCCAGCCTTTCTGGTAGGCAACCGCCGTCGAGTTCGCGGAAGAATGCGAAAGCGTGCCCGTGTTCTTGGCAATGGCGGCAAGGAGGAACACCCCGGTGGTTTTAGTGGGTATACCGACAGTCGGGGAGTCCCACACACCTCCGCGTGCCGTCCCCTCGGCGCGCGTAGAGACGGTGCGTAACGCATTTCCCCGGGTAAAAAAAAAAAAAAAAAAAAAAAAAAAAAGGTTAGGTTAGGTTAGGTTAGGTTAGGTTAGGTTAGGTTAGGTTGGCGTCAGGATCGGTGTGAGGGCCCAGATGAAATATCTGGGCCTTACTCTTGACAGCAGGTGGCGCTTCGGTCCGCACTTTAGCGGACTGTCCTCGCGTCTGTTGAAGGCCGCGGACGCCCTCTCGTGGCTCCTCCCGAACCTCGGGGGGCCCAGCGCGCGATGCCGGCGACTGTACGCCGGCATCCTTAGGAGTATGGCCCTTTACGGTGCCCCCATCTGGGCGGACACTCTCCTCAGGAGGGAGAACGCCGCTGCCATCCGATGGCCCCAAAGGGCCATTGCACAGCGGGTAGCTAGGGCCTACCGTTCTGTAAGTTTTTCGGCGGCGTGCGCTCTGGCTGGCACACCTCCCTGGGAACTCGAGGCGTGGGTGCTCGCCAGAGTGTACGAGTGGACAGCAAGGCAGAGGGTGCTCGGGGAGCGCCCAGCTTTGGAAGAGCGGGAGGCCGTTCGGCGGGAGGCGAGGGCTGCTATTGTCCAGCACTGGGCGGAGGACCTTGCCACCGCGACATTCGGCCGCCGAACGCTGGATGCGCTTGGGCCAGTCTTGCAGGACTGGCTCGAGCGCAGGCACGGTTTCCTCTCGTTCCGTCTGGTGCAGGTGTTGTCCGGGCATGGCTGCTTTGGATCGTACCTGTACCGCATTGGAAGGGAGGGAACCCAATCGTGCCACGAATGCGGTGCGGCGGTGGACACGGCGCAGCACACACTTGAAGTGTGCCCGTCGTGGTCCGAGCCACGTCGCGACTTAGTTGCGGCGGTCGGGCGGGACCTCTCGCTCCCCAGCGTGGTCAAAGCCATGTTGGAGGGCGAGGGGACATGGGCGGCAGTTGCCTCCTTCTGCGAACACGTTATATCACAGAAGGAGGCGGCGGAGCGCACACGGGAGGACGACCCTCTCGCGGCGCCGCTCCGCAGGCGGAGAAGGGGCAGAAGAAGACGCTTACACAACCGTCTTCACCATGCCGGTGGTGATTAGCGGGCGATAGGCGTGGGGGCGCTATCGTCCGCATTGCACTAATCACCACCCTCGTCGACGGGAATGGCCGAGCACTCACGGTCATTCCCGGGCCCCTCCCTGTGCGGAGGGGCGTGAAGGGCCTGCTGTAAAGGTGGGCAGTCGCCGGTGGAGGACTGGACGTAAAGGCTCTGCCGGTTTCCCAGTCCTCTGCCACTCGGGCGATGCGGGAGTGCCGTGGGGTTTTAGCCGGTAAGAGTCCGGCATAACCCGTCGGCCTCCCCCAGCGGACGGGTATCCATGAGGATCTCCCCACGAAAAAAAAAAAAAAAAAAAAAAAAAAGGTTAGGTTAGGTTAGGTTAGGTTAGGTTAGGTTAGGTTGCACAGGGCCGTTGCGGCTTTTCGACCCATTCTCAACGATTGGGTCGAGAGACGGCATGGTGCACTCTCTTTCCACCTGACGCAGGTGCTCTCCGGGCATGGATGCTTCGGGAGTTACCTGTTTCGGGTGGGAAGAGAGCCCACAAGGGAATGTCACCAATGCGGCTGCGCCGACGACACTGCACAGCATGCATTGGAAGACTGCCCAGACGGAGCGGTCGAGCGGGCCGAGCTGGTGTCAGCGATAGGCACTGACCTCTCGCTGCTGGCGGTAGCGGAATCGATGGTCAGCGGAGAGCGATCCTTCGCCGCGGTTTCTGCATTTTGCGGTGCCGTCATGACCAGACGGGAAGAGGCGGAACGGCTGAGAGAGGATAATCCCCTCTCTCAACCAATCAGGCGCAGAAGGGTGGGCCGAAGACGGCTTGCCTACGACCGCCTGCCGCCATAGATTGGGAGAGACAGGATGACGGGGTCGGGGATAACCCGTTGTCCAAAAGTCCTCAGGACGCTGCCGGCATACCAAGTGTCCACGGTATGCCGGCCACGATGGGATGAGCATCGCTCATAGAGCGAGCAGACTGTTGGCAGGGATTGCGGTAGCAAGTGCTAACGCGCATCCCCGCGATCCCTTCCAATGACAGAGGGAGCGGACACCCCGGTGGTTTTAGTGGGTATACCGACACGTCATGAGTCGGGGAGTCCCACACACCTCCGCGCGTCGTCCCCGCGGCGCGCGTAGAGACGGTGCGTAAAGCATTTCCCCGGGTAAAAAAAAATAAAAAAAAAAAAAAAAAAAAAAAAAAAGGTTAGGTTAGGTTCCCCCCCAACGGGTTCCTTGCCTTGTCGTGGCGGGGGGGCTCTTCGCTGTGAACATCACGCGGCGAAGCTAAATGGGAACCCAAGCGCGCGGCGACGGAGTATAAGCCGCGCGCCCAGGAGTCGCTCCTATCGGGCTTGCATGCAGTGCCCGAGAAAAGGATGCGAAAGGTGGTGGCGCTCCTATCGAGCTCTGGCAACAGTGCACGAGAAAAGGAGGCCAGGTGGGGCTGTGAGAGGAAGGGTTTGCCCTCTGCGGCCATAGAGGTGGGGCTTGGGAGTTAGGGCGGGACCGCGGAGGGAGAGGAGTGCTGGTATTACGATGCGCCACTCTCCCTGCCCTCCGCGGCCCTGGTGGAGCGCCGCACCATGAATGCGGCACAGGAGGGGCTGCGGGAAATGGGGGCTCGGTGTTTTCCCCACGCACCGATCATTCGTTTCTTCGCGGCCAAGTTGCGGTTAGCGACGGGCCTGACACCTTTTCCGTCGAGGGGCTTGGGAGGCTGGTAGTTCCCAGTACCTGCTTTCCGACCCCCATGGCCTCTTGGCAATGGACTGGGGGAGTCTGCTGCCACTACATTTGAGGCCGAGTAGGAAGGCGTGCCTGGTGTTCCGGTGCGCCTTGAACTAAATGGAGGGCAGACTTTCTGCTCCTCTCCAAGGAGGGCCAGCCTTTCTGGTAGGCAACCGCCGTCGAGTTCGCGGAAGAATGCGAAAGCGTGCCCGTGTTCTTGGCAATGGCGGCAAGGAGGAACACCCCGGTGGTTTTAGTGGGTATACCGACAGTCGGGGAGTCCCACACACCTCCGCGTGCCGTCCCCTCGGCGCGCGTAGAGACGGTGCGTAATGCATTTCCCCGGGTAAAAAAAAAAAAAAAAAAAAAAAAGGTTAGGTTAGGTTAGGTTAGGTTAGGTTAGGTTAGGTTAGGTTAGGTTAGGTTAGGTTAGGTTAGGTTAGGTTAGGTTCCCGTCCCCCCCAACGGGTTCCTTGCCTTGTCGTGGCGGGGGGGCTCTTCGCTGTGAACAACATCACGCGGCGAAGCTAAATGGGAACCCAAGCGCGCGGCGACGGAGTATAAGCCGCGCGCCCAGGAGTCGCTCCTATCGGGCTTGCATGCAGTGCCCGAGAAAAGGATGCGAAAGGTGGTGGCGCTCCTATCGAGCTCTGGCAACAGTGCACGAGAAAAGGAGGCCAGGTGGGGCTGTGAGAGGAAGGGTTTGCCCTCTGCGGCCATAGAGGTGGGGCTTGGGAGTTAGGGCGGGGCCGCGGAGGGAGAGGAGTGCTGGTATTACGATGCGCCACTCTCCCTGCCCTCCGCGGCCCTGGTGGAGCGCCGCACCACGAATGCGGCACAGGAGGGGCTGCGGGAAATGGGTGCTCGGTGTTTTCCCCACACACCGATCATTCGTTTCTTCGCGGCCAAGTTGCGGTTAGCGACGGGCCTGACACCTTTTCCGTCGAGGGGCTTGGGAGGCTGGTAGTTCCCAGTACCTGCTTTCCGACCCCCATGGCCTCTTGGCAATGGACTGGGGGAGTCTGCTGCCACTACATTTGAGGCCGAGTAGGAAGGCGTGCCTGGTGTTCCGGTGCGCCTTGAACTAAATGGAGGGCAGACTTTCTGCTCCTCTCCAAGGAGGGCCAGCCTTTCTGGTAGGCAACCGCCGTCGAGTTCGCGGAAGAATGCGAAAGCGTGCCCGTGTTCTTGGCAATGGCGGCAAGGAGGAACACCCCGGTGGTTTTAGTGGGTATACCGACAGTCGGGGAGTCCTACACACCTCCGCGTGCCGTCCCTTCGGCGCGCGTAGAGACGGTGCGTAACGCATTTCCCCGGGTAAAAAAAAAAAAAAAAAAAAAAAAAAAAAGGTTAGGTTCCCGTGTGGAGTTGCTGGACTCCCATCGGGCGCGTCCCCAGGTGGCGGATAGGGGAATGCCCCCCAGATATGGGGGGTACCGGTCTAACCGGCGCGGACCAAAACCAGTGGGGCAGGCAGGCTCCGAGTCTTTTCAGACACGGCCTAGGGGACCACACCCTGAGAGAAAAGGACACGGGAGGGGACGTGTTTCCGCATGTTTCTCTGTTTGCAGAGAACATAGTGGATGCGCAAGGGCGGGCTTTGTGTGCACTTACACTGCCTCGAAGCAGGTAAGAGGAGGATACCTCCTCTACCACCGTCGTATTTCGTAAACCCGTCAAAGTCGTGGTCATGTTTCGCGACCTAGACAGGAACGATAGTCTTGGCTTAATTGCCTGGACTACGAGAAGGAAAACTCTATAAAACCCCAGCAGCCTTTAAGGGGCTGTCATATGAGGCACCTGGCGCACCTCATAGTATATAGCCTTCTTCCCGGGATGGGCGTTACCGGGGAGTGACCTTTATTTCGCACCATACTCGTGGGAATAAAATGGAAGACTTAAAAACTAAAAAAAATAATGATTATAATACAAACGAAACGAATGTTTCAAATGAGGGTGAAAGGCACGATAGTTTGTTCAAACAACCGATCGTGCTTATCCCCAGGACCACAACTTCTGTTGTGCGGACTGGAGAATTTGAAGGAGATGATTCGGATGGTAATATGACTGACTGCTCGAACGCGTCTATAAGATCCGATGTCACAATCCGTTCGAATTTTTCTACACGATCGACAAGATCTGAAAATCGTAGGAAACGCGAAAGACCATCTACTAAAAGCGATGAAGGAGTAAATCCAAAAAAAGACCAAGCGCGCTTGCGTCAGAAGAGGACGTCTTTGATCCGTTGGTATTACCAGTGGATAAAAAGACCAAAAGCACCCTTCCAAAGCCGGAAGACCTAATGGATGAAATGCGGGAGCAACCAACGGTTGAACTTGGCTCGATCATAATGGATCAGCTGCTCATCGTCGAAAAGATAGCAGACCGTTCCCGCAACCTTAAAGGCAACTTTGTTCGTGCCCTACGAATGGCGGTTAGAACAGTACAGGCCGCAGCATCTGAGGTGGTGCAGCGAAGCCGGACTGATCGCCTCGAGGAGGAAAATGCGGCTCTTCGCACAAAGGTAGCGGCACTGGAAGTGAAGATTGAGACCATGTCAGAGCAGTTCCATCAGCTAAGCCGTCTTCAAGAAGCAGGCACTACAAGCGCAATGGATATGCCTCCACCTCGCGTTCTGGCGAAGGCAACAAAAACCCCAAACAAAAACCCGGACGTAGCTTTCATGGACAAAATTGGGGACCTTATTGAGGCCAAGCTGGCGGCCTTTAAGGCAGAACTATTCCCAGACAGAGCCATCCGACCTCCACTGGGAAAGAAGCAGGCACCAACAATAGATCCTGAGCCACAACCAAAGCTTACGAAGAGAACCAGCTCAAAGGGAAAGAAAAAGAAGGAAGTCCAAGCCCCAACTAAGAATACTCTCGACAATGGGCCCTCTGCACTGGCAACTGAATCCCAGAGCAACGCAGTTGCGAAGCCGGGTAATGTCTCAACTGAGACCTGGACGACTGTAATTGGTCGCAAGTCTAAGTCTCAATCGCATGCTTCCGCTGCGACCCCTCAAAAAAACAAGACGGCCGTGGCACCTTCGGCTTCAAAAGCTGCCACCAAAGGCACAACAAAGAAGAAGACCAAGCCTCCGAAAGCGCCGAAAACTGCAGCGGTCACAGTCACTGTACCTGAGGGTGGAAACCTCACATATGCGGAGGTTATGGCAACCGCTAAAGAGCGAGTAAAATTGTCTGAAGTAGGTATCAGTGCAGTTAAAATGAAAAAGGCTATAAACGGTGGCCTTCTACTAGCCATCTCTGGAGAAAACAGTGTGGAGAAAGCCGACAACCTGGCACAAAAAATGAATACGGCCCTGGCTGACATGGGAGTAAAAATCTCCCGGCCACAAAAGATGGGCGAGGTGCGAGTGATGGATTTATATGATTCCGTCACCTCACAGGACGTTGCCGCAGCAATCGCTCAAGCTTGCAATTGCAGTCCATCGGATATTAAGGTCGGTGAAATTCGGCGCACACCTACCACTCTTGGAACGGCCTGGGTGCGATGTCCACTCACAGCGGTACACAAGCTGGCTAAAGACAAACATGTTTATATCGGCTGGGTTGGAGCCCGCATTCAGGTTCTGGAAGCTCGACGACTGCAATGCTTTCGTTGTCTGGAGTTCGGCCACGCAAAACACCAGTGCACCAGCTCGAAAGACAGGAGCATTTTGTGCTACCTGTGCGGTTCAACTGCTCATAAGGTGCAGCAATGCACGGAAAAAACGCCGAAGTGCGTGATCTGCGCGGACTATGGCCTGCCGTCCAATCACCGTATAGGGAGCAAGAGGTGTTCACCTCCCAAGCAGAAGAAGAGAACTGCATCTGACAGAAACTCAAATGAAGCTATTGGGAGCGCGCCAGCCATTGCTGACCCGCAAGCCCAAAGCTCGCAAGAGGGCAACCTCATGGAATGTTAATGGGTACACTCATTCAGCACATCTTGCAAGGCAACCTCAACCATTGCCGGGCGGCACAAGATCTACTCATGCAGAGTTTAATCGAGGGATCTATTGCTATCGCAGTGATTGCAGAACCCTACTCGACTCCAAACCACCCTCGCTGGTTCGGGGACTCCTCCGGGACAGTAGCTATCTACTGGGGCGGTGGCGAAGGAGATCTTCCATGCTCCAAAATATCCGAAGACCAGGGCATTGTGGCGGTCAAGTGGGGCTCTCTTGCAGTTATCGGCTGCTACATCTCGCCGAACTGTAGCTTTTCCGAGTTTGAAGGATTTCTGGACCGAGCCGCAAACTGCGTCCGCAGCTGTTTTCCTTGCCCCATTCTCGTCCTGGGCGATTTCAATGCACACTCTCGTGCTTGGAATGACCCCCGGGATGACGAGCGGGGTGAAGCTGTACTCGAATGGGCCGCTGGGCTGGATCTTAGGCTGCTCAATCGTGGCAATGAGAGCACGTGCGTTCGGGCGCAGGGTGAGTCGATAGTCGACCTGTCCTGGGCATCTCGCCTGACGGAACGTATGGTATCGAACTGGAGGGTTGCAGTGGATCTAGTCACGCTCTCCGACCACCGCCACATAACTTTTGATGTGTGTTTGGTCCGGCAGACCGCGTCTGGTTCTGCAAGTAATAGCTCACGCCATAGGTGGGTGCTCAAATGTCTGGATCGGGACATCTTAATGGCTGCTGCGCATGCTGCGGACTGGGAAGACTCCAACAACCAAACTGATTTCTCGGACACTGAAACCAGGGTAGCTTGCTTGCGAACCACCATGATAGCCATATGTGATGCTGCAATGCCTCGGGCAAGGACACGAAAAAGGGAGCCAGTCTATTGGTGGTCAGCGGACATCTCGCACCTTCGCGAGACATGTCTTCGAGCCAGACGCCTGTACACTCGAACCCGTAGACGCCGAAGAGCAAACGAGGCCGAAAAAGATAGGGCGTACAGAGCATACCGCAATGCTACTAAAGCCCTTCAGAATGCAATAGCGAATGCGCGATCAAAGTCATGGGCCGAGCTTTTGGAGAGTCTAAACCACGATCCGTGGGGGCGCCCATATAAAATAGTCTTGGGAAAACTACGCCCGTGGGTACCACCGCTGACAGAAACACTTGAGCCTGACTTTGTCGCATGCGTCGTAGACACCCTGTTCCCCCAAACGAGAAACGAGATAGAACAGAATGGAAATACGCCAAACTGGTCGGAGGACCTCGCCGTCACAGAGGTTGAACTGCGAATAGCAGTTCAACGCATGGCCGCCCGCAACACTGCACCTGGTCCTGACGGTGTGCCTGGCAAAATTTGGGCTCTGGTACTCAAGGTCCTGAAAGACAGACTGTGCCAGATTTTTGACAGTTGCTTTCGGGCTGGATGCTTTCCAAAGGCATGGAAAAGGGCAAGGCTCGTTTTAATACGCAAAGAGGGGAGACCCTTGGACTCCCCCTCTGCTTATCGGCCAATTTGCCTACTAGACGAGGCAGGTAAGCTCTTTGAGCGGGTGATAGCGCGTCGCATCAATGGTCATCTTGCACGGGACGGTCCGGACCTTTCTGAAAATCAGTTCGGCTTTCGAGAGCAGCGATCAACTATTGACGCGATTCTTCGGGTGCGTAGAACTGCTGAGGAAGCAACCTCAGGGGGAAAAGTGGTTTTGGCAATATCTCTTGATATTGTCAACGCTTTTAACTCTCTTCCCTGGAAGGCAATCAAGAGAGCACTGATGTATCATCAAGTTCCACACTATCTACGGAAGGTGCTGGAATCATATCTCTCCGAGCGGTTTATTGAATATCCGAGCCAGGGAGGCCACGTGCAGGAAAGAGAAGTTGTGTGTGGGGTTCCTCAGGGATCAGTACTGGGACCTCTACTGTGGAATCTCGCATATGACGTGGTCCTACGGACGGAACTCCCCTTAGGCGTGAGCATAGTTTGCTACGCAGATGATACGCTGGTGCTGGCGGAGGGCGACAGCTTTGAAAGAACTGCAAGACTTGCGGAACTGGGGGTGGCACGGGTCGTTAACCGTGTTAATGCTCTCGGGCTGCGGATAGCGCCGCAAAAGACCGAGGCGATCTGGTTCCACGGACCCAATATAGATCCACCTAGCACTAATGTGCGTGTTGGCGATGCCACGGTGCAGGTCGGAAGGGCAATAAAATACCTTGGTTTAGTTCTAGACAGCCGTTGGACGTTTGAAGACCATTTTGTTCGTCTGATGCCCCGGATTCTTAAGGTGGCAGGTGCTATGCATAGACTGCTACCAAATCTCGGGGGACCAAGCGAGGAGGTTCGGCGTCTATATGCTGGTGTTGTACGCTCCATAGCGTTGTACGGAGCGCCAGTTTGGGTGGATACGCTGTCGAGACCCCGGGGCAATGCTGCAAAGCTTAATGCTGTGCAGCGCAAAATTGCCATCCGGGTTGCACGCGGCTATAGGACTATATCTTACGATGCAGCGAATCTTCTGGCGAGGTTTCCGCCCTTCGACCTACTTGCAGCCCTGGATGCGAGGGTCTACGACCGGATTCGTGTCCTACGCCAAGGAGAGGATTACTTGCCAGAAGTAGTCAAGAGACTACGTCAGGAAGAGAAGTCGTGGACGATTGATAGGTGGAAGGATCGCCTTGCTAAACCACCCAGCTTAAGGCAGAGAGTGGTCAGCGGAATTTTGCCAAATTTTCATCCATGGCTGGATAATGTAAAATGCCGCATCACATACCGGCTTACCCAAGTGCTCACCGGACATGGCTGCTTTGGTGAGTACCTCCACCGTATTGGGAGAGAACCATCAGCACAGTGTCATCACTGCCCGTGTGACCAAGATACCGCGCAGCACACGCTTGAGCATTGCCCAACATGGGAGTCCGAGCGGCGAGACTTGGTCGGAGTTATTGGAGCGGATTTGTCCCTGGTAGCCATAATTAAGGCAATGCTGGGGAGCGAGACCGCATGGAAGGCTGTGGTCTCATTTTGCGAGGCGGTAATGCTCCAAAAAGAGACCGCTGAACGAGATCGGGAGCGAGCAGATCCCGACCGCCGACGTAGACATCGACGGCAATAATCCAGTTCGACACTGGGCCCTGTAGTCCCGGGCATAGAATAGGGCTACGGTATCCCCTGCCTGTCGTAAGAGGCGACTAAAAGGGGACCTGGGGACCGCTGGTTGCCAGAGTGGGGGCTCTGGTGACTCGTAACGTTGTAATGTGGTCCCGAGTGAGCGGCAAATGGGTGTGACCCCCTTACTGCCGTGACGTACAGGAAGTACACCGGTGTGTTCCTGCTGGAGATCCCGGAGTACTCCCATTGTATGGAGGATGGTCGCCGAGGTGGTTTTAGTGGGTAAAAATCCCACATAACCCGGCATCCCCCCCCAAGGGCGGTCGGGTATCTTTCGAAGATTTCCCCCCGTTAACAAAAAAAAAGGTTAGGTTAGGTTAGGTTAGGTTAGGTTAGGTTAGGTTAGGTTAGGTTTTTTTTTTTTTTTTTTTTTTTTTTTTTTTTCCTTCTACCTCTGACATCATCAGAGCCTGTTCTAGACTAATTTTCTCTTTCATACTAGTTCTCGCTTTTATGCCTCTCGCACTTTTATGCCACATACTTAATCTTTCTTGCATCCATCACCTTTCGCTACCATAATGGGTGGGACTCCCATCTAATCTTGTCTATGCTGCTACTTTTTTATCAATGTTTATAGGTATTTGCGTTCAATAACGTGATACAACAGTTTACTTTATTTTTACAGATCTTCAACTTTCTTCGAAATTTGTTTACATGTTCCACTTATTTATAATCTAAAATTTACATCTCTAGTTATTTACATCCAATATTTTATGCTAGTCTATAATATCTTAGCATAATATTATGATAGCATAATTTACTTATCTAGTTTTATTCCTTTGTATAACTATTTTTCCTATTTTGGTACAATAATTTATAAACTTATCTCTATGTTTACCTCTCATTATTTCCATTACATTTTCTGGTATCAATTTTATATCAATTTGACTTTCTATTTCAAAGCGCTCTGCTGCGTGCACGGGGCATGTGAACAGAATGTGCGATACCGTCTCGTCAACCTCCGGGTCGCAGATGCACGATGGGCTCTCCTTACACCTGAAGCGGTTCAGGTAACCGGAGAACCCACCGTGTCCCGTTATGATTTGTGTACTGATACTGTTAATTTGCATTTTCCGCACTATGCCATACGCCGCCACCGCGTCGGGGAAAAAGATCTTGGTCACAGAAGCCGTTTCACCTGCCTTATATCTCCCGTTCCACTCGTCAAGCGTTGCCGTTCGTATGCTTCGCCTGACGAATGATACGGGACACAGATCATAATCAGGTCTTCTCTTGGAACCTTCAGCGGCCTCCTTGGCCAGTGCATCAGCTCTCTCGTTTGCCTCCAATCCTGCGTGAGCCTTCACCCAAAACAAAGTGACAGCTTTGCCCTGATGTGATGCCGATTTGATGTTGGCTCTGGCTTCAACGGCCAGAGGATGGAGGCAGCCGGGGTTCTTGATGGTTAAGAGGGCCGCCATGGAGTCGCTAAAGATTCCAAAAGAAGATGATCCGTGTTTTAGAGTCACCCTTGTCGCCCTATTGATCGCTAGGAGCTCCGCCTGGTAAACTGTGCAGTAAGTTGGAAGAGCAAGCTTAAGGGCCTTTGTCTCAACCCCGCCACACCATATAGATAGTGCGGCGCCGACCCTGCCCCCAATCCTGCTCCCATCGGTGAATATTTGGACATCTAGTCCACTATACTTATCCACTTCGTCTTGGTTCACCAGGCGTACGAGCTCCAGGTTTTCGCGCTCTGCAGGGTGTGGGGCTTCTATTGCAGGTGCCATCCGCTCGATCTCCCGGTCTCCCAAGCTCGGGTGAGGTAAGCCCCTCCTGGCCCGGTATAGTGAAGCCGCCTCAAGGACTCGGAGGTCGAGAGGTAGCATTCCGGCCAGTACCAGTACCGAGTTGAGGGAGACCGTGCGGTAGGCTTTGCACAGCTTTTGGGCAACTCCGCGTTGCACTGTCGAGAGCTGTTTAATCGTGGTTAGTTTTCTCGCGGCTGGGGCCCAGGCACTGGCAGCGTACAGTATTATTGGCTCCATAGTCGCTACGTAGATCACTCTGATTACCTCCGGGTGTAGTCCCCAGCTTACTTTGGCAGCCATCGCCAGTCTCTTATAGACACCTATTGCTTTCTTGCAGGCATTCGCGACGTGGGTGTTAAACGTTAATTTGTCATCGATGGTGAGACCCAGAAGCTTGATTTCCTTAGACATGCCAATGCTGATCCCCCCCATGCTCAGACGTGGTGTGCCGTGTTTCAGCTTTCTGGTAATAACCATTGCTGAGGTTTTATGTGCAGCAAACTTAAGCTTATTCTCGGCACCCCACTCCAGAACACGCGCCAGAGCAGCATTGGCATGACCTTCCACCTCCTCTGCTGTACCACCATCGAAGACCAAAACGATGTCATCCGCGAATGCCTGGCAGTGACAGCCCTCTATATCTAGTCTTTTTAGTAAGGGGTCCAACAGGATGTTCCACAGTATTGGGCCGCCGATAGAGCCTTGGACGCAGCCTTTACTTGTGGTTTTGGTGTACTCTTCATTCCCGTACCTTACTTTGACACGCCTATCGCTCAGGTAACTATTGAATACTTTTCTCAAGTTTTCAGGGCACCCTTCCTCTGCCAGTCGGATTTTTATGGCCGGCCACCAGGCACTATCGAAGGCTCCCTCTATGTCCAGTGATACCAAAGTTATAATTCTCTTTTGTTCCAGCTTCTTTTGGATAAGCTGCATCAGGTCATAGAGGGAGTCTTCAGTGCTTCTCTGTGGCATAAAGCCGTACTGGCTGGCACTAATCCTTGGCAGTACATAGTGCTTAAGGCGAGCCACCAACATTTTCTCGTACAGCTTACCCAACACAGGCAGCAGTCCGATTGGTCTGTAAGCTTTGGGAGTCGTATAGTTATCTTTCCCGGGCTTCCTCAGAATGACTACGACGGCTTCTTTCCATAACTTTGGGAAGTAGTGGTGCTTCAGGCATTTATTGAGGAAGGACAGAAACAGTTCAGGATTTCCACTAATAGCTTGAGAACATATGTCCGCTGTGAGACCGTCCTCACCAGGGGCCTTTTTAGGGTTGAAGGACTCGCTAGCATGCTCCAGTTCTGCCATGGTAAAAGGCGGATCACACAGATCATCTTGTGAACCAGCATTCACCCTCTCGGCTTTTGATCTGGTCTGGCTGTGTGAGGAGCTGTCACTGGTTGTGAGGTCATCCGGGTAGAAAGTTTCCGCAAGTAACTTGACGGAACCCTTCGCGTCCAATACCTCTCCATTTTTCTCCAGTGGCAGCTCCTCTTCTCTGCGCGTAGTCCTTCCTATCACCCTATAAATCCCTTCCCAGACCCCTTCCCTATCTTGTTTACAGCAGAACTCCTTCCAGCTCTCGGTTTGAGCTTTAGCTGCCTCCTGTTCATAAACTTCCTTTTGTTTGAGGTATTCCTCAACGACCTTCGACCTACGGATCGGAGCGGCGCACCTTATCCTGCGTTTCCTGGTAGCAACTTCTTTTTTCATAGTTTCGAGTTTGTCGGACCACCACGGCAAGGTCTTCAAGTCTTCTTTAGGGTTTTTAATTGGCATTGATTGGGTACAGGCGTCCTGTATAGATTTCGTTAAATTTACTGCCATGTTATCCAACTGCTCTACTGTATCCAATCCCTCTATTTCTGATGTTGTGAAGTTGTATACAGTCATGGCCTCGTCCAGTTTCTCGTGAAACTTGGACCAGTCTGCCTTTCTTGTATTGTACTTCCTTGTTGTCCTTGAAATTTTTATGCCTTTGGACTTTTGTAGCTTGATTTCGAAGACGATGCCGTTATGGTCCGAACTCGTAAGCCCCTCATCTATTTCCCAGTTTGCTACCAGGTCCAGCATGTCTGCCGAACAAGCCGTTATGTCGACGTGACTACAGTAGCGCTTGCCTCCCCGTATGGTGTCGAAGGTCGGTGTATCCCCTTTATTTATATTTAAACTGGTCCACGAGCGTCAAATATCTAGGCATGACCTTGGATAAAGAACTAACGTGGAGTCTGCACACAGAAAGGATCATGGTCAAGGCCACAAAAATCTTTGGTATGCTAAGATCTGCGTACGGAAAGACCTGGGGCCTGAAACCCAGAGTCATTTATTGGCTATACACAATGATAGTAAGACCCATTATTACTTATGGCAGCATTGTGTGGTGGCCTAGAACGGAGTTAGGCACGTGCGGGCAAACACTGACAAAACTTCAGCGGTTGGCCTGCCTGGCAATTACCGGAGCATTTCGTACAACACCTACTGCATCTATGGAAATGCTGCTAAATCTAAAGCCGCTTCAAATACACATTCAGACAGAGGCGGCCAAGGCCCTACACAGGTTATCGTTAAATGGCATGTGGAATTTTGACATGCCCAAAACCAGACATACCAATCTACAACTAGACACAGGTATGGAAAGGCTTATGCGCATGGGATGTGACAAAATACAGACTGTGCACATATTCAAAAAAGAATATAAAATCTATGTTCCTACGAGGGAAGAATGGAGTAAAGGACTTAAACAACAAGGACCAAACACTCTTACATGGTATACAGACGGATCGAAAATGGAGTCTGGTGCTGGTGCAGGCGTTTATGCTAAGGATTACTCAGCGAGTATTAGTCTAGGGCAATATGCAACAGTCTTCCAGGCGGAGACTTATGCTATCATTGCATGTGCACATGAGATTATAGACAAGGAAGTCAAAGACAAAACCATCTATATTCTCAGCGATAGCCAAGCTGTTCTTAAAGCTCTTGACTCCTTCAAGGTTGACTCCGGGCTAGTACTAAATTGTGTAAAGGTCCTTAATAAGGTGGGCCGACACAACAAACTGCAACTGGTCTGGGTCCCTGGACACGTAGGAGTGGAAGGCAATGAAGAAGCAGACAAACTGGCTAGAATGGGATCACAAACAACAATGTGTGGTCCAGAACCGAGGATAGGGCTACCAAGGAGCACTATTATAAGGGCATTAAAGGAACAGGCCGAGGGAAGACACAGATTGACATGGCTATCCAGAGATGGACATAAACACTCTAAGCTCTTCATCGGTGAGGTCACCACAGGGGCAACCAAGTACATTTGGAATAACAGCAGGACGCGAGTCAGGGCGATAACAGGAGCGTTGACGGGCCACTTTGCCACAAACGCACACCTGCAAAAAATCGGCCTGACGCACGACCCGACCTGCAGGGCCTGTGGTGAAGATATAGAATCAATGGAACACTTACTGTGTCACTGCGATGTCCTGGCTAGCAAGCGTATGTACCTCCTAGGTGATGGCTACCCAAAACCGGAGGACTACAAGCACCTTCCAATCAGCGGAATTGCTGCATTAATGCAGCACATCTTCGACTAGGTTGGGGTGCAAAGGTTATAGGGGTAGACACAAAAGATCCCATTGGGTCGAAGTGTCGCTGTAACTGCAGCCCCCACTTACAAAGATAAGATAAGATAAGATCCCCTTTATTTAGGATGTGCAGCTCAAGCTCTCCGAGAGCTCCCAGCACATCATCTCCTCTTAGGTCATTAGACGGACTTCCCCACCACAAGTTCTTTGAGTTAACATCCCCTCCAACGATCAGCTTTTTTGGTCTTATGGTGCGCTCTATCTTTTTTAAGTGAGCCAAATATGGGCCAAGGGGCTCAGGGTCCGGCTCGAAGTAGAGCGAGATGAGTGTTACCTCCCAGGCACTGGTTTGGATCCCCACCACCACGATGTTGTTGGTGGTAAGTTTCGGGTACTGTATGACGTTTATGTCTGGATCGAAGACAGCTATAGCTGCCTTTACAGTACCCCCTCCCATGCCAGTGCTCTGGAAGATCCTCACTCCTTTATGACTCCTCATTTCACTCCCTCGGCCTACATACGGCTCTTGCAGCAGCGCTATCGCAATTTTGCGCTTTTTAGCCTCAGTAAGCAATTCATATGTAGCAAGCTTTTTTCGTTGGAGGTTGGATTGCATCGCTCTATAGTGAGTGAAGTCAACTGGGACGCCTTTAGCAGTAAGCTACAGAACTTCTAGCTAGCCCATCCCACTTTATGCGTATTGGGCAACTTAGGCTAAAGGCGTTGTGGTCCGTGTGTTGAAGTTTTGCCTTTACACAGTTCCGGCACTCGGGTGGAGCACCGGAGAGTCTGTCCTCACACTCCGCACTGAGGTGGGGGCCGCCGCAGTGGCTACACAAGTCAGCCGGTTCCTTACAAAACCGCCTGCCGTGCCCATACCCCAGGCAGCGCGTGCACTGGACCAATGGGGAGTGGTCTTTGGCTACGATGCGTTGGAGGTCTATATGGACGAGCCCCACCCCCGTCACCCTTCGCCAGATTGTCGGCGAGACGCTTACCACTATGTGGCAGGTGTGGGGGTTCCTTGCTCTCTTTCTATACTTGACCTCCAAGCGATTTTCCTCAGCGTCGAGGTCGTGAAAAACAGCACGGTTTTGGTTCCTCAGAGCCTTTAAGACGTCATCGTCAGTGTTTATTTGTAGGACGTCTCTGAGGATTACCAACGGGTCCTTGTTTTTCACTTCCTCCACGCTGAGGGCCGTTCCCTCCCTTCCCAGTTTGTCAATGACCTTCTTCCTCTCCTCTTTAGTTTGAAATCCCATTACTATCTTTCTGTCCTTCGCCTTTCTCACCCTCTCAACCTTTACCCAGCCCTCTTTGGCGTCGATTACCTTCCTGACCTTGTCCAATACTTCCTCACCCGTCTCCGTGTCGTCCCTGGAGGCGACCACGATGGAGTGTAGAGTTTTTGATTTTTGTGGAGACTTTCCACTATCCATAGCAGTTACGCTTGCGTAACTCCTAGCTAGCTCCAGGGTCGCCTTCTGGTTTTTCAGGGACTCCGTTAATTCTTCCATTATTTTTGTATGGTCCATTAATAATCTTGAGTGCTCCTCAATGCGTGTTATTAGGTTGGGATCAGAGGTTACCATAAAGGTGGCGTCGGAGACATTCGCCTCCGGCTCCACCCCCACCGTCCCCTCCTTGTCCTTTTGTGGTTCCGAGGTCTCTACGACCGCCCCCACCCCCGGAGTCTTGGAAGCTGCCTCGGCCTCCTTTACCAGCTGGTAGAGACGGTCCAAAGCCTCGGTAATGCTGTTCTTTATGTCAGTTTTGAGGTTCCGTGAAGCACTCAAGTTTATTTTTGCGGTCACTAGGCAGGCCTTCGCTTCAGCGGTGCGGCTCGCATATGTCTTTACTTGACTGTCCATGGAGGCTCTACATTTGTCAGTCATTTTGTCTTTTGAGCTGACAAGCTTTGTCAAGTTCTGTGCCTTAGAGGTCGAGTCAAGGTTAGAGGTTTCCCATTCAGTTATGCTTTTTCTAACGTTATTTTTCGACCCGGATTTTGGCGGCGACGGTTGGCGGTCGGCACCAGACGCTTTCGGGGGAGTCCTTATCGAGAACATGTTAGAGGTAAGCGTCAAAATATAACAATTAAAAAATAAAATAAAAATAAAGGAATTGACTCTACCTAGTCACTATAAAAATTTTGCGATAGTCAAATATTTAAAACTAACACTATGAAAATGGAATTAAAAAGGGAACAATGGTCAAATACTTAACGCTAAAACAATATAAAAGAAAACAAACAGAGTATAAATTTATAGAGTCGTTAAAAATATGGGGCCCAATAAGACCCCGTCAATTATAAATGGTCAGTTATGCAACAATATAGAATAGGCTATCCTACTAGGCGTCAAAATCAACAAAAAATAAAATAAAGAAGTTAAAATATGGTCAGATAGAGTCAGACTCTACATAGAGTCTGTCTCTACTATTAAACAGCTAGCTCTTGCCAAGCCCCACAGTCTACAAAAAATCGCGTTGGAATCGGCTTATTGGTTCCAGAGATACAGGACTTTAAACTTTTCCAATATGGCCGCCAAAATGGCCGCCGCGATTTAATATGGCTCTGGAAAGGTCAGTTTTAATCGTAGAAGGACGGGAAAAAGATCAGCTATATGAGCTCGCTGAGGGGAACCACTATAAGCACTAAAAAAGGGTAAAAAGTTTTGGAGCTCTACATAGAGTTTTTGCTCTATAATATGGTAGAGTTATTGATTCTATTATGGTTAAAGAAAACCGCGTCCCTCTACGATCAAAAATAACTAAATTACAGCCGATTCAAAAAACCAAGATGGCGGCCAAGATGGCGGACCAAAATTTAAAGTTGCCGCCAAATCGTACTCCGTGGTCGTATCGAGCCGATCTTGGGCTCGTTTGAAAGGGCTCAACAAGAGCTACCAGAAAAACACAAAATTATAAAAATATAAGTAAAAACTGATTTTTTATATACAAAAAACTCTTAAAATTAGACAAAAACACAATAAAATAGCAAATCAAAAGCAAAAATTTTTCTTTTTTAACTGAAAATCCTTAAAATTAGTACTGTCCGAATTTTTAAAAGTAGTCCTGTGGTTCTAGCCGGTTCCCTTCTTCTACCTCGTGGCAGCTCCAAATTTTCAAAAATTTCTAGCTCAAAAACTTTTTAGTCGATTATATCAAAATTTTTTCACCATATATTCTGCTCCCAAAGTACAATTTTTTAAGCTATTAAAAACACTATGTTACAGATCTTGATTTTAAGGAATTAATTTTTGAAAAATCCAATATTTTTTAAAAAATTTTAACTCAAAAACCACTTCACTTAGAGTTGTACTTTAAACTACGAAATTGTTTGTTCACCTGCTCGAATGTACCCACGAGGTCAAAAACAGCCGCACGCCTCTGGAACCCAGACCTCGTGGCCACGTGGTTTTGGGTTTTTTGATTGTGGATCCGCCCCCATTGGCCGGAAAAATCCAAAATCTTGCTGCGAAGTAGTCCGTCACGGCGCCGATATTTTAGCACCAGAAAATGTGCTGGTCACAGCGACTAATGAGGCGCCGCACGCCTCCAAAGTTTTAAAATTTTTCAAAAAATCACTTTTTCTGGAATAAAATTTTTTCCACAAAATTTTCGAACAAAATTTTTTCACAGTCGTGTAGCACTGAATTTTCCGCGTCCAACGATGTATCACTTGTCTCCCGCACTTTGAAAAATCCTATTTTTTCTAATTTTTGACGAAAAATCGGAGCGCGGAGCAACGCTGGCAGCGACCGTATTGCGCGGGGGGTTGCGCGCGACTCGGTTAGGTTAGGTTAGGTTAGGTTAGGTTAGGTTAGGTTAGGTTAGGTTTTTTTTTTTTTTTTTTTTTTTTTTTTTTTTTTTTTTTTTTAATACTTACACCTCCAACGTGGTCGGAGTCTGTTTTAACTAATCTTCACTTTCATTCTAGTTCTATCATTTATTCCTCTCGTACTTTCATGCTTCATACTTTATCTTTCTTTTTTACTTCTCTTTCTTTCTTTAAACGGGTGGGTTTGCCGACTAACTATGTTTGAGCTATTAGTGGTAGCTTCTTTGGGTTTTTAAAAGCAGTTCTGCTACGGGTGGGGTTCCCGTCTATTTCTCATTTTATTTTAGGGAAAATAATTTGAGTACTCAGATTTCAAAATAGTTTTTTACAATTTTCTTCTTTTTCTTAATAGTTATATCTTATCCTACTTATTGACTATTTTCTTACTAATTACATTTTTAAAATTCTATATTAATTTATGCTGGTTGAAAATATAATCATTATATTTAATCAGCATACTTAAACTACTTATTTCGTAATATTGCTTTTCTGGCAATTTCATTACAATAGTCTATAAATAGACTTCGGTTTTTACTTAATATTACTTCGCTTATTGTATGTACACTTAAAATTACATCAAGTTTTTGCTCCAAATCAAATCTTTCTCTACTATAGACAGGGCATTCCAGCAGTAGGTGGGGCACGGTCTCTTTAACACCAGGTTCGCATATGCACGATGGGTCCTCCTTACACCTGAATCGGTTCAGGTATTCAGAGAACCCACCGTGCCCAGTCATTACTTGGGTTGTAACGGCTGTGGGTTCGATTTTCCGAATAACAGGGTACGCCGCAACCGCATCGGGAAAGAATATTTTTGTTATCCCTGCTGTTTCGCTATTTTTATATCTTGTGTTCCATTCGTGAAGCGAGGTCATACGGATATCTCGCTTCACGAATGAAACCGGGCACAGATCATAGTTCGCTTTGCGTTTGGAACCCACAGCGGCCTCTTTGGCTAGATGGTCAGCACGTTCATTTCCCTCCATTCCGGCATGGGCTTTGATCCAATACAGATGTACGGTTTTCATTTGGATTTCCGTCTGCTTGAGATTTTTCCGCGCTTCCACCGCCAAGGGATGGAGGGAGCTTATATTAGTAACGGTTTGGATTGCTGCCATTGAGTCGCTGTAGATTCCAAAGCTAGCTCCTGTGCTTTTGAGTACTACCCTTGTAGCTTCACATATGGCCAGAAGTTCAGCCTGGTAGACGGTGCAATACGACGGTAGAGCAAGCTTGAGGGCCCTGGTCTCCGATGCGCCATTCCAGATGGACAGCGCTGCACCAACCTTGCCCTCAATCTTACTCCCGTCTGTATAAATGCAAAAATCGTGATTGCTGTGTGATTTCAACTGTTCCTGGTCTACCAGGCTTATGAACTTCAGGTCACTATGTTCCGCGGGATGTGGGGAGTCTAAAGCCCGTGACGGTTTCTCAATTTCTCTGTCAGCCAGTCCGGGCTGGGCCACCCCCCTCCTGATCTCGTATAGAGACGCCGCTTCGCGGATTCTGAGGTCAAGGGGGAGTATCCCAGCCAGGACCAGTGCTGCATTGAGAGATACGGTTTTGTAGGCTTTGCACATTTTCTGTGCAAAACCTCTCTGTACTGCATTTAAGTGCTTTATGATCCCGAGTTTAGACACAGCTGGCACCCATGCGCTTGCGGCGTACGTGATAATCGGTTCAGCCGTTGCTATGTAAATGGACCGGATAACTTGGGGATTTAGACCCCAACTGACTTTTGCGGCTCTGGACAGTTGTCTTTCGATGGCTATGGCCTTCTTACAGACATTTACGACGTGGTTGTTGAAAGTCAGTTTGTTATCGATCGTCAACCCCAGAAGCTTAATTTCTTTGGTCATGGCAATAGTAACCCCTCCCATGCTTAGCAGTGGCGTGTCAAATTTTAACTTTTTTGTTATGACCATTGCGCTGGTTTTATGGGCAGCAAATTTTAATTTATTTCTGGCACCCCACTCCTCGACATGCCTGAGAGTGGCGTTTGCCCGACCCTGGATGTCTTGAGCAGTGTCCCCGTCAAACACGAGGACCACATCGTCGGCGAAGGCCTGACAGTAGTCGCCTCTTCGCTCCAGGTCTTTCAGCAGAGGGTCGAGGAGAAGGTTCCACAGGATCGGCCCGGCTATGGATCCCTGCACACAGCCTTTTGCTGTGCCAGTGCTCGCTTCTTCTCCACCATATCTTACAGTAACCCTCCTATCCGTCAGGTAATCATCAAGAACTCTTCTAACGTTGACAGGGCATCCCTCCTCCGCCAATCTCAGTCTGATAGCGGGCCACCAGGCGTTGTCGAAGGCCCCCTCTATATCCAAGGAAACTAGGGTGACCAGTTTTTTCTGGATTAGTTTGGTGCGGATGTATTGCATAAGGATATAGAGGGAGTCCTCGGTGCTTCTTTGGGGCATAAAGCCGTATTGGCGTGTGCTTATTCTTGGTAGGAGATGATACCTGAGCCTGGCGACCAACATCTTTTCATAAATTTTTCCAAGGACTGGTAGGAGGCCGATTGGTCGGTACGATTTGGGTGTTGTATAACTCTCCTTTCCGGGTTTTTTCAGTACAGCGACTATGGCCTCCTTCCATATCCTTGGAAAACATTGGTACTCCAGACACTTGTTTAGCAGTTCCAAGAATAGCTGAGGGTCATCACCTATGGCATTACAGCATATGTCCGCCGTAAAGCCTTCCACGCCAGGGGCCTTTTTGGGATTGAATGTATCCATCGCGTGTTTCAGCTCGGTTATAGTGAACGGTGGGTCACATTGTTCAGAATGATTCCCATCGTTCACTTTTTCTGCTTGTTTTCTGATCTGGCGGTGGTAGGGATGGTCGACATTTTCTGAGTCTTTCGGATAGAAGGTATCCGCCAACAGCCGAGCCGACTCCCTCATTCCTAAAACCTTCCCTTCATACTCAAGCGGTAGGTCCTCCTCTCTTTTTCTAGTTCTTGAGAGAACCCTGTAGATACTCTCCCAAACAGTTTCCCTATCTTGTTTTGTGCAGAACGCCTTCCAACTTTCTGTTTGGGCCTTCATTACCATAGTCTCATAAGCTTCTTTCTGCTTCAGATAGTCTTCTACGACCACTGCTCTGCGGATGGGTGCTGCGCATCTGATCCTTCGGCGCTTTGTGGCGACTTCCCTCTTCTTCTTTGCGAGTTCATCAGACCACCACGGGATGGTAAGTATTTCTGTGTTTTTCTTTTTCGGTATTGCGTGGTCGCAAGCTTTGGTGACTATTTTGGTGAAGAGGACTACTGCTTCCTCGGCCTGATCCCTCCCGTTTATTTGCCCTATTTCGGTGTTCGTAAGCTGGTGTTCGGCTTTAAATTCCTGGAGTTTTTCGTGAAAAAGACTCCAGTTGGCCTTCTTAGTATTGTAGAGCCTTGTAGTACGCTCTATTTTGGTACCTTTTGATTTTTGGAGTCCGATTCTGAAGGTAATTGCATTGTGATCTGAGCTAATCAGCAATTCATCAGTTCTCCAATTTTCGATCAGGCCGAGAATGTCCATTGAGCAGGCTGTGATGTCTACGAAGCTAGAGTATCTTTTGCCACCACGAATGGTGTCAAAAGTTGGTATGTCTCCGGTATTCAGTATATGAAGGCCCATTTCGTGCACCATGCCCGCCATTTCCTCCCCCCTGTGGTCTATATGATTACTCCCCCACCATGTACTTTTTGCATTGGCATCGCCACCTATAATCATGTTTCTGGCCTTGAGTGTGTGCTCTACTTTTCTTAGGTGGTCAAGATAACCTTCTATAGGCTGGTCTGGCTCGAAGTAGAAGGAGACAATCGCGACCCTCCAGGCACTGGTTTTGACTTCGACCACTGCGATGTTAGTGGTGGTAAGCTCAGGATGTTGTATTACATCTAGGTCTCGATCGAAGATGGCAATGACCGCTTTAACTACCGTGTCGCCAGTGCTCTGGAAGATTCTTACCCCGCGTTGACCCCTCATACTCGTAGCCCCGCCTACATAGGGTTCCTGAAAAAGGGCTATGGCGATTTTTCGCTTACTGGCTTCCATTAGAGCCTCGTTGGTTGCCAGCTTCTTGCGTTGCAAGTTTGCCTGCATTACATGGTAGGGGAGCTGCATGCCCTGCGCGCCTTTAGCAATAGGCTACCGAGGCCCTTGCTAACCTATCCCATTTGGCTCTCACTGGGCAGTCTTGGCTGAATGCATTATGTTCTGCCTGTTCAGGTTCCATGTCGGCTCTAAGGCAGTTCTTGCATGTAGGCTTTTCTCCTGCGATCCAGTCTGGGCACTCAAATTTCAGATGAAGACCACCACAATGGCTGCACAAGTCTGCTGTTTGTTTGCAGAACCTCTTTGAGTGGCCGTAGCCCAAACAGCGGGAGCACTGAATGAGCGGGGACTGATCCATGACTCGGATCTGTTGAAGATCGATATGAACAGTCCCCGCCTCCAGCGCCCGCTTCCAGACAACGGGAGAGGTAGTAAGGATGACATGGCAGACATGTGGGTTTCTAGCCTTACGTCTGTACTTGACGCCCAGCCTCTTTTCTTCTTCGTCTAGGCCGTCAAGAATACCCCGGTTTTGATTTTTGAAGGCTTTTAAGACGTCCTCATCGGTGTTAATGTAATAGTGTTAATTCATCCTTTTACGGGTGGGACTGCCCGTCTCTATTCTAAGTTTATGTTTGTTTGTTAACTTTATAACTTTTTTATTTTATGTAGTTTGTAGGGGTAAATAAGTTTTTCAGCGGTGGTTCTTTTAATAGTTACAATATTATCTTATTCCTATTACTAACATGTGGATATTTCTAAAAACATTATAACTATGCTTAACATCTAATATATTACAATATACTGCGTAAGCATATTTGCTTAAGTGCTTTTATTTCTTTCTATAACCTGCTTTGTCAACTTTTCACAGTAGTTTAGAAAGTCGTTCCTATTTTCGCTTTGCATTATGTCTTTCAGATTATTTAAAACTAGGGTAATTCCTAGTTTTTGCTCGATATTAAATCGTTCCGACATGTAAACAGGACAATCCAAAATTATATGAACTATTGTTTCGTTCACGGTTGGGTCACAGATGCAGGATGGGCTCTCCTTGCACCTAAAGCGATTCAAGTACTCGGAGAACCCACCGTGCCCAGTTAAAATTTGAGTCCTAATATTGGTGACCTCGATTTTCCTCACAATCCTGTACGCCGCAATCGCACTCGGAAAGAACTGTTTTGTTGTGGACGCGGTATCTGATGTCTGGTATCTCCTCTCCCATTCGTCAAGTGTAGCAGATCGGATGCTTTTCTTCACGAATGAGACAGGACATAGATCATAATCGGCCTTCTTTTTGGATTTCATGGCGGCCTCCTTAGCAAGTTGGTCAGCCCTTTCGTTGCCCCCCAAGCCTGCGTGTGCTTTTATCCAGAAGAGGTTGACTATCTTCTCCTGGAGAGATATGTTCTTCAGGTTCTCTCTGGTTTGCACAGCAAGCTGGTGTAGGCAGTCAGGGTTGGCGATTGTTTGGAGGGCCGCCATAGAATCACTGTAAATACCAAATGATTTTGCGTTACTTTTTAAGATTTCGACTGTCGCCCTGCATAACGATAAAAGCTCCGCCTGGTAGACGGTGCAGTAGTTCGGCAAGGCAAGCTTAAGGGCCTTGGTTTCAGCCTCGCAATCCCACAGGGACAACGCTGCTCCAACCCTGCCCTCAATCTTGCTGCCGTCCGTGAATATGCGCACATCAAAATTGCTGTGCGCTTTCACGTCGTCTGCGTCTACCAGGCGGTCAAATTTTACAAGTTGTTTCTCGGAAGGATGTGGATTGTTTGTTGCACAGGCCACTCGCTCGATCTCCCTGTCACCCAGCGCTGATAGAGGTTTTCCTCGTTTTGCTTCGTAAAGCGAAGCTGCCTCGCGAACTCGCAGGTCAAGCGGTAGTAATCCTGCAAGTAGCAGCACTGAGTTTAAGGAGACCGTCCGGTAGGCCTTGCACATTTTTTGAACTATGCCGCGTTGGACTGTGGCTAGCTGTTTTATTGTCCCGATTTTCTCGACGGCTGGGGCCCATACGCTTGCGGCGTACAAGATTATGGGTTCAACCGTTGCGACGTATATAATACGGACGACCTCAGGATGAAGACCCCAGCTAGCCTTAGCAGCTCGAGCGAGCTGTTTATGAATTCTAATTGCTTTCCGGCACACGTTTGCTATATGGCTGTTGAAGGTGAGCTTGTTGTCAATCGTAACGCCGAGTAACCTGATTTCGTTTGTTAGAACAATGTCGCATCCGCCCATGCTCAAGAGTGGTGTGTCGAATTTCAGTTTTCTAGTGATTACCATTGCGTTTGTTTTCTGTGGTGCAAATTTAAGTTTGTTTGCGACACCCCACTCATAAACATGGCCGAGAGCGACATTTGCACTCTCCTGCACTTCGTTGGCTGTTTTGCCCTCAAACATTAAAACAACATCATCGGCGAACGCTTGACAACAAACTCCCATGTCGTCCAAGCCCTTGAGGAGGGGATCCAAGAGAAGGTTCCACAGGATTGGTCCTCCAATGGACCCCTGAACACAGCCTTTGCTGGTATTTTTGCTGCACTCCTCCCCGGCATATCTCAATGTTACCTTACGGTCTTTTAAGTAACTATCTATCACTCGCCTCAGGTTTATTGGGCAGTTTTCTTCCGCCAGACGGACTCTTATTGCTGGCCACCAGGCACTGTCGAAGGCTCCCTCTATGTCAAGCGATATTAATAAGACAATCTTTTTGCGATCAAGCTTGTTGCGTATGTTTTGCATTAGATCATAGAGGGAGTCCTCAGTACTCCTTTGTGGCATGAATCCGTACTGGCGGACACTCATCCTCGGTATCAAGTGAAACCTAAGGCGCGTGACCAACATCTTTTCATATATTTTGCCTAGGATAGGAAGCAGTCCTATTGGTCGATAGGATTTGGGAGTGTTGTAGCTCTCTTTTCCTGGCTTCCTCAGGACTACAACTGTGGCAATCTTCCAGATATCCGGGAAGCAGTGCAGCATAAAACATTTATTTAGCAGTGCTAAAAAGAGTCCTGGGACACTTATGATGGCATGACGGCATATGTCTGCTGTAAGACCGTCGCTACCCGGAGCCTTTTTTGGGTTCAGTGACTCAAGCACCAAGTCTAATTCTGCTTCCGTAAACGCAGGGTCGCAGTCTTCATTTTGGTTCCCTTCGTTTACTCTAGTCGCGAGTATTCTTGTTAGACGGTGCTGATCATTGTCATCACTTGAAAGGTCCTCCGGGTAGAAGGTGTCCGCCAAAAGTTTTGCCGAACTCCTGGCGTCCAGCACTGTACCTTCATTTTCTAACGGAAGATCTTCCGTCCTTTTCCTTGTCCTACCAATTACTCTGTAGATCCCCTCCCAGACCCCCTCCCTATCTTGCTTGCCACAGAACTCCTTCCAACTGTCGACTTGGGCCTTTGAAGCTCTTAGCTCGTAATTTTCTTTATATTTTAGGTATTCGTTTACAACCTTGTCCCTACGGTTTGGGGCTGCGCATCTTACTCTACGTTTTCTTGTAGCTACCTCTTTCTTTAGTTTTTCGAGCTCGGCGGACCACCACGGCAGTACGAATTTTTCATTCGCCTTCTTTTTTGGGATGGTATGATTAGCAGAAGCATTTATTGCGTTTGTGTACTTTATGACCATTTCCTCTAATTCTTGTTCGGTTTTTATGTTGTTTATTGCTGATTTTGTAATTTCACTGTCTGTAAATTTTTGTTTTAACTGCTCATTGAATTTCTGCCAATTTGCTTTTTTTGTGTTGTATATCCTTGTGGTTCTATTTATTTTAATTCCTTTTGATTTTTGAAGGCGAATGGAAAAGAGAATGCCGTTGTGGTCCGAACTCGTGAGGCCCAGGTCGACCTGCCAGTCATCTACTAGATCCAATATGTCTGTGGTACAGGCAGTAACGTCCACGTAACTACTGAATCGCTTTCCTCCCCTGAAGGTGTCAAACGTGGGAGTGTCACCGTTATTGAGGACATTTAGGTTTAGATCCAGTAGATGACCGAGCAGTTCGTCACCTCTATGATCTATTTCTGCGCTTCCCCACCAAGAGCTTTTAGCATTGGCGTCCCCTCCTATTATCCATTTCCCGGTTCCTATAACGTCCTTGATGCGTCTCAGATGGTCGAGGTACGCGGTTATAGGTTTATCGGGCTCAAAATAAAAAGAAACAATGGTAATCCTCCACGCACTGGTCTGGATCCCCACCACGGTGATGTTGTGTGTGGTGAGTTTAGGGTACTGTATCACATTAAGGTCTTGATCAAGGACTGCAATTGCTGCCTTGACAGTCCCCTCCCCAGACTCAGTGCATTGGAAAATTCTAGCGCCACCATAATTCTTCATTACCTTGGACCCCCCGATGTATGGTTCCTGGAGGAGCGCCAGTGCGATCCCGCGGTTTTTACATTCTATAAAGAGCTCGTCTGTGGCAAGCTTTTTACGCTGTAGGTTGGCTTGGACGAACTTGTAAAGATTTTGCTTGCCTGGGGCGCCCTTAGCAGTAGGCCACTGTGGACCTCGCTATATCATCCCACCGCCGCCGAACTGGGCAGCCAAGGTCGAAAGCGTTGTGACCAACGCCCTCTAGCTTGGCCCTAGTGCAGTTTCGGCATGCTGGTGGTGCTCCCATGATTAGCTCTGGGCATTCAGATTTGAGGTGCGGGCCTCCACAGTGGCTACAAAGGTCGACTGACTCCTTGCAAAATCTTTTGCCGTGTCCGAATCCTAGGCATCGTGTGCATTGGACGAGTGGGGTCTGATCCTCCACCCGAACTCGTTGAAGGTCAACCCGTATGGTGCCTCCATCAATGGCTCGCCTCCATATAGAGGGAGAGACGCGCATCACCAAGTGACAGGCTAGTGGGTTCCTTGCTCTTCTTCTATATTTTATTTCTATCCTATCCTCCTCAGCGTCGAGGCCCTGAAAGAGGGATCGATTCTGATTTCTCAGGGCTTTGAGGATATCCTCGTCGGTATTGACCTTGAGGACGTCCTTGAGAACCAGTAATGGATCCCTGTTTTTCACTTCCTCGGCGCTGAGGTGACTTTCACTTTTTGCCACTCTGTCTATGATTTTGTTCCTTTCTTCTTTGGTTTTGAACCCTAGTATGACTTTCCTGTCTCTTGCTTTTCTCACTCTCTCTACCTCTATCCATCCTTCTTTCGCATCAACTGTTTTCCTCAATTTTTCAAGGACCTCTTCTCCAGTTTCTGACTCGTCATTTGAAGTGATTATAACTGAATGGAGCGTATTACGTTTGGTATCCGGTTTGCCTGGAATAGTCGCGGCGACACTCGCGTATGTTCTTTCCAGACTCTCCTTCTGTGTTTTCACTAGTTCCTTTAGCTCGTCCATATCTTTAGTCTTCTCGACTAGCTGTTTTGAATATTGTCTTATTTCTTCTAATTTTTTGTTGTTCTCTTTGAGTATTATTAGTTGTTCTTCCATTTGTCTCTTGTGGTCTTCATCTGTTTTTACTATGAATGTAGAGTCAGAAACCGGGGTTTGTTGTTCCTTTGTCTCCGTTATTGACTTTTGTCCTTTACTGGTTTTCCTGTCATTTTCTGCCTCCTTAACCAGCTGGTAGAGGCGGTCAATTGCCTCTACCACTCCCGCCTTTATTTCTGTTTTTATATTGCGGGAGTTATTAAGGTGCATTTTGGCCTTATTTAGGCAGGCTTTCGCCTCGGCTGTTCGGTCGGCATAAGGGGTTTTTGGGGGGGTTCGGTTTTCTGCCGACATCCTCCGCACTACTACTTTATTATTTTTTGTAGAAGTAGTTTTTTCTTTTGTAGAGCCGTCCGGAGCCGTCAAAGATGGAATACGGACCTGGTTTGCAGCCTCCCACTCGCCAATGCTTCGTCTTACGTTAGAAGAGGAGCTAGCTACTTCCTTTGACGTGGCGTTATTATTGATCTTATTAGGCGGGGTCCTCATCCCAAACATTGAGGAGGTTTGCGTCAAAAATTGTAAAAGAAGAAAAGTTTGTAAAAGTTTTAAAAGCAGTTATAGAAGAAATAGATTAAACAATGTTTTCGTCTATAAACAAGAGTAGACTCTATCTAGTCACTACACAATACAGAACAATATAATATAATATAATTTAAGTAGAGTCGCGAGTTGGGGTCCAATAGGACCACCGTCAATTTAAAGAAACAGGGATATGTTAAGTAGAGTAGAGCCCAATAAGGCCACGGTCAATTTAAAACAGTTCAAAATAATATTAATAAAAATTTAAAACAAACTATCTTGGTT